>CM022300.1:263724837-264306751 GCA_011799875.1 Thinopyrum elongatum | reverse complement strand
GTTTCTTTCTTTTCTTTAGTTGAATATTTTTATACTGCTAGCTAGTTGCCTAGTTTGCTGACCCAAAGAAATTAAAATAGTTATTATATGAAATTCAACTAAAGTCAACATTTTTTACGACTAGTGCTACTAAGAAATTCAACTAGAGCCATCATATGTCCACAAGTGCATTGTTTTTTGAATGAGAAATGATAACTTGGTGTAGTTGATTATCTTCTGCTGCTTATCAGAGATGGGGGGAAGCTGCCACCGCAAACTTCGCTCTGCCACACCGGAGTACGAGTTGAATGCTTTTGAGTTCTTCAGTATCATACTTGGGACTTCAGTATCATCCACGAGGCAGGTATATAAAAGGAGAGATCTCCCCTTCACCCATCTCATTATGATAACTCTGTTGTTTGCTACATCACTCATTGTCCCAAACTACAGAGGCTGCCTGACACTTTTATGAACATGCTGGGTGAAGATCCGCCAAATAATGTGAAGCTGCGACAGGCCGGCAGCGCGTTTCGCAGGCTATGGGACGTGGAGTTGGTGATCAAGGAGGGCCACATGTACCTGTGTCGTGGCTGGGAGAAGTTCTACCGTGCCTACGACCTGCGGCAGGGGTACTTTTTTCTCTTCAGGTACGACGACGACGCCACCATGCTCATCGTGAAGGTGTTCAATGCGACTATGTGTCGCATGCGCTACGCTGACGATGATGATGTCAGTACGTTCTGCCTCTTCTTATTCCTCTACATTTGGCTTTGTCTCGCATCGATTGTTAACGGTCATTGTTGCATTTGGACAGGCAATGGGAGCAGCAGCAGCGACACTGGCTACAGCCAAAGCAGCAGCGATTCTGGCTGTAGCAAAAGCAACAACGATTCTGGCTGTAGCAAAAGCAACAGCAAGGAGGATGATCCGGACTGGAGTGGGGAAGAAGAGGAGCAGAGTGGGCATCAGGCTGAGGATGACCTAGCGATGGTGGTGGCTGAGGATGACCTAGCGATGGTCGTGCCTGTCCTGCCTAAAGATGGCCTCGCGATGGTGGTGGTGCCTGACAATGACCTCGCGCCGGTGGTGGCGCCGGCGATCCCACAGCTGGGCGACATGACGACGCCAATTGTGGTAGAAGACTACATCCCACTGCCTCCACCGCCTCGCCGCTCTTGGCGCATCAAGCTGAGGAAGGAGAAGGAGAAGAACAATGAGATCTGAACTATGTCAGGTATTTTTGATCTCCAAAATGATCTATATATACTTAGCTTTGTTTCCTTCGAAATGACATAAGTTAGCTCTAAGTTAGCTCTAATATGCTTAGTTACCTATGTTAGCTCTAATATGCTTAGTTACCTATGTTAGCTCTAATATGCTAAGTTATCTCTACTATGCTTACTTTCCTATAGGTTAACTCCAAAATTACTTATGTTAGCACAAAATGACCAAGTTTACATAATAAGCTTAAGTTCTTCTTCTCTTCTTCTTTTCTTCTTTCCCCTCTTCTTCTCTTCTCTTCTTCTTCTTCTTCTTCTCTTCTTCTTCTTCTCTTATTCTTCTAGTCTTCTTCTAGTATTCTCTAGTCTTCTTACTTCTTCTTCTTTCTTCTTCCATTTTCTTCTAGGTTAGCTCCATTTTACTTAAGTATGTTACTTCTTATAGTCTTGTTCTTCTTATTCATTTTATTCTTCTTCTTCTAACATCTTGTTATTCATTTTGCGTTTGATTTAATTCACGGAAGCTTGCATGGATGGAGTGCTTCTTTCCATTTGTGCTTTTATTTCGTATCAATGAACTTGCATGGTTGGAAACTTGTATATGATGGAGGATGGATAACGGTGTGTTGGAGAACAATGTGAAACTTTTGTAATATGTAAGGATGGAACTATATATGTGTGTGGTTATGTATGATATATGAGAAACTAGTGTGTGTGGATATGCTTTGTTGTGTTATATGTATATCTGCGAATTGCTGTCAAATTGAATGAATTAAATTAAAAACAGGGCTGTACAGGCTCTTTGCCGTCAGCTAGCTGACGGCAAACATGCCACGTGGCAGCTACCTGTGATTCTGGGACTGGCATGTTGAGCACTTTGCCGTCTGCCAGCAGACGGCAAAGACGTTATGCCTCTTTGCCGTCTGCTGGGCTGACGGCAAAGCACGCCGTTTAACCCCTAACGGCCCTCACCCCCACTCAATGACGTCCATGATCTTTGTCGTCTGCTGGCCACCAGAGGGGACGGCACAAATTTGCCGTCCGTTTCCAGGAAGCGGACGGCAAGAAGGCCTTGTTGGCACGTGTTCATCGGACATTTTGCCGTCTGCTGGCGGACGGCAAAGAGGTTTGCGTCGTGATCTATGCCTTTGCGTCCGCCGTGCCGGAGGCAAAGAAGCTGATGTCTAGTAGTGTGGGTCCGAACATTGTAGATTATATCCTATTCCAGCTACTTGGGGTGCTTTGAAAACTGCTATGTGTACTCGTTGGGTTCCATCATTTATCACAGTGAATTACTTAAAAAATTGCAGTGTTTAAGACAAGGAAAAAATTCTGTAGAAGAATATTATCAGGAATTACAAACTGGCATGATTTAGTGTGGTATTGTTGAGGATAATTAAGCTATGCTTGCACGTTTTATGGGTGGATTTAAATAAAGAGATTCAGACCATTCTAGAGTATAAGGAGTATAATAAATCACTCGTTTATTCCATCTTGCTTGCAAAGCTGACGTGAAGTGCAGGATCGACATGCATTGGCGCGAAACTAATTTTTCTGCAGGTCGATCTTAATCATGGACACCGCGGGCATCCGTACTCCCACACGTCCTAATGCAGCACCACTGATTCAGTCGCCAATTCCAACCAGATACAAGAAAACAGGCACCAACACCACATCTACCAGGAGTACAACCTTCGGGCCTGCCCAGAGCTCTTCTTCATCTTATGGCATCAAAGGCACACTCATGATATTATTTGTCGTCGTTGTAAGGGTAGAGGTCATTATGCGAGAGAATGCCAATCTTCGCGTTGTTATGATTGCTACTGAGGATGGTGGGTATGAGTCCGTGAGTGACTATGATGAGGGACTTGGCTTATTCAAGTGAAGAACACGGTGGAGATGATTCTGATCATGAGACGCAATACATGGCTCTTGAAGACGCGTGACAAGTATGAATGTTAGTTGCTCAACGTTGTTTGATTGTGCAGGTCACACAAGCTGAGCAAAATCAGAGACCTAATTTGTTCCATACAAAGGGAGTTGTGAAGGAACATTCTGTTCGCGTCATCATGATGGAGGGAGCTGCAAAAACTTGGCTAGCATGGAGATGGTGGAGAAGCTATCTCTCACCACAAGAACACATCCACATCCTTACTATTCCAATGGTTCAACAAAAGCGGCAAGGTTAAGGGTAACACGTACTGTTCGTGTGCATTTTAGTATCTCTACATATGTGATTAGTTGATTGTGATGTGGTACCCATGCAAGCATGTTCATTATACTTGGTAGACCATGGCAATTTGATAAAAAATCTGTATACACCATGGTAGAAACAATCAATATTACTCTTGGTTATAAGAAAAAACATATTACTTTGCTTCCTATGGCTCCTGATTCTATTTGAAAGATGATATTAATAGAGCTAGATAAAGCAAAACAAGAGAAAAATAAGAGTGAATATCAGATTGTGGCAAAAGAATATGAGCAACAAATGAAGCCTAATAATAAACCATGTAGTGTTGCTTCTGAAATTAACTTGAAAAGTGCATGTTTTACTTTCCACCAAATCTGATATTGATGAGCTAGATTCCAGAAATCTATTTGCTATGCTTTGTGTGCAAAGAGGTGTTATTTCATTCGAGGAGGTCCTTCCTCTTTGCCTCCTGCTGTCACTAACATTTTGCAGGAGTTCGCTGATGTCTTTCCACAAGACGTGCCATCGGGATTACCACCTATTCGCGGGATTGGCATCAGATTGACTTAATTCGGTGCTTCGCTGGCAAAACGTTCGCCATACCGTACCAATCCAGAGGGAGACCAAAGGAGATTATGCGTCAAGTACAGGAGCTGCTCGGCAAAGGTTATATACGCAAACCTCTTAGTCCTTGTGCTGTTCCTATATACTAGTGCCAAAAAAGGATGGTACATCGGTATGGTGTGTTGATGTAGAGGCATTAAAATATTACTATTCGCTATCGTCATCCTACTCCTAGGCTAGATGATATGCTTGATGAATTGAGTGGCTCTACAATATTCTCCCAAAGTTGATTTGCGTAGTGGATACCATCAAATTCGTATGAAATTGGGGGATGAATGGAAAACAGCATTAAAACAAGTTTGGTTTATATGAGTGGTAGTCATGCCTTTTGGGTTAACTAATGCAGCTAGTACTTTCATGAGATTAATGAACGAAGTTTTACGTGCTTTCATGGACGATTGTGTGGTAGTTTACTTTGATGATATATTGATATAGCAGATCTTGGGAGGAACATTTGGAAGCATTTACGTGCTGTTTTATTGCTTACGTGATGCACGTTGTTTGGTAACTTGGGAAGTGCAACTTTTGCACCAGACGCGAGTATCTTTTCTTGGCTATGTTGTTACTCACGGGGAAAGAAGTTGATAAAGCCAAGATTGAAGCTATTGAGAGTTGGCCGCAGCCCAAAACGGTCACACAAGTGAGGAGTTTCCTTGGCTTGCTGGGTTTCTATAGGCGTTTTGTGAGAGATTTTAGCACCATTGCTGCACCTCTCAATGAGCTTACAAAGAAGGATGTGCCTTTTGTTGGGGGGGACCGCCAGGAAGAAGCCTTCACGGTATTCAAAGATAAGTGACAAAGCTCCTTTACTCTAACTTCTGATTTAATAAGACTTTTGAGCTTGAATGTGATACTAGTGGTTATTGGTTAGGAGGTGTGTTTTTACAGGGGACACCTGTTGCATACTTTTTAAATTGGGTGGGCCTAGTCTGAACTATTCTACTTATTGATAGAATTATATGCTCTTGTTCGGACCTTAGAAAAATGGCAACAGTATTTATGGCCGACACAAGAATTTGTTATACATTCTGATCATGAACTCTTGAAAACACATTAAAACAAGCAAAAATAACGAACCGTAGACATGCTAAATGGGTTGAATTCATGAGACTTTCCCTATGTCATTAAACACAAGGAAAGGAAAGAAATGTTATTGCTGATGCATTGTCTCGTCGTTATACTATGCTTTCACCAACTTGACTTAAAATATTTGGTTTGGAGGACCAGCAAAGATCAATATGTGCATGATCCTGGAATTAAAGATGTATTGCAAAGAATGTAAAGAGGGATGAGAAGAGAACATGGAACAGTTCATCGTTAATGATGGATTTGTGTTTCGTGCTAACAAAGCTATGCATTCCAGCTAGCTTGTCGTCTTGTTGTGTTGCGGAGGTGCATGAGGAGGGTTAATGGGACACTTTAGCGTGAAGAAGACGGAGGATTGTACTTGCTACACATTTCTTTTGGCCAAAGATGAGACGGGATGTTGAGCGCTTGTTGCTCGCTGCACACATGTCAAAAAGCTAAGTCACAGCTCAATCCTACTAGGTTTAATATGCCTTTGCCTCTTACTAGTGTTTCCATGGGAGGATATATCTATGACTTGGTTTGGGGTTACCTTTGAACAAAGAAGGGGAGGGATAGATATTTGTTGTCGTGGATAGGTTCTCGAAAAGGCACACTTATATACATGTCCAAAGCGATGCTGCTGATTAATGTTGATGAATTTGTTCTTTTGTGAAATTATTCACTTGCATGGGTGCCAACTACTTTGTTTCAGATCGTGATACCAAATTTCTTAGCCACTTTTGGAGATGTTTAGGGCTAAGTTGGGGACTAAACTGCTTTTTAGTAACTACTTGTCACCCCCAAACTGATGGACACAACTGAGTAGTCAATTAGAACATTGTCTACTATGCTTAGGGCGTGTTTTGAGAATAACAAGGAAAATGTGGGAAGAAGGCTAGATTATTGAATTTTTTATAACGTTCATTGCATTCTACATAAGATGTGCCCTTTTGAAATTGATATGGTTTCCTACATCATGCACTATTGATTTGTTGCTCTTCCATCTTCGGAGAAGATTAATTTGGCTAAATAACGTGCTGAAATGATCTTAAAAAATGCATGAGTTAACTAAGGAGAACATTGAGCATATGATGCTAAATATAAACTTGCTAGATAGATAAGGGTGAAAAAACATGTTATGTTTGCACCTAGAGATCTGTGTGGTTACATTGCATAAGGATAGTTTCCTGATTTGCGCAAATCAAAGCTAATGGCACGTGCTGATGGTCCTTTAAGGTGTTAGAGAAAATAAATGATATGCATATAAACTGAGAGCCTGCAGATTTTGGGGGGTAGTCCCACTTTTAACATTGTAGATTTGAAGCTTTATTTCGGTGAGAGATGAGGATTCCGTCGAGGACGACTTCATTTCAAGAGGGGAGGAGAGGATGCATGGACATCAATACACATGTTACAACCATAGCCCTTTGCTGCTATACATATGAACCAATTAATAGAGCTCGTGCAACGCAATTGGATTATCAGGTACTTTGTTTCTTGGTAATGATTCTAATGTTCATGAGAATGATTGCTACCTAAATTGGGATACATTTTTTTGCTTACAATGAAGGGTCTAGCTTGCACAAGAAAGAGGAACCTTGGAGACAAGTTCAAGCATGGAGATTATGGCATGCGCAAGGGGACAAGAACGGAGTTACAAGTAATGATTTCAGGACTTTGAAGCCACCATAATGAGTGCAGAAGCCTTGGACGAAATATACACAATGCCACTTCACAATTTCGTCCAGAGGCTATTATAGGTGCTGCGTACCTAATTATTGGCCGGCCCATGTAATTTTGAAATATTGGCATAGGTTGTTTTAGAGTCGTATTGTGTGGGGAAACAAGAGATAGGGTTGGTTTCGGACCCCTCCTTCAAGGGCCACGAAATCCCCCCCCTCTTCCTCATATTACAGCCCTTAGGGCACCGTTTAGACTTGGGTTTGTTTAGATTAAAAGTTTGCCATAGCTGCAACTTCGGTACTTCGTTTGTGTTAACGACCAGACAAGACGTCACAGACCCCACCTTGATCAATATATGCTTTCATCTTTATTCGAATATCTAGATTGCAATTTCAGTTTCTTGCTTGTTTCGATTCTTGCAGGAAATAGACTTCGTGATCAGGTTGATCATGCTCTGGTGTGTGGTAAAAACCTCTCGGAGGGTTTAGCAATGCTAAGGCACGATGTCCTCGAACGGTCTAGTCGGATCGTCAAGTCTACTCCAAAAATGATAGCCACCATCTCATCGAAGATGGAGACCCTTTGCCTCTATCACTTTACTCTCTATTCTATTTCTTCATATTTAGGCCTCTCCCAGTGCTCCACCTTGTACAAGTGCTAGCTGGCCATGTAGGCAAAAATCTGATGTGGCAAGTAAGAGGAGAGAGAGAGGGTGGGGACCCCAAGAAAGAAGAAACAATGCAACTAGTGAACCTAGGTGTATCGGGGCAACAGACCCTGGGTCCATTGCACGGACTGTGAAAGGCCAGAGACAAGATTAAAGACCAAGATCAGACCAAACAAGGAGGTTCAATCCTTTGAAGGTCCAAGTGCAAGTCAAGAAGTCCAAGGTGAGCTTAAAGGATCAAGGATCGCTAAGGGAAGGACCTACTTGCGGGAGGCGAGAAGCCAGGCAAGGTTGGGTTTGCCCCAAAAGCAAGCTCAGATCGTCCCGGCAGGCTGCCGGGGATGGTGGAGGCAAGCCACTCCACACTCCACCTCACAAGCAAGAAAGAGTCAGTAATCAAAGTGGTTGTCGAGGCTCCAGGTGACTAGTGGCTGCTTTTGCCACATGGTAGCACTTCCTACAAGCCACAATTCACTACGATAGCAAACACCTCGATCTACTAGCCACCCTGGACGTGTCAAGCGGAGCAGGCACGAAGTGGCAAAACAGCCCGGCAGGGCCGCGGGCGAGCTGTGATGTGCACTGAGTGGCGCATTAATGCACTCTGTCAGCCGAGCAGAGTTAGTATGATAGCACTGTAGCTATCTAATCAGTACGCAAAGACTGATTGCACTGTGGTGGCCCTTAATCATAAAAGGAGGCCCGTGGAATGGTTTGAAAGGTGGTTGGGGGACCCTCGCACATCCATACGCGGGTAGCCACTCTCGCCCACAGAGCGGACCTTGCGGGCGAGTGTGGCTACGTCGCCACATATCCACCATCAAATCCACCAAAGCAAGAGTAGGGTGTTATGCTCCGGGGCCCGAACTGGGTTGGTAAAGGACTGCCGTTTGTGATCTCTCTGTGGCATGCGCGCGATCTCGCTCTTGTGCAATGGGCCATCCCAGCCGAACCAGGAAGGGGCTCATGGCATAGTGGTCGTGGTTTCACACGACATTCTTTGGCGCGCAGGTAGGTGGATCCCCCTTGCGCGAAACTCCGAGAGCGTAGCACTGGGTCATCTCATCGACAAATTTCATCGTCAGATGGCCGTCATCGGGACTATGGCGACCCAGACCGGAAGCCCGGAGCTCGCAAATAACCGTCTACCTCGAGGCCACCGCCCGACCGCCGATAGAGTGGGGAACTACGGGGGTGGATCGCAAAGAGGTGTGGATGATGTGGGGGACTGGTCGGCCCGCGGGGTTGCCTCAACACATCTTCCTGGCCGCGCCAGGAAGGTGAACTTCGACCGATTCACGTAACTGCGCGCATTCAACGCACATCATCCGTGCCGATAGCGTCAGATCGGACTAGCGCTCCAGAGGAGGTGAGTCAAAATCACGCCAACCCTTCACCTCGCCAACAGGCCACTCAGAACGCCAACGTACGATGGGAAGGGGGGCTCGCTAGGGGAATATGCTAACCGTGGCGCCGCCCGCGGCTGTGCGTCGCACTTCCCACAGCGGCCACGAAGCATGGACGGGCATTACCAGTCTTACTGTGCCCCGGAGCCGTGGCCCTCACCCGGTGGCCTGCGCCGCGGGTCACGGAATTGCGCTCAACGCCCCTTCTCGCATGCCAGGCAAGGGCGCGACGCAGTGGATATTCTCCCTGCAAGTATCGAAGAATCGCGCCTCTGCGAGGCGCCATGGCATACCCCCCCTGGTTTAATTCCTGTGGCACCTCGCTCGTCTCCTTCCTCCCGTCTCCCTACTCACGTTTGTCCTTTCCTGCTCATCTCTCTCCACCTCACGTCTTCTCGCGCATAGATCTACATGCACCTTGCCAGAGTGTCAGGGCCAGGCGCGCGAGACCACATGCTTGTTGGATTTCCACACGTTGGCAGCACTACAGAAAAACGGCTATAGCTACATAGTACATTAGTGCGCACAGTATTGGTGCGCACTTGACCAAGTACAGTGGCGCACCACACAGGGGTGCGCCACTCATGTTTATATTACTAACTGCCACTTGTGTGTGGATGAGCCCCACGCTAAGTTTTCCTGGGCACCACCCCTCTCCCAGACTTACCAGTGGCGGGCACTCTGGTTGTATGTGCGCCATGTATAGTTTTGTAAACTAGTATGGCGCCCCACCCACGGGTGCCCACTACTCAACATTTTTTTTTTCAATTTTTTTTTCAAACTATGTATGGTCGCACCACATAACCAGTGGCGCCTATTAGATACCATGGTTACCATAATGGCCATTCTTAGGAGGTGCGCCATTGGTAAAACCTGAGAAGCAGACTACTATTTTTGACAGCCACCAATACCAATCGGATCTCCTTCCCATCCTCCCCACTTCATTCTCTCCACCGTCTACCAAGCTGGTCCGGCTGCCACTCCCCTACACCCTCATGTGAAACCATAGGAGTATCACCCAACTTAAGGGGTTTTTAAATTTCCTTTTTTGTGGTACGATAGAGGGGAAAGCTTTCTTTATGTCTAGATCAGACTGGTAGTGCGCCATAAGCTAATATGCGCTATTTGGCAGTGGCGCAACCACATACATAGTGCGCCACTAATGTCTATATTAGCATCGCCCTTTTCTATAGTGATCTACTTTCTTTTTTTCTCCTCCAACAACGTACAACCTTTTATGGGCCTGAGATCTACGTATGTTTGTGGTGTGCATGTTTTGTGTTTTTGCAGGATCCGGATTTGAAATGCGGGATTCGGTGCCAATTATTTTGCGGACTGTTGATTTCATTTTCCCGTTCGTCGAGAATTGGCACATCTGACATTCATTTTGTGTCCATTTAGGCAAAGTCCATGCCAAATTTTTTTTGGTTCTAAAAATAGCGTTTGGCCTACTACCCTGCAGGCGTACCATGGTCCGCACGATGACGAAGGCATCCGGAAATAGGTTTTTGCAGCTCCGCGAGGCGAGGATGCTTTCAAAGAAACGAGACGGGGGTAAATGTCCGTGTCGAGATGCAAGCTAAGAGCCTTATGGATCCCCGGATCCACACGGTGGGTGGAGCCATAATCCTGCTCGTTGTGGTTCATGATGGCTATCATGGCAAGGATTTATGCAGAAGATTATAAAGTCGCCATGGGGGCCGGGCAGAAATAAGGAAGGGCAGCAAGACATGACGGCAGAGGGCGGGCGAGAAGATCGAAGAATCTCCAGGACTGATTACGAAGAGATGGTTCTGCCACGTTTTGCAGTTTCTTTCTTTTCTTTAGTTGAATGT
Organism: Thinopyrum elongatum; assembly: GCA_011799875.1. Taxonomy (NCBI): domain Eukaryota; kingdom Viridiplantae; phylum Streptophyta; class Magnoliopsida; order Poales; family Poaceae; genus Thinopyrum; species Thinopyrum elongatum. The sequence goes on along the minus strand of CM022300.1, from coordinate 264,296,075 downwards.
TTTTATACTGCTAGCTAGTTGCCTAGTTTGCTGACCCAGAGAAGTTAAAATAGTTATTATATGAAATTCAACTAAAGTCAACATTTTTGACGACTAGTGCTACTAATAAATTCAACTAGAGCCATCATATGTCCACAAGTGCATGTTTTTTGAACATGAGAAATGAATAACTTGGTTGTAGTTGATGTATCTTCTGCGCTTATCAGAGATGGGGGGAAAAGATTGCCACCGGCCAAAACTTCGCTTCTGGCCACACCGGGTTAGTACGAGTTGAATGCTGTTTGAGTTTCAGTATACATACTTCGGGACTTAAGTTCATCCAACGAGTCGGGGGCGGATATATAAAAGGAGAGAGCTATCTCCCTTCACCCATCTTCTATTATGATTAAAAATTCTGTGCGTTGCTACAAATCACTCATGTCCCAAAAACTACAGAGGGCTTGCCTTGACACTTTTATGAAACATGCTGGGTGCAAGATCGCCCAAATAATGTGAAGCTGCCGACAGGGCCGGCAGCGCGTGTTACGCCAGGCATTGCTATGGGACGGGAGTTGGTGATTCAAGGCCGGGCCACATGTTTACCGTGTCGTGCGCTGTGGCGTGGGGAAAGTTCTACTGAGCCTGACGGACCTGCGGAGGGGGGTACTATTTTTATCTTTCAGGTTACGACGGACGGACGCCCCACCATGCCATGTGAAGTGTTGCAATGCGACTAGTGTCAGCATGCGCTACGCGACGATTGATGATGCCAGTACGTTTCCCCTCTTTCGTATTCCTCTACATTGGCCTTGGTCTCGCATCGATGTAACGGTCATGGTTGCATTTGGACAGGCAAAGGGGAAGCAGCAGGCAGCCGAAACCCCCGAACGGCTACAACAAAGCAGCAGCGAGTCTATCGGCGTGTAGCCAAAAAAGCAAAACAAAACGCTTCTTGGCTGTACAACAAAGCAAAGCAGCAAGATAGGATGCAAATCCGGGACTGGAGTGGGAGAAGAGTCGCATATTTTCAATCAGGGGCTTACTGAGAAATTCAAGAGACAGCAGGATACCACAGCCCGTCGCGAAGGAGGCAGCCAGAGAAGTGTGAAGGTTGGAAAGGAAGGAGCGAGAAAGGACTAGGGAAGTGGCACGGGTCTTGGGTCGAGCATTCATGGACAGCTGCTCCTAGGGGACATCGAATTTGCTAAGGGACAGCGGGATGTGCCTGGCAACTAAGAAGAGGCCTCGCGAATGGGGAATGGACGCGAGAGACAGAAAGACGGTGAGAGGCTCGCAGAAGAGCGAATTAGAAAGCACCGTAAGGAAGTCGAGCCAGGCGCTTGGTGAGAGAGACGTAGGAGGAAGATTCACCAGCGGGGAAGAGCGAACGAAGGGGACGGAGGAGAGCGAGAGCAACCTGACGAAAGATAAAGCGCCCGGGAGCGAGGGTAGGCAGTAATGGATCTTGGGGGTGGAAAGAGGACGCACCATGACGACCGCCAAAGTGTTGGTAGAAGACTAATCCATGGCACTCCACCGCATTCGCCGCTGGGAGCTCAAGCATGAGGAAGGAGAAGGAAAGAACAATGAAGATGAACTAACGTGCATAGGAGTTATTTTGATCGCAAAGATGGGATCCATAAATTACTATAGTCTATTGAGTTGCCTGGCGAACGCGGCTCAAAGACGACGGACATAAGTGTAAAAGCTCTAAGTTAGGCGTCTAAATAGCTTAGTTACCTAGGTACGCTGGTCTAATATATGCAGTTGACCATTGGGATTGTATGTTAGCTGACCAAGTATGCTAAGTTATAGTTTCTACTATGCTACAGGGATATACTATTTAAGGATCTCAACGTGCACAACAGGGAACAGAGGAGACGTGGTAGGGGAGAGCAGAGAGCAAAATGAAACAAGGTTGTACACATAAAACGCTGAATAAGCTCCTGTCTTGCTATGACTCTATCTTCTTTTCTTCTTCTTTTCTTCACGTCTGCTATCTTCTTCTTCTTTCTTCTTTCGATTCTTATGTCTTCTCTTCGAGTCGTCATTTAGTCTTGTTCTAGTCTTCTTCTTCTCTTCTATTCTTTCTTATTTTCTCTAGGTTAGCCTCCATTTTACTTAAGTAGCTTACTTCTTATATTGTTCTTCTATTCATTTTATTCTCTTCTTCTAACACTTGTTTATCATTTTGCTGATTTGATTTAATCACGGAAGCTTGCATGGATGAGTTGGCATTCTTATTCCACTTGTTGTGCTTTTGATTTCGTACAGATAGGAACTAAGGCAATGGTTGAAGCGGGAGTGGTGAGATAATGGAATGGGAGTGGAGCAAGAACGGAAGGACATAGAGAGGGATGTTGGGGGGTTATGAACAATGGAATGAAATTTGTAAATATGTAAGAATGACGAAGACTATATAGTGTGGTTATGTATGTATATATGATGAAACTAGTGTGTTGGATATGCTTGTTGTGTATATATGTATATCTGCGAATTGCTGTCAAATTGAATGAATTAAATTAAAAACAGGGCTGTACAGGCTCTTTGCCGTCAGCTAGCTGACGGCAAACATGCCACGTGGCAGCTACCTGTGATTCCTGGGACTGGCATGTTTGAGCACTTTGCCGTCTGCCAGCAGACGGCAAAGACGTTAGCCTCTTTGCCGTCTGCTGGCTGACGGCAAAGCACGCCGTTAACCCCTAACGGCCCTCACCCCACCTCACTGCCGTCCATGATCTTTGTCGTCTGCTGGCCACCAGAGGCGGACGGCACAATCCTTTGCCGTCCGTTTCCAGGAAGCGGACGGCAAAGAAGGCCTTTGTTGGCACGTGTTCATCCGGACATTTTGCCGTCTGCTGGCGGACGGCAAAGAGGTTTGCCGTCCGTGATCTATGCCTTTGCCGTCCGCCGTGCCGGACGGCAAAGAAGCTGATTCTAGTAGTGTGGTGGTCCGAACATTGTAGATTATATCCTATTCCAGCTACTTGGGCTGCTTTGAAAACTGCTATGTGTACTCGTTGGGTTCCATCATATTATCAACGTGAATTACTTAAAAAATTGCAGTGTTTAAGACAAGGAAAAAATTCTGTAGAAGAATATTATCAGGAATTACAAACTGGCATGATTAGATGTGGTATTGTTGAGGATAATGAAGCTATGCTTGCACGTTTTATGGGTGGATTAAATAAAGAGATTCAGACCATTCTAGAGTATAAGGAGTATAATAATATCACTCGTTTATTCCATCTTGCTTGCAAAGCTGAACGTGAAGTGCAGGATCGACATGCATTGGCGCGAACTAATTTTTCTGCAGGTCGATCTTAATCATGGACACCGCGTGCATCCTGTACTCCCACACGTCCTACTGCAGCACCACTGACTTCAGTCGCCAATTCCAACCAAGATACAAGAAAACAGGCACCACCACCACCATCTACCAGGAGTACACCTTCTGGGCCTGCCCAGAGCTCTTCTTCATCTATGGCATCAACAGGGCACACTCATGATATTATTTGTCGTCGTTGTAAGGGTAGAGGTCATTATGCGAGAGAATGCCAATCTTCGCGTGTTATGATTGCTACTGAGGATGGTGGGTATGAGTCCGCTAGTGACTATGATGAGGAGACTTTGGCTCTTATTACAAGTGAAGAACACGGTGGAGATGATTCTGATCATGAGACGCAATACATGGCTCTTGAAGACGCTGACATGTATGAATGTTTAGTTGCTCAACGTGTTTTGATTGTGCAGGTCACACAAGCTGAGCAAAATCAGAGACATAATTTGTTCCATACAAAGGGAGTTGTGAAGGAACATTCTGTTCGCGTCATCATAGATGGAGGGAGCTGCAAAAACTTGGCTAGCATGGAGATGGTGGAGAAGCTATCTCTCACCACAAGAACACATCCACATCCTTACTATATCCAATGGTTCAACAACAGCGGCAAGGTTAAGGTAACACGTACTGTTCGTGTGCATTTTAGTATCTCTACATATGCTGATTATGTTGATTGTGATGTGGTACCCATGCAAGCATGTTCATTATTACTTGGTAGACCATGGCAATTTGATAAAAAATCTGTACACCATGGTAGAAACAATCAATATACTCTTGTTTATAAGAAAAAACATATTACTTTGCTTCCTATGGCTCCTGATTCTATTTTGAAAGATGATATTAATAGAGCTAGTAAAGCAAAACAAGAGAAAAATAAGAGTGAATATCAGATTGTGGCAAAAGAATATGAGCAACAAATGAAGCCTAATAATAAACCATGTAGTGTTGCTTCTGAAATTAACTTGAAAAGTGCATGTTTACTTTCCACCAAATCTGATATTGATGAGCTAGATTCCAGCAAATCTATTTGCTATGCTTTTGTGTGCAAAGAGGTGTTATTTTCATTCGAGGACGTTCCTTCCTCTTTGCCTCCTGCTGTCACTAACATTTTGCAGGAGTTCGCTGATGTCTTTCCACAAGACGTGCCATCGGGATTACCACCTATTCGCGGGATTGAGCATCAGATTGACTTAATTCCCGGTGCTTCGCTGGCAAACCGTTCGCCATACCGTACCAATCCAGAGGAGACAAAGGAGATTATGCGTCAAGTACAGGAGCTGCTCGGCAAAGGTTATATACGCAAACCTCTTAGTCCTTGTGCTGTTCCTATTATACTAGTGCCAAAAAAGGATGGTACATCGCGTATGTGTGTTGATTGTAGAGGCATTAATAATATTACTATTCGCTATCGTCATCCTACTCCTAGGCTAGATGATATGCTTGATGAATTGAGTGGCTCTACAATATTCTCCAAAGTTGATTTGCGTAGTGGATACCATCAAATTCGTATGAAATTGGGAGATGAATGGAAAACAGCATTTAAAACTAAGTTTGGTTTATATGAGTGGTTAGTCATGCCTTTTGGGTTAACTAATGCAGCTAGTACTTTCATGAGATTAATGAACGAAGTTTTACGTGCTTTCATTGGACGATTTGTGGTAGTTTACTTTGATGATATATTGATTTATAGCAGATCTTTGGAGGAACATTTGGAGCATTTACGTGCTGTTTTTATTGCTCTACGTGATGCACGTTTGTTTGGTAACCTTGGGAAGTGCACCTTTTGCACCGACCGAGTATCTTTTCTTGGCTATGTTGTTACTCCACGGGGAATAGAAGTTGATAAAGCCAAGATTGAAGCTATTGAGAGTTGGCCGCAGCCCAAAACGGTCACACAAGTGAGGAGTTTCCTTGGCCTTGCTGGTTTCTATAGGCGTTTTGTGAGAGATTTTAGCACCATTGCTGCACCTCTCAATGAGCTTACAAAGAAGGATGTGCCTTTTGTTTGGGGTACCGCACAGGAAGAAGCCTTCACGGTATTCAAAGATAAGTTGACACATGCTCCTTTACTCTAACTTCCTGATTTTAATAAGACTTTTGAGCTTGAATGTGATACTAGTGGAATTAGATTAGGAGGTGTGTTATTACAAGATGGCAAACCTGTTGCATACTTTTCTAAAAAATTGAGTGGGCCTAGTCTGAACTATTCTACTTATGATAAAGAATTATATGCTCTTGTTCGGACCTTAGAAACATGGCAACATTATTTATGGCCCAAAGAATTTGTTATACATTCTGATCATGAATCTTTGAAACACATTAAAAGTCAAGCAAAACTGAACCGTAGACATGCTAAATGGGTTGAATTCATTGAGACTTTCCCTTATGTCATTAAACACAAGAAAGGTAAAGAAAATGTTATTGCTGATGCATTGTCTCGTCGTTATACTATGCTTTCACAACTTGACTTTAAAATATTTGGTTTGGAGACCAGCAAAGATCAATATGTGCATGATCCTGAATTTAAAGATGTATTGCAGAATTGTAAAGAAGGGAGAACATGGAACAAGTTCATCGTTAATGATGGATTTGTGTTTCGTGCTAACAAGCTATGCATTCCAGCTAGCTCTGTTCGTCTTTTGTTGTTGCAGGAGGTGCATGGAGGAGGATTAATGGGACACTTTAGCGTGAAGAAGACGGAGGATGTACTTGCTACACATTTCTTTTGGCCAAAGATGAGACGGGATGTTGAGCGCTTTGTTGCTCGCTGCACTACATGTCAAAAAGCTAAGTCACAGCTCAATCCTCATGGTTTATATATGCCTTTGCCTGTACCTAGTGTTCCATGGGAGGATATATCTATGGACTTTGTTTTGGGTTTACCTTGAACAAAGAAGGGGAGGGATAGCATATTTGTTGTCGTGGATAGGTTCTCGAAAATGGCACACTTTATACCATGTCATAAAAGCGATGCTGCTGCTAATGTTGCTGATTTGTTCTTTTGTGAAATTATTCACTTGCATGGTGTGCCAAATACTATTGTTTCAGATCGTGATACCAAATTTCTTAGCCACTTTTGGAGATGTTTATGGGCTAAGTTGGGGACTAAACTGCTTTTTAGTACTACTTGTCACCCCCAAACTGATGGACAAACTGAAGTAGTCAATAGAACATTGTCTACTATGCTTAGGGCTGTTTTGAAGAATAACAAGAAAATGTGGGAAGAATGCTAGCCTTATATTGAATTTTCTTATAATCGTTCATTGCATTCTACTACTAAGATGTGCCCTTTTGAAATTGTATATGGTTTCCTACATCATGCACCTATTGATTTGTTGCCTCTTCCATCTTCGGAGAAGATTAATTTTGATGCTAAATAACGTGCTGAATTGATCTTAAAAATGCATGAGTTAACTAAGGAGAACATTGAGCATATGAATGCTAAATATAAACTTGCTAGAGATAAGGGTAGAAAACATGTTATGTTTGCACCTAGAGATCTTGTTTGGTTACATTTGCATAAGGATAGATTTCCTGATTTGCGCAAATCAAAGCTAATGGCACGTGCTGATGGTCCTTTTAAGGTGTTAGAGAAAATAAATGATAATGCATATAAACTTGAGCTGCCTGCAGATTTTGGGGTTAGTCCCACTTTTAACATTGTAGATTTGAAGCCTTATTTCGGTGAGGAAGATGAGCTTCCGTCGAGGACGACTTCATTTCAAGAAGGGGAGGATGATGAGGACATCAATACCATTGTTACACCCATAGCCCTTGCTGCTATACATACTGGACCAATTACTAGAGCTCGTGCACGCCAATTGAATTATCAGGTACTTTTGTTTCTTGGTAATGATTCTAATGTTCATGAGAATATGATGCTACCTAAATTGGATACATTTTTTTTGCTTACAATTGAAGGGTCTAGCTTGCACAAGAAAGAGGAACCTTGGAGCAAGTTCAAGCATGGAGATGATGGCATGCGCAAGGGGAACAAGAACGGAGTTACAAGTAATGATTTCAGGACTTTGAAGCCACCATAATGAGTGCATGAAGCCTTGGACGAAATATACACAATGCCACTTCACAAATTTCGTCCAGAGGCTATTATAGGTGCTGCGTCACCTAATTATTGGGCCAGGCCCATGTAATTTTGAAATACTTGAGCATAGGTTGTTTTTAGAGTCCGTATGTGTGGGGAAACAAGAGATAGGGTTGGTTTCGGACCCCTCCTTCAAGGGCCACGAAATCCCCCCCTCTTCCTCCATATATACAGCCCTTAGGGCACCGTTTAGACTTTGGGTTTTGTTTAGATTAAAAGTTTGCCATAGCTGCAACTTCGCGTACTTCGTTTGTGTTCAACGACCAGACCAAGACGTCACAGAACCCCACCTTGATCAATATAGCTTTCATCTTTTATTCGAAATATCTAGATTGCAATTTCAGTTTCTTGCTTGTTCTTCGATTTCTTGCAGGAAATAGACCTTCGTGATCAGGTTGATCATGCTCTGGTGTGGTAAATAACCTCTCGGAGTTGGTTTAGCAATTGCTAAGGCACGATGTCCTCGCACGTTCATAGTCGGATCGTCAAAGTCTACTCCAAAAATGATAGCCACCATCTCATCGAAAGATGGGACACCTTTGCCTCTATCACTTTACTTCTCTCTATCTCTTTCTTCATATTTAGGCCTCTCCCAGTGCTCCACCTTGTACAAGTGCTAAGCCTGCCATGTAGGCAAAAATCTGATGTGGCAAGTTAAGAGGAGAGAGATGAGTGTGGTGACCCCAAGAAGAAACAATGCCAACTTAGTGAACCTAGGTGTCGGTGCAACAGACCCTGGGTCCATTGCACGGACTGTGAACAGGCCAGAGACAAGATTATAAGACCAAGATCAGACCAAACAAGGAGGTTCAATTCCTTTGAAGGATCCAAGTGCAAGTCAAGAAGTCCAAGGTGAGCTAAAGGATCAAGGCATCGCTAAGGGAAGGACCTACCTTGCCGGGCAGGCGAGCCAGGCAAGGTTGGGTTTTGCCCCAAAAGCAAGCTCCAGATCGTCCCGGCAGGCCTGCCGGGACTGGTGGAGGCAAGCCACTCCACCACTCCACCTCACAAGCAATGCAAGTCATTAATCAAAGTGGTGTCGAGCTCCAAGGTGACTAAGTGGCTGCTTTCTGCCACATGGTAGCCACTTCCTACAGCAAACACCTCGATATGACACCCGTCCTGAGACGTGTCAAGCGAGCAGGCACGAAGCTGGCAAAACAGCCCGGCAGGGCCTGCCGGGCGAGCTGTGATGTGACACTGAGTGGCGCATTTAATGCACTCTGTCAGCCTGCAGAGTTAGATATGATAGCACTGTTAGCTATCTAATCAGTACGCAAAGACTGATTTGCCACTGTGGTGACCCCTTAATCTATAAAAGGAGGCCCGTGGCAATGGTAGAAAGGGTTGGACCCTCGCACATCCATACGCGGGTAGCCACTCTCGCCCACAGAGCGACCTTGCCGGGCGAGTGTGCTACGTTCGCCACCATTATCCACCATCAATCCACCAAAGCAAGAGTAGGGTTTTATGCCTCACGGCGGCCCGAACCTGGGTAAAGACTGCCCGTGTGATCTCTGCTGTGCTGCGCGACGCTTCTCCGCTCTTTGTGCAACGTGCCCATCCCCCCACCGAACCAGAAGGGGCTCATGGCCCCATAGGTGGTCGTGGTTTCCCACGACATCTTTGGCGCGCCAGGTAGGGGGATCACTTGCGCGAAATCGAGAGCGTACACTGCGCGTCATCTTCATCGACATTTTCATCGTCGATGGCGTCATCGACTATGGCGCCCAAGAGGAAGCCCGGAGCTGCAAATCACCCGTCTACCTCGAAGGCTCCACCGCCCACGACCGCCGACGTCGCGGGGAATACGGGGGCTCGCAAGGGTGTGGATGATGTGGGGGACGTGGTCGGCGCCGGCGGTGCCGTCACCACCTTCCCCACGGCCGAAGCAGGAACGGGAGGTACCGTGAAGGACAGCATCAGCATCATCCCGGTGGCCATGCTCCACGAGGTACGGAGGGAGGGATCATTCCGCCTCAACCCCTTCTCCTCGCCAACAGGCACAGACGCAGTGATGATGCTCGCTCTGGGGCAAATCGCAACCCTCCGGCCGCCCCCGCTGCGGGCACGACCACAGGGCACGCAGCACCCCCTGGGCGGGCTAACCCAGCTACTGTGCCCAACGGAGCCGCTGGCCCTCAGGCGCCTCCGCCGCGTCACCATGCCATCCAAACGGCTGGTTCGCAGCAGCAAGGGCGCGACGCAGTCACCACCGTCAATGTCAGGAGCCGAGCGACACTACGATCTACATCGTCATCACCTATGCCAAGCACTGCCTCAGAGGCCAGGGCGCGAGCCCAACTGCTGTTGAGATTTCCACCGGTGGCAGCACTACTAGAAAAACGGCTATAGCTAATATAGACATTAGTGGCGCACTATGTATGTGGTGCGCCACTGCCAAGTAGCAGTGGCGCACCACACATGGGTGCGCCACTAATGTTTATATTACTAATGGCGCACCTTGTGTGTGGTGCGCCACCGCTAAGTTTCTCCTGGGCACACCCCCCTCCCCAGACTTACCAGTGGCGCACCGTGGTTTGGTGCGCCATTACTAGTTTTAACTAGTAATGGCGCACCACACCCACGGTGCGCCACTACTAACAATTTTTTTTTTCAATTTTTTTTTCAAAACTAGTAATGGCGCACCACACACCAGGTGCGCCATTAGTAACCCTGGTTACCAATGGCGCATTCTTAGGAGGTGCGCCATTGGTAACCTGAGAGCAGCTACATATTTTTGACAGCCACCTACCACACTCACTTTCCCCACTTCATTCTCTCCACCTCTACCAAGCTTGGTCTCGGCTGCCTCCTCCTCCTCACCTCATTTGCACCATAGATTCACCCAAATTAAGTGGTTAAATTTCCTTTTTTGATAGGTAAGTAAGGGGAAAGCTTTCTTTATGTTCTAGATCTACGTAGTGCGCCATTAATGTCTATATTATGCGCTATTTGGCAGTGGCGCACCACATACATAGTGCGCCACTAATGTCTATATTAGCTATAGCCCTTTTTCTAGTAGTGATCTACTTTTTTCTCCCTCCAACAACGTACACACTTTTTATGGCCTAGATCTACGTATGTTTGTGGTGTTGCATATGTTTGTGTTTGCAGGTACCGGTATTTGAAATGCGATAGTTGCCAATATTTTGCCGGAATGTTGATTCATTTCCGTTTCGGCGAGAATTTGGCACTATGCATTCTTTTTGGTCCTATTTTTAGGCAAAGTCATGCCAAATTTTTTTTTGGTTCTAAAATATCGTTTTGCTCTACCCCGCAGGCGACCATGGTCCGCACGATGACCGAAGGCATCGTGAATAGGTTTTTGAGCTCCGCGAAGGCCGAGATGCTTCAAAAGAACGAGACGGGGATAAGATGTCCGTGTCGAAGATGCAAGCTGAAGAGCCTTATGGACCCGGATTCCACACAGGTGCGGGACCACCTGCTCTTGTGTGGTTTCATGGATGGCTATCAGTGGCAAGGTGATGAAGATGATTATAAAGTCGTCCATGGGGGCCGGGCAAGAAATAAGGAAGGGCAGCAAGACAATAGCGGCGAGGGCGGGCGAGAAGACGAAGAATCTCCAGGACATGATCACGAAGTAGATGCAGGACACAATCATCATGTAGAAGATGCCGGACATGATGATGAGGAAGATCAAGACGAAGGGCATGATCATGAAGATGAAGATGCCGGAGCAGACGATGATGGACCATCGATGGGCTGGGTGCAGGACCCTCATATTCAAGAGCTGCTTCTCAAGCAGACGGGTAACGCAAGAGCTGCCGCCCGAGAGAAAGCCAAGCTGGATCAACTGGAGATAGACGCGGTTACTCCATTGTATGAAGGATGCAGGCCCGAGGATACCCGCCTGAAAGTAACGCTCATGGCTCTGGAGATGAAGGTAAAACACAAAATAACCGACGCATGCTTCGACGAGAACATGTCATTCTGGCACGAACGTCTTCCCAAGGGGAACAAGTGCCCGACCAGTTTTGAGGAGGCGAAGAAAATCGTGTGTCCTCTGGATTTACCGCACGTGAAATACCATGTGTGCATGAACGATTGCATCATTTATCGGGACGAGCACACGGAGTCTACCATATGTCCGGTGTGCGGCGTCACTCGATATAAGAAGAGGAAGAAAGCTCCTCGAAAAGTGGTGTGGTACTTTCCGATCACTCCTCATCTGCAGTGGTATTTCGCGGACCCTAAGCTAGCAAAATTCCTGCGTTGGCACGCGGATAGGGAGGAGAAGAAGCGAGAAGATGACGGAAATGATCCGAAGATAAATAAAAAAGACAAGATGCTGAGTCACCCTAAGGATGCGAGCCAGTGGCAAGCGTTGAACTTCGAACACCCAGAATTTGGGGACGATCCAAGGAACATTGTGCTGGGCGCGAGCACCGATGGAGTCAATCCGTTTGGCAGCCAGAGAAGCACACATAGCACCTGGCCTGTGTTTGTGTGGATGTACAACCTTCCCCCCTGGATGTGCATGAAGAGGAAGTACATTCACATGAGTATGCTAATTGAAGGGCCAAAACAACCAGGGAACGACATCAATCTATATCTGGGGCTGCTGAAAGAGTAGCTAGACACGCTGTGGAAAACGCCAGCCAATACGTGGGACGCCGCAGCGAAAGAATATTTCCCTACGAGAGCCGCAGTGCTCACGACGGTGCACGACTATCTCGGTTATGGACATGTTGCGGGGCGTGAGGCAACTCAGAAGGCTACAGGAAGAGATCGTGGTGATACTATGCGATCTTGAAATCTACTTCCCGCCCGCATTCTTCGATGTTATGGTGCATCTGCTGGTCCATATCGTGGAGGATATCATCCAACTCGGGCCGACGTTCCTGCACAGCATGATGCCGTTCGAAAGGATGAATGGTGTCATCAAAGGATACGTTCGCAACAGGGCACGTCCAGATGGAAGCATAGCCAAGGGCTTTCTGACCGAAGAGTGCATCTCCTATTGCACGAATTATCTAGGCATCGAGAACCCCATTGGTCTGCCCGTCAACAGGCACCTCGGCAGGCTCGCTGGATGGGGTCACCGCGAGGGTCGCCGCGAAATGCATGTCGACTTCAAGGGTCGACTCGCCGACTTTGAAAGAGCAAACCTAGTTGCGCTACAACACATAGACGTGGTCGATCCTTGGGTGGTAGAGCACAAAACCTTTATTGAGAAGACGTACAATGACCGAGGCCAACAGAGGACGGACGGAGATATAATCATAGAGCACAACTCATGTTTCACGCGTTGGTTCAAGGAGAAGCTTCTGTCGTACCCTTTACATGAGGATTCTTCCGCAGAAGAAAAACTCATATTCGCCTTGTCACAGGGCGCCGAGCACAACCTGATGACCTATGAGGCGTACGATATCAACGGCTACACATTCTACACCGAGGAAAAGGACATGAAGAGTGATTATCAGAACTCCGGGGTAACGATGGAATCCTACACCGGTAACGACAAGGACAGATACTACGGAAGGATCGAGGAGATCTGGGAGCTGAGCTACGCTGGAGAGAAGGTCTCGATGTTCCGTGTCAGATGGGCCAAGAGCGTCCTAAAAGAAGACCGGTATTTCACCACCATGGTTATACCCGAAGCCAAATCCAAGACCGCGGGCGCAAACGTCACCGCGAAAAATGAGCCATGGGTACTGGCTTCCCAAGTGGACCAATGCTTCTTCATTACCGACCCGTCAAAGCCCAGTCGTGTTGTCGTGAGGAGAGGCAAAAGGAACATCATTGGAATGGATGGAGTCGCCAATGAGGAAGACTTCGACAAGTACGGCGACCCGAAGATGGAAGATGACGACGACGATGAAGTACCATACACCACAAGAAGAAGCAGGACCACCCTACCTAAAGGACGTCCGTTCAAGAGAAGAATTCCATTTGCGAAAAAGAAGGGCAAGAAGATTGTGAAAAGATAGCTAAGATCGAATCACGATGTGTCGGCCACGTGTGTGTGTGTGCCAGTGGCAAGCTCAATTATTACATGCAACTAAATTATTACATGTATCACTTGATTTCAACCATGTCATCTAATTCTAAATCTTTGCACAATGGTTTTATCACTCCATTTGCATTTTCCTTTTCTTTTATCTCAAATCTTAAATTATTACATGCAACTAAAAATCCAAAAAAATAAAAATAAGTTAGTAATGGCGCACCAGGAGAAGGTGCGCCATTGCTATCACGGTGTTTACGGCGCACCCCTAAAAGGTGCGCCATTGATATACCCCTTTTTATGGCGCACCCCTAAAATGTGCGCCATTGCTAACCCTCCCCCAGTAATATCCAAGACCCAGCCGCCCCCTCACCCTCATTTCCATCTTCCTCTCCCTCCCCCACCATCGCCACCCCCACCCACCGGCGACCTCGCTCCCGGCCGGGCTCCGCCACCCCCACCCACCCCCTCCCTCACCTATTTTTATCTCCTCCCCTTCCCAGATTGCTCGCTCGCTCGCTCCTACATATCCCAGAAGAAGAAGAGACGGACCCCCCTGCAGGGCACGGCAGGGCAGGCAGATTCATCCCCTTCCTTGCCTCCATCCCTCCCTGGTACGTACCACCCCCTCCTCCTGGATTGCATCCCTTATCCTCGCCGGAATCGGCCGAATCTCCTCCATCCCGGCGTTTTCCATGGTTTCGATTTGGTTTCCGGCGCCGCCCCTTCCCCATGGTTTCACTGTGGAAGTTATATTCCTATCCAGATTGGTCCTATTGGTGCTTGATGATGTATGACTAACTGTGACGATGTATCTAACATACTACCTCTCTGCAGTAATTAGAAATCATAAAATCAAAAGACATAGGCAGAATTAGTCACACATCCTAAAGTTAGGGATGTTATGCGTACATGCAAAATGTTTTTTGTTGGGTATGAACACAAAAACTGTAATCCTTTAGGTCTGCTTCCTATGGGTTATCAACAAAAAATCTATAGTTTTGTGATGCCTACGCTTTTACTGTTGGAAGGAGGATACTCCATGTGGTTCTTTGCCCCCATTTGTGATGCCTGCAGGTTCTATTTTCTTGGTGCCTAACAGATAGTACACGCTTTTATCCTCTATAGAAAAGCAAGCTTAAAAGCCTATTATTCTCATTTTTCATCATCTGCTGGTAGATGCACATGTCTCTTCATATTTACTACCCTGTCTAAATCTTAAGAGTTCGAGATTGTACATGAGAACTGCACATGCCCTTACCATTACAATTGTTTATCAGCAATCTTTTTGTCACAAAAAATTATAGATATATAGACACATGTAGAATCATATGCTGTAAAGCTTTCAAAACTTGCTTACATTGTCTTCCTCTCTGTCAAAACTAATTTGGGGAGCCCATGTAGAATTGACAATCGGATGTGCTGTTGACAGTAGATCAAAGATAAATAGTTACCCCTTTCTCCTGAAATGTTGATTAATTTCCGTTTTGATTGAGAATGGGGCACTCCTAGGTCAAGAAAATTAGCAAAGGTCATGCCCAATTTTCTTGACCTAGAAGGTGCCCGATTCATGTCGACGTCTGAATACAAACACAATTTTTGCTTAGTTTAACTAGTACATGGCCCCTGGTTTCGACCTTGTTATTACCCAGCCGCTGCTGGCTCAGCAATGTGACGAACACCTAGGCGTCCGCACTTGCGTACGTGGCAAAATGCTTTCGCCACCGTCTTACAATTAATCATTCTAGCCTTTTTTCCTATTTAGAGCGAACATGGCCGACAACGATGAGGCCGGCGGTTCGGGCAAGTCATTCTGGGAGCTGTCCCAGGAGATGGAGGAAGAACCTCACCGCTATGAGGACGCCGCGGAAGACACCGATCCCGACTACCCAACCCCTAGTGGCGTCGGGGATGACACCACTGATGGTGCCGCCGGGGATGCCACCAGTAATGATGGCAGCGCACGCACAGATGACAGCCAACCGAAGAGGCAACGGAAGGACCGGCGCCCGAACGTGCTCGGCACCATCAAGGAGGAATTTACTGAAGTGTCCTCCAGTGGGCATCCAACGGCGCCCAAAGAATTAGTCAGTGGGTACGCGGGACAACTCGGGTGCATTCTCTGGAGCACTGTCTCGATCAACACCGAGAACCTAAGGCATCGTGACCGAGGGAATTTGCGCAACCTCCTCTTCATGAAGCTGCACGAACGATCTACATGCGTGCCAAGATCTTGGGCAGCGCTGGGGACCGGCAAGTCGCGAGTTCATACCTCGAAGGCGTCATTCTGGCGAACCCAGATAAGGATAACTTCCTCAGGCCTTACTTTTCCGAGTAAGTCATCCCCTCACCGCCCCGTAACATATGATTTCTTAGATTTCGATCGTTCTTTTTTTTTCTAACATTCCATGTTTTGTGCAGTGACACACATTGCACACTCATCCTCTTAAGCCCGAAATATTCCATGGCCACGTATTTCGACTCGGACCGTCAGTCGAAGAAAGACTACACAAATATGAAGAAAGTTCTTGATGATGCCCTCCCCGGCTACGCCAAATATGGAGGCACCTTCAGGAGGCCAATTTGTAGGTACGGCAAGCATGTGTTCACCCACGTAACGACGTTCCCCTGCGTCAAGCAGCCGCCTGGCAGTCAGAAGGATGCCTACTACGCCCTCCATCACATGCGGGCGATCGTACGGGACCATAATCACCTTATGCTAATAAATAATCTCAAAGATTGGGCTGCATGCTTGTCGGCAATCCAGGACGAGGACATCAGACAAGAATTCTTTCGCACCCAGTCGGAGTTTGCGGAAATCATCTATCAAGATGTCCTTCGTACCTCGGGGCAGTTCTACCTCAAATATCAACCATCCAATAGTGAAATAGAAACAACGCTACAAATGCAGGCTGACAACGACCGCACATTCATGACCATCACGAAAGACGGCGGCTTCATCCACGCTCCGGTCCCTTAGTTGAGTCGAAAGTATTGATGCTATGTAGTTCTGAAATATCGATTAGCTCATGTTGTAATTAAACTTTAATGAACTTGTATGTCTCTTTAGTTTGGACAGTCGTTCAACTTATATGTAATCGATGCTATTTATTAGTAGGACCATGAATCATGCTATTAATGTGTTGCTTTTCTCTTCCGATCCTTTTGTTGCATACTTATATATTGCTTATATATTATCTGTGAATTGCTACTAACGTTTTGTTTGTCTAGTGCATAGAGATGCCGTCGTATGTCGTGTACAAGGGTAAGGTTCCCGGAGTCTACGACGACTGGGAGGAGTGTCAGAGACAGGTTCAACATTTCAGCGATAACAGTTACAAAGGGTACACCACTAGGGCGGAGGCGGAAGCTAGATACGCGCGCTATCTTGCGGGAGAGAGGAGGGAGCGGAGGAGGAACCGGATGAAGACCAGTTTCATCGCGATGATGCTCATCGTGACCGCAGCTCTCTTCTATGTGATGGTAGTTTAGATGATCGATATCGACTTTGTAATGTGATGACAAACTCGGCTAATATGATGAACTTTGCTAATGTCTCGAGACCTAAACTTGGCTAATGTTTGAACTTTGTTCGCTATTTCGAATTTGGAGACTAATATGATGAATTCTATTGTGTGATGTTTATATTCTATGCTGTAACGTATTTTGTAACCTGTGCAAATACCAGAAAAGCAAAAAAATAATAATTCCTAATATTCATAGGAGTGGCGCACCATATTGAGAATTAGTAGCGCACCAAGATAAATACCAGTGGCGCATTATCGGGCATAGTAATGGCGCACTTGGGGCATAGCTGAAGGCAAATATGGCCCCCAGTTGTGGCGCACCATATTGAGCATTAGTGGCGCACCAAGGCTAAATACTAGTGGCGCATTATGGGGCATAGTAATGGCGCACTTGGGGGCATACGTGAAGGTAAATATGGCCCCCTTGGAGGCATAGTAATGGCGCACTGTTGGACATAGTAATGGCGCACTATGTGGTGCGCCACTATTATCTGGGATACTAATGGCGCACCAGAGGTGCGCCATTACTATTTGTTACTAGTGGCGTGTTAATAGTGGCACACCTATAGTGCGCCATTAATAGCAAAAACTTGTGCGCCACTAACAGCCTTTTTTCTAGTAGTGCAGACCAGATGGATGAGTGGCAAGCCACCATCCAAAGTTTGATTGGTTTTGCCGAGGCGGAAGGATCACAGCGGGCCAGACCGCCATGGCCTTCCCAGGTGGCAACGACAGCTCGTGCGGCTGGTCGTGCGGGTGGGGCCACCCTCATGGTGTAATACCCACCACGGCAAGTCGCCCGGGAGCCGCAAAACCAAACACCCGATGATGTCTAGATGGCCTCGTCAGACCCTCGAGCGCGTCAAGGCCGACATCGTGCCCCGGCGGGCAGGCGAAGGGAAGGCGCGCGCGTCATCGACGAGCGGCGCCACGACAACCCCCGCCGGTCCAATGGGTGTGATGGCCCCGACGACGATGAGCCCCCGCTCGGAGATAGCGGGTGCCTGCCTTTCGAGGTTGGGTGCCCTGCCTTCACCCATGAGCTGCGGCAAGTCCATTGGCCGTCCACTCACACGTTCAAGCCAGAGATACCCGAGAAGTATGATGGGAGACTAAACCCAGTAGAGTTCCTGAGCATCTACACCATCGCTGTTCAAGCTACTGGTGGAAGAGATGAGAAGGTGTTCGCGAACTACTTCCCTTTGGCCCTCATGTCAAATGTGTGGTCTTGGCTGATACACTTGCCGAAGAACTCCATTTCGACCTGGGATGACCTGTGCCACGAGTTCATTGGTGCCTTCACGGGTGGCCATCAAGAACCAGGGCGGCCGAGCTACTTGCAGCTTCTCCAGCAGAAAGAAGGAGAAACTCTACGGAAGTACTTGTAGAGATTCAGTCGAGTCCATAGAAATATCCCAGATATCCACCCAGCTTCCGTGATAGCTGCCTTCCAATCCAACATGCACAACTGCAGGATACGTTCCAAGATGAACGTTCGGTTCCCCAAGACTGTGAAGGAGCTCCACACTTTGGTGGACAAATGTGCTCGGGTGGAGGAGGGGAGGAAACTTCCTGGAGAGGAAGATTGCGTCGACATCGACTCAGGAGATGACGACGAAACCATCAGTAAGAAGAAGAAGAACAAGAAACACAACAAGAAGCGTAAGGATAAGACTGTGATGGCTGTTGTGGGGTCAGGCACGCCTAGTACCGGCAAGAAGGCCAAGGCTGAAGCCCCTAGCAAGGAGGATACCACATGCGCTGACTGCCGGGAGGCGGCGGCTGCGGAGAAAGATGGGAAAAGTGATGGGCCGTACTGTAAGATTCATCGGACTAAGGGCCATGATCTCCAGGAGTGTCATCAAGTTGAGCAGCTCTTCAAGAGACAGAAGGCTGAGTATGAGAAGCGCGATAAGGAAAAAGGACAGAATGGTGCTGGAGGGAAGGGATGGGGTGGTGAAGCAAATTGCCCCGGGAAGGCTCCTCGGAACCAAGGGAAACCCGCCAAGGGCCGAGAGAAGGAGGATTGCAGTAATGAGAGTGATGGAGGGAATGAAGAGGAAACCAGCGAGCAGGAGTTCCAGAAAGCCACTGACGCCCTGTGCATTGACGGGGGTGCATCTTTGCACTCGTCTCACCGCCAACTTAAATAGTGGGCGCGTGAAGTCAATGCCGTGGAGCCAGCGGCAGATTCTCGGAAGCCGCTCAAGTGGTCACGCACGCCCATCATCTTTGATGAAGATGACCACCCCGACCGCATTACTGCGATAGGGTGCTTGCCGTTGTTGGTCATAAAGATGCTGGTTGACGGCGGGGCCGGGTTGAATCTGATTTCCCCAAAGGTTATCAGCAAACTCCAGATAGCAGAGGAAGAACTTAAGGCCACAGGCACATTTCAAGGAGTCAATCCCAGTAGGACGCTTCCTAAGGGAAAGGTTACGTTGGCAGTGACATTTGGAGGAGAGTTGAACTACAGGACTGAGAAAGTTGTGTTCGATGTGGTTGATCTCCCCCTGCTGTACAAGGGGATCCTTGGGCACCCGGCCCTAGCCAAATTCATAGCAGCATCCCACTATGCCTACAATACCTTGAAGATGCTAGGGCTGATGGGCGTCATTTCCGTTCCTTCGGACAAAAAAAGACACAATTATTTGCGTGGATAAGATGTACTGGGATGCGGTCGCGGCAGAGGTCGCGGAAGCCACAGTTCCTGCCAAGGAAAAGCTTAGCAGAGGCGCTGGCAAGGAATCCGAGAAGCGTACCTCTGTGGAATGTGCCGCGCCCGTTGATGACATGCCAGAGAGTTCCAATAGCAAGAGATCCAAGGCTGCTCCACCCCAAGTGAAAAAGGTCACGGTAGGGCTGGCTGGCGCTGATGGTACTTTCACTATCAGCGCCACCCTTGATGACAAATAGGAAAGCGCGCTCATTGCCTTCCTGCGGGCGAATATTGATGTGTTTGCCTGGCAACCATCTGATATCCCCGGTGTTCCCAGGGAGGTAATCGAGCACCACCTTGCCGTCTGCCCACATGCCCGGGCCGTGAAGCAGAAGGTTCGGAAGCAGGCCTTGGAGTGGCAGCAGTTTATTGCTGAGGAAATCAAGAACCTTCAAGCAGTTGGTTTGGTCAGAGGTGTACTGCATCCAACATGGTTAGCACACCCAGTGGTTGTGCGCAAGGCTAAAGGAAAATGGAGGCTTTGCATAGATTTCACGGATCTGAACAAGGCGTGCCCAAAGGACCCATTTCCCTTGCCGCGCATCGACCAGATCATGGATTCTACTTCAGGATGTGAGTTTCTCTCTTTTTTGGATGCATACTCTGGATACCATCAGATTTTTATGTCCAAGGAAGAAGAAGAAAATACCTCATTCATCACCCCATGCGGCACATACTATTTTGTGCGCATGCCTTTCGGGTTGAAGAGTGTCGGGTCCACTTTTGCAAGAGTAGTCCAAATTGTCTTTGAACCACAGTTGCACAGGAACATTGAAGCCTATATGGATGATATTGTGGTCAAGACCAAAGACAGATCAACCCTCATCCAGGATTTATAAGAGACATTTGCTAATCTGCGCAAGATCAACTTGAAACTAAATCCAGAGAAGTGCGTGTTTGGCGTTCCCTCCGGCAAGCTACTTGGTTTCTTTGTGTCCCACCATGGGTTAGAGGCCAACCCCGATAAGATCAAGGCTATTGAGTAGATACAGGCACCCAAGACAGTTAAGGATGTGAGGCATTTGACAGGATGCGTCGCCGCGCTTAGCAGATTCATCTCCAAGTCTGCCGAGCGCGCCTTGCCGTTCTTCAAGATTTTGAAGAATGCAGGACCCATGAAGTGGACCCCGGAAGCAGATGCAGCTCTGCAGGATTTGAAGGCCTACTTGTCTTCTGTGCCTACTTTGGTCGCACCCTAACCACAAGAGCCGTTGCTGCTATATCTGGCAGCAACTAATCAAGTGGTTAGTGCGGCCCTAGTAGCGTAGCGGGAAGTGAAGAAGCAGCCACCTCAGCAAGTGTCCCGCCCGGGGAAGAGGAAGAGAGCGGCCCGACAAGGCCAGATACGGATCAGGACGAAGAAGAGCACGGCTCTCCCTGTTACAAGGGGGCTAGATCTAGGTATTCTGGCATGCAAAAGTTGATCTTTGGCCTTGTCATGGCCTCAAGGAAGCTACGCCACTACTTCCAAGACCATGAGATCACGGTTGTCACCCGCTTCCCGTTGCAAAGGATACTTCAAAACCCAGAGGCCACCGGCAGGATAGTGGAATGGGCATTGGAGTTATCCAGCTTTGGCCTAAAGTTTGAAAGCACATCAACAATCCAGAGCAGGGCGTTGGCAGAGTTTATTGCAGAATGGACGCCAACCCCTGATGAAGAAGTACAGGAAACAGTTATCCCCGGCAAGGAAGCGCCCCAAGAATGGAGCATGTATTTCGATGGTGCCTTCTCCCTACAAGGTGCAGGGGCTGGCGTGCTTCTCGTGGCTCCCACTGGAGAGCACCTGAGGTACGTCGTCCAGATGCACTTTCCCCTGGAGGAGGCGACCAACAATACAGCAGAATATGAAGGGCTTCTTGCCAGGCTCAGGATTACTATAGAATTGGGAATCAAGAAGCTGATCATTCGAGGAGATTCACAACTAGTGCTGAGACAAGTCAACAACGATTACCAAAGCCCATTGATGGAGGCATACGTCAAGGAAGTGAGAAGATTGGAGGAGCGCTTTGATGGGTTGCAAACAGAGCACGTACCCTGTGCGGAAAACAGCATTGCTGATCACCTGTCAAAGTGCACTGCGCAGAAGCCTCCTATGGAACCAGGGACTTTTATTCTCCATCTTACTCAACCCTCCGTATCCCCGACAACAATGGACTGAAAGAGGAGGAAATTGGACTCCGGTAAGCCTTTCCCGGCAGAGCCTTTCGGGGCTCCTGGCAGGGACCCTGCTGGGAACAACTCCCCTTCGATTGCCGGGTTGCACCCTCCTGCCGGGCCACGAGTCCCCACAGTTAAAGGATGCGCCCCCACGAATGAGGAGGTGTGGCTAGTCCTCGTTGCCGAGCCTCAGGCTCCAACTTGGGCAAGGCACATAGTCCATTTCCTTCAAACTGGAGAACTTCCCGAATAGCAAGAAGAAGCTGAAAGAGTAGCCCGGAGGGCCAGTATGTATCAATTTTTCGATGACACACTATACAGAAGAAGGCCCAACAGTGTGAAATTAAAGTGCATGTGCCAGGAAGGAGGAAAGGAATTGCTGGCAGAGATACACAAAGGCATATGCGGCTCCCACATTGGATCAAGGGCTTTGGTTGGGAAAGCATTCCGGCAAGGATTCTATTGGCCCACAGCCCTCCAAGATGCGGTTGAGCTCGTCACCAAGTGTGAAGCCTGGCAGTTCCATTCCAAAAATATCCATCTGCCTGCCCATGCACTCCAGACAATCCCTTTGTCATGGCCGTTTTCGGTCTGGGGGCTCGATATCCTCGGCCCTTTCCCCCGAGCTGCCGGGGGCTTTGAATTTTTGTTCATTGCAATTGACAAGTTTACAAAGTGGCCGGAAGTAGATGTCATGAGAAAGGTGACTGCTCAGTCAGCTATCAAGTTCTTGAAAGGGTCGGTGTGCCGCTTCGGGGTCCCTGCCCGGATCATCATCGACAACGGCACCCAGTTCACGAGCCGCGCCTTCATGCAATATGTTCATGCCCTCGGAAGCAAGATCTCATTTGCCTCTGTCGCACATCCCAGAAGCAATGGACAAGCTGAGAGGGCGAACGCTGAAGTGCTGCGGGGACTCAAGACAAGAACGTTTGATAAGCTGCGGAAGCACGGTAGGCAATGGATCAATGAGCTGCCGGTGGTTCTTTCGTCCCTCAGAACGACACCAAACCGAGCTACCGGGCAGACTCCCTTCTCCCTAGTCTATGGGGCAGAAGCAGTTATCCCCATGGAACTCATTTACGGGTCACCTCGAGTGCTTTCCTACGATGAAGTAGTGCAGGAACAGCACATGCGTGATGATGCCGTGCTTCTCGAGGAGAACCGTCTCCAGGCTGCTACGCGTGTTGCACGCTATCAGCAAGCCCTGCGTCGCTATCATAGCCGCAGGGTTCATGCCCGGTGTTTTGAGGAAGGCGACCTTGTCCTTAGGCGCGTTCAGTCCGCCAAGGGTACAAACAAGCTATCGCCAAAGTGGGAAGGCCCTTACCGGGTAGTACGAGTCACCAGACCTGGCGCAGTCCATCTGGAGACCGGAGATGGCATTCAATTGCAAAACTCATGGAATATTGAGCATCTCCGCAAGTTCTACCCGTAAGGCATGGCTGTCGGACCCTACCCGGCAGCCACCATTTTGTACAGGTTTTGCCTCAGCTGCATGTAACCCCCTTGTACAAAGCCAGGCGCAGACCCTGAGCAACAGAGAAATAAATGAAGCGCTGGGGCCCCCCGACAAGTTGCATGCATGAATAAGCATTTCATAAGCATTGCATGATTCATGTAGATAGGTTGCATAATCATGTAGATAGATTGCATAAACTGCAGGCTCCTGCCATCATCTTCATTTGCATAAACTGCAGGCTCCTGCCATGGACTTTGTCCTAGGAAGAGGATGCAATGACAAGCCAGCACTACGGTCTCCGGCAAGCCAAATAGATAAGTTCCATCTCTTATCCATACTTCTTCCGTGGGTAGGACTTGTGCATATGAAAACCTCGCCGCCTCGGAAACAAAGGTGCTCCCATCTACTGACATGAACGCTGCTTTAGTCAGGATGGTCGTAGTGGCCTTTGGCTGAAAGGGGTTGGCGGGGGGCTGCTCTCTCCCAATGGGTTCTGCGCCTGGCAGGCTCAGCCTCACGGCAGCAGTCCTATGGGGTACCAGCAAGGTAGCTTACCGGGATCCACTTGTTTACATGAAAGTATGGAGACGTTTCACCTCTGCATGGATATTGTACATGCACAAGTATCCGTTAAAGCCTATCTTTTTCATTAATATGCTGATCAACAAGTACAAATCTCATGGAACATAAACATGGATACAAGAGATTACATTATTTGAACTAAAATTTGGCAAGTGCCTACAGATTTAAGGTTAAAGAGAGATAAGTGCCCCGTAAACTCCTCTCCCTGTCCCTTTTATCCCAGGTAGTGCGGTGGGAAGAGGAGAGCTCAGGAGGACTACTCGAGCAGGAGCCCACCCCGGTCCCGTCATGGCCTGCCGGGTGCAGCCTGACAAGATCGGGAGTGGCGAAGCTGCGAAGGAGGGGGACGGAAGGAGCAGCTCGGAGGTCCCCTAGTCACCACCTCCAAGATCAGTCGAAAGCCCCAGCGCAGGCACCGACAGGGAAGGCCATCGGAGCTCAGCTGGAAGACTGCTAGAGGAGGCGAAGGCACAAAGGGAGCGGCCCCCTACCCGGTGTTCAGGATCCTGGTGATGACGGTGCCGGGGAAGGGAGGGGAAGAATGGAAGACGAGGCGGCAGGACGTCAGTACGAGACGAGCGCGTCGGTGCCATCGTACTCCGACCTGACGGTCTGCCTCCCGCCTTCTCCGTCTTCCCTAACTTCATCTTCATCAACACCGCTCCAGGAAGACGCCGGGCCCCCAGCCTGGCACCTCCCCCGAAGGGACGGCGGGCAACTGCGACGAGTAGGACACTCGAGGCGCGCCGCTCCCCACCTTGGCGGGCAGGAAGATGCTGTCGTCCTTAGCAAGAATGCGAGATCCGCCGGAAGGAGCAGTTTTGGGCTTACTAAGGACCCCATATACTGCATCCCAGGCGAGCATCAAGAGCCCCAGACACCTCGCCAACAGGGTGGCGACCCCTGATGACGCGCGGCACCAGACCAGACTCACTCCCCAAGCATCAGCACGAGCATTTGACATCGTCAGCAACTCCAAGCTAGGACCCGGGGCCTGACCCCGGGCTCTTCCTTTCGGCATACCCAAAAGAAGCAGAAGGCGGAGGAGGAGAGGAACGTGGGCTCCTCCCCCGCTCCTCTTTTTATAGGCAAGCTGGGGGTGCGGGCTGATTCCCGTCAAGTACCCGCCGTCCTCCTCCGCCAATCCAAGAGGATCAGGCCCCTGCCTTGATGCTCTCCCGCAACAAGCGCCTCCATTACCTACCCCACTCAATGCATGCGGCATACATGGCTAAGGAAAAGGGCGCGGTGGGAAGAGTGAATTGGCAGTTACCCGCTCGTGCGTTAAAGTCATTCACGGGCCATTACAAGAATGGCCCCACCACAATTGGCGTTGCACGATGCGTGGGAAAACTGGAAACTGACCCAAGCTCAGGTTAATGAAGATGCAAAGAAGATCTCAAAGGGCGGAGCCGTCCTTACATTTCTGCCTGTGCACTGGTTAGGGCCTACCCCAACCACGCCCAGCGACGTGTCCGTGCCAGGCCCGGGGGCTCCTGTCGGTGCAACAAACCCTAGGTCCATTGCACGGACTATGCACAGGCCAGAGACAAGATTACAAGACCAAGATCCGACCAAACAAGGAGGTTCAATTCCTTTGAAGGATCCAAGTGCAAGTCGAGAAGGCCAAGGTGAGCCAAAGGAGCAAGGCATCGCTAAGGGAAGGACCTACCTTGCCGGGCAGGCGAGCCTCGCAGGGTTGAGTTTTGCCCCAAAAGCAAGCTCCAGATCGTCCCGGCAGGCCTGCCGGGACTGGCGGAGGCAAGGCACTCCACCACTCCACCTCACAAGCGACGCAAGTCGTTAATCAAAGTGGTGTCGAGCTCCAAGGTGACTAAGTGGCTGCTTTCTGCCACATGGTAGACACTTCCTACAGCAAACACCTCCATATGACACCCATCCTGAGACGTGTCAAGCGAGCAGGCGCGAAGCTAGCAAAACAGCCCGCGCAGGGCCTGCCGGGCGAGCTGTGATGTGACACTGAGCGGCGCATTTAATGCGCTCTATCAGCCTGCAGAGTTAGATATGATAGCACTGTTAGCTATCTAATCAGTACGCAAAGACTGATTTGCCACTGTGGTGACCCCTTAATCTATAAAAGGAGGCCCGTGGCAATGGTAGAAAGGGTTGGACCCTCGCACATCCATGCGCGCATAGCCACTCTCGCCCCAGAGCGACCTTGCCGGGCGAGTGTGCTATGTTCACCACCATTATCCACCATCAATCCACCTAAGCAGGAGTAGAGTTTTACGCCTCACGGCAGCCCGAACCTGGGTAAAGATTGCCAGTGTGATCTCTGCCATGCTGCGCGACGCTTCTCTGCTCTTTGTGCAACATGCCCAACGCCCCGCCGAACCAAAAGGGGCTCATGGCCCCATAGGTGGCCGTGGTTTCCCACGGCACTAGGCAAAACATTTAAATGAAAGAATCCCACCAATGCATGGAGAACTTTAGTTGCTAAATCATTAAATGAAAGAAGCTTAGGTACAAGAAGCTAAGCACCTATGCATTGAGGAGTATAGTTGTTAAGCTATTTAATGTGCTTAGGACTGGTGCATTGGCAGCAGGGTGTAAGGATTAAATTATTATATCCCAGCTGAGTTAGATGAGAGAGCGGAGGAGGGAGAAGGAAAGCGGGCTGTAGATTAACAGCCGGCTGTAGCACATGCTCCAAGAAACATTGTTAGAATTTAAAGTAGGCCATGTATTAATAAAGTAGTACTTCTTAGCAACTAGGAGTAGCTACTATATATGTTGGCTATTAGATTGACTATATGTGATGTGGCAACTTCATATAGCCGGTAGTTGGCTATACTATTAACCATGTTCTTATTGCATTTGCCTAGCAGTACATATATAGTTAGGCTCTTGCATGAGTGCCCACTCCCACCATTTTTCCATGTCTCTCTCCTCCACATAATCAAAAGTGCCATGTAAGCAGGCTAGAGGCCCATTATTGTACTTGCTCTCAGCACCAATATACCATGGAGGGCAGACTCACCCTAGTCATAGCGCCGCGGTAATAATGATAATGAGCAGTCAAATCACGGGGCCCCACCTTTCGAGTAGTAACGAGCCATCCAATTACATAGCCCTACCTTTCCAGCAGCAGCCGGCAAGTTGAATCCGCTACTCCCTCGTCCTCCTCGCCTCTCTGTCGAACCGACTAGGTGAAACTGCCCCGCCCTCGACTTTTAAATGTAATTTTGTATCAATTGATTGCGCCATGGAGCAAAACCAGAAGAAAACAGTGGTACATGTATACAACATGCCCGTCGCATTCGCATCGCACCCCAGACAGCCGGTCGGTCCGGCACACCGCTCACCAAATAGAATGCGCGTTATCTTGTCTTTGCGCTCACATGTGGGACCACAATTGAGCAACCGACCATAGGCACACTCCCCTGTCCCTGCATGTTGACTGAGTTAATAGAAGAGAGAGACAAGCGATAGTACTGGAGCAGTGTTGTACACATGTCATTGCCTAGATGATCCCTGCATGACACGGGAGATCAGTTCGTCCATGCATGTTACCAGAGTCCAGCAGACGGCTATGTCTATCATTTACATATCGTGCAGGTTGTGCCATACAAAACATACGTGGTGTAGTTCTGTTGAGAAATCTAAAAAAAGGAGCACTAGGTATATTACATTACCAATAAAATTAGAATCCATTTTCGGTATGAATACAAATCTACTCCAGTCACCCTAGGTGGCTAGGGCAACCTCTCCCCTCCATGCTTCACCGGTGAGCCTGTGGATTCACCAATTCCCTTTTCCTACTGCTCCGTCGGCTAGTGGCGGCGAGGGGAATCCTGGTCCCTCAGCTCCAATTATTAGTTTATGTTAGGGTTTTTAGTCCTGGCACGCACAGAGCTCACGAAGATGTCGGTGCTTCTTCTCCAATTTTGTTTGTGTTCTGATCATCCTTGAGTTCGTTCATCTACACATAGTGGATGGAACTCCGCGTAGATTCTTGTCGTCTCCTTTGGGTCCTGAGGTTAAGGTTTCTCGTCATATGGCAAGATTAGGTGTCATGTGCTTGGGATCAACGTGAGGGTTAAACAATGAAAATTGTGTTCCTCCAGGGGGCTTGTCATTGGGGGCACATGCACGAAGACTACTTGGCTGCCATCAAGGTCAAGCTGGCTATGTTAATTAGGACATCAATGAAATCAATTAACGCCTTTTCTACAAGTTTGTCTTTAATTTGAGCTTTGATCCTCGTCTAGTTTGTCTGTTGGGACGTAGTCCATGGAGCTGTAGCGTAGATTCATGTTGTCTCCTTGGGGCAGTGAGGTTAGGGTTTCTTGTCATGTGGCAATTTTTAGTGTTATGTTAATTAGGTGCTTTAGATCAATGATGACAACTATGCCTTCGGGGCGTTGCTCCTTAGGGGCACGTGCACGTCGATGACTCATTCTAACTATAGTTGGTCGTTCAGTAGTCGTCGAATCTTGATGTATTTTTTATCGAAGGTGCTTTGTACCACTGGCGAACATTCATAATAGACCCGGCCATTTTGAAAAAAAGGTTGCATATAGTTTATGTCCAAAAGCATAACAAAGATTGATGTCCCTTTACATTTTTTTTGCAAACGCTAAGAGCATGAATTTTCAAAATTTTGATTTCACTTTCTGTTGGAAACAAATACATTTCAAGATCTAGCTAGCTATTCGAAAAGTAAATTATGCATGTTCTATATGTATAATGTGGTAATCAAACAAAATGTATGGTGTGCCTCCATTTAGATGTGAATCGCAAAAGCCACACAATACATCAAATTCAAACTACTTTGTTAATGGATGCAATGTGTTCAAACGGTGCCATCCACATCTCAAATTCAAAAAAGTTCAGGCTTGTTCGTTCTATATTTTTACCGATGATAATTTGACCTATGAGGTTGTTCGATTAATGGAGGGTCGATGACCAGAAGTGAATAATACAAAGTGTGACCTGACACATATGCCATTTTAAACGATTGTTTTTATGAAGAGAAAAAAGAAAAGTACTCCACTATATAGGCAGGAGCCTTGGCGCTAGCTTGCTAGGGTTGCTCTCTTCACACACTCTCATCCTCTCTAGATCTAAACATGACAGCGGTGGGCACACTCTCTCTCTGCTCACAGCTGGTCACAGATCCGGCCGGATCCCCTCCACCGGGGAAGGGGAGAAGGTGCAAAGTTCATGCACTCGTCGTTGGTGATGGCTCTGACACACTGCCTGCGTGTCCCAATCAGCGTGCCTTGCCATTCTCTCCCATGCAGCACTGGCTAGGGAGGGCCTCTGACCCCTTCTTCCTCGATGCTGTAGTGTGGGTAGATCCGGGCTCCCGCCACCCACCTAGACACATCCCGGTGATCGTCAGGTATAACTTCCTTCGAAACCGACCTTGCTCTACTGCCCCAGCTCCACACATCAATGCATGTGTATCTTTTTATACTTCTCAGCTCTCCACATAGATAGGCTTCCTCAATTGTTCCAAAGCCACCTAATTTTTTACTATTAAGAGGTAAAACTACTTCATGCAGTCGAATCTAGTACTTGGTTCTAACAGGGAAGAAAGGTGGGAGTTGTAGCCTTAATCTAGGACTTGGCTAAAAGAGGAAAGAATGGGGTGAAAAGTAGCAGAGACTGGTGATCCAACTAGTCTCTTGGTCTAAGAGGGAAATAAAGGGAAACGCAGTATAAACTCGATATAGAACCGATCTATTAGTTAAAAAAGGAATGAAAGTGGGGACTGGGGGACAAGTCAACACATTATGTCCATCTCTAGATTTTTTGCCCTCACACAATAAAAGGTGGCCATACTGAACAAAAAACAGATCAACCCAGAAATCCTGTTTGGATGTTTGTTGCCCCGAGCCCGTCTAATCTAATGCCACTCGTAAAATGTAGCAATCCCACCATTAAAGTAAGGACACATTAAACCAATGTAGTTTTTAACGTAATGCCTACAGTAATGTGAGGAAATGGTACTGTTTTTCATGTCCTGCTATATTTCCCATTAAGATGAGTAAATTGCATCTTTTTGTTAGAAATGCAACTGTCCTAGTCCGCCCACTCTCCCATGCCGTTGTACCAACGTTTTAGCAGCAGTTAATCTAACATTGCTAGTAAAGTCAAGCAATGGCACCATTAAAGTAATGTTCTATTTAACGATTATCGTAAACTATAGCTTTAGAAATTGCTATTGTCCTTCTATGATTGCCATGAAGAGAAGAAGTATGCTTCTTTTCATTTGATGTATGTTTCATCACTTGTTAGTCACCTTCCTTTCCACCTTTTTGTGCAAATAGAGATATACATTTCACCTCGTGGAACTCTGCGGGTAATCTCCTCCAATACTTAATTAGCCATCACTGTCACCACAATGGCACTTTCCACATATTTGCGTCACGAACATGGGCACTTCATCTCAGTTGAACTGCACAAAAGGATATCCAAATTATAGTTGCACATTCCATGACCTTCACGACCAACCTTGATGTTGCTTAATTTTGTTGCAACTAATGAAGAAGAAGTTGCAGCTCATGGGACCAAGTACTTGCTAATTGCGTGATGCAAACATTGCTTCATTTTAGGTGAACTGCACAAAAAAAGGTCACATGAATTGATTCATCCATGTTGGTGACTAGTGTCAATCCTTCTATGATGGCATTGACTGTAGATATGTTTCCCATGACGAGGTATGTTCCTTTTTGGTACTACCATTTGCTAGAACGATCCTGCATGTTGACTCTTTCTTGTGCTACTGTTTTGGCACTGCCATGATAAAGCAATAATGTTATTATTTTGCACCTTAATCTAATGCCACTATTAATTTGAGGCAATGTTTTGGCACCGCTAGTGCCACTGATAAAATGAAGTAATAATACAGTTAAAATAGAGCTATTGTCCTCTCTACCATTTTATTTCCAATGTAGATAATGAAAATGCTTCTCTTTGTTAGTATATGTTTCATCAACTAGTGCCACTATAAAGTAATCACGCTTTTCATTATCTATGCAAACAGGGTTATTCAGCTACATTTTAGTGGAACTGCATAAATGTTCAGATGGAACCAATGTATATGCACAGTGTGACGTGCCACTATCTAACATAAACATGGCTTGGAAAAGCACAAATGTTCGGATGGTTCCTCAAGTTCTTGGCGACCCGCTACAGAATATTTTAATCTGCCAGTGTTTGACATGCACTTTACTGGTTTCAGTGTTGCAGCAAATCCTCGAATCTAATAGCTTACATGAATTTGGTTTAGGATTAGCTGGATATATTGGCACTTTTCTCGGGAGTACTCTTTTGTAAAAGAAGCACCAATCGATTTTTCTTTATTAGTACACATTCTCACAACTCTGTTTTAGTTTCAAAGTTAATCTTGGCTCTGATCCGTGGATGATTGAGATGCCTGGCCATCTTTGTTGTACTTATTATGGGAATCTTATGAGTTGGCTATGAATCTTGGAAGCTGTGAAACATGGCACGATGATGCAGGGGACAGCAACCCTATCAAGCTCTTCAATACTACCTCCATTTCTTTTTACTTTGCATATAAAATTTGGTCAAAGTCAATCTAAAGAATATTTGACCAAATTTATATCAAAAAATATCAACATCTATCTACAATACTCCTACCAAACTACACGAGATTATGTGGGGTCGCTTGTTAAGTGAGGGGTAAATTAGTAAGTACATCCTCCGTCCTAGTTTACTAGTCTCCCTTGTATTCTGGGTCATATTTTGACCAGGATTTTAACTAATAAAATATATGTTATACATTACAAAAATAATATCATTGGAAAGTACATTCAGATACGAATCCAACAATATAATTTTTGATGACATGCGTTCACATTTTTCTTGTCAAACTTTGACCCACAATACGAAGGGGCTAGTACGAGGGACACACTCATAGTGCGCCGCTGCTCTCATCCAATCTAAAACTGCCGCCCGCCGCTCCTCTCGCATTTTGACTTCCAAGACCATCACCACAAAAAAACTTCCAAGACCACCGCCGCTCCTCTCCTGTTCCAAGCAAAAACCAGCACCGCTCATCTTCCATCCCGAAACCACCGTCGGCGAGTGAAGGTGCGTGGAGAACTAGATCGATGTCGGAGTGCAACCTATACATGACGATCACAGACAGCGACCTTGTGAAGTTAGCTAGGATGATGGAGATACAGTCTTGGTTTGACAACCAGCGGCAATTAGCAGCGATAGTGACGGTGATGGCCAAATATCTGAAACAGAGCAAAAAGGCGACAATACTCTCAGAGGGAGTCGTGCAGGAGTAGATGGATTTGCCCCTGTGGGCCATGGAGCAGACAGATTCACTGAATCCAGTTGTGGGGCGAAGGTGGTTGGAGTATCAATCAAAGATAGAGCATCCATAGGATCAAGGAACAAGCATCTACATGGTGCCGTGGTAGAGCGAGCCAGTGGAGTCTTTGTCAACCATACCCAACTGCAAGAGTAGGAGAGTAGTTGGCGTGACGAGGCTTCCCCGCCATTCTTCAAGGTTCCCTCGCATTCACCTCGTCTCATGGGGTGGTAGTTGGCGGAACATTTGCACGACACAGAGGGCACCTTAGAACAGAAACAAAATAAAATATACAACTCAAACCAATCATGATCATCAATCAACCCATAGGACAAAACAGATCTACTCAAACATCATAGGATAACCACATATCATTGGATAATAATACATAGTGTTGAGCACCATGTTTAAGTAGAGAATTGCAGCGGGAATAGAGATGTTACACCACTGCATAGAGGGGGAGAAAGTTGGTGTTAACAGTAGCAAGGTTGTTGATGTAGATCGCTGTCATGATCCTAGCACCGGCGACACTGTGGCGCCACTGGGAGAGTGGGGGAGAGAGCCCCCTTCCTTCCTCTTTTTCCTTAGCCTCCCCCTAGATGGGAGGATGATTTCCCCTCCGGTCCATGGCCTTCATGGCGGCGGAGGGGCGAGAGCCCCTCCGAGATTGGATCTATCTCTCTGTTCTCTTCTGTTTCGCGCTCATGTTTTCTGGCCGAAAACCGTTTCTTATATTCCCCCAGATCCATAACTCTGATTGTTTTCCGGATATAAGCTTCGTTGCGCCCGAAGAAGAGCCCCAACCAACTTATGGGGTGCCCACAAGGCACCACCACTGGCAGGAGGCTAGGACTCGCCTTGGTGTCTTGTGGAGGCTGTGGGCCTCCGTTTGCGTTGATTCCACCTCCCAAAAGTCACATATATTCCAAAACAATTCTCCGTAAATTTTTATTGCATTTGGACTTCGTTTGATATGGATATTCTACGAAACAAAAAACATGCAACAAACAGGAACTGGCACTGGGCACTGGATCAATATGTTAGTCTCAAAAAATAATATAAAATGTTACCAAAAGTATATAAAAGTTGTATAATATTGGCATGGAACAATAAAAAATTATAGATACGACGGAGACGTATCATTATCCCCAAGCTTAATTCCTTCTTGTCCTCGAGTAGTTAAATGATAAAAAAGATAATTTTTTATGTGGAATGCTACCTAACATAATCTTGATCATATGTCTAATCATGGCATGAATATTAAGACACGAGTGATTCAAAGCAATAGTCTATAATTTCACATAAAGACATCAATACTCAATTATCCCAACAAACAATCATGACTTACTTCTCAATGTTATCAGCGCATATGCCCCACAAGTAGGCCAAAATGAGAACACCAAGAGGGGTTCTGGGAAGGCCTGGAAGACATGGTTAGGAGTGTACCGATTGGCGAGAAGCTCTTCATTGGAGGAGACCTCAATGGCCACATGGGTACATCTAACACAAGTTTTGAAGGGCGCATGGGGGCTTTGGCTATGGCATCAGGAATCAAGAAGGAGAAGATGTCTTAAGCTTTGCTCTAGCCTACGACATGATTGTAGCTAACACCCTCTTTAGAAAGAGAGAATCACATCTGGTGACTTTTAGTAGTGGCCAACACTCTAGCCAGATTGATTTCATCCTCTCGAGAAGAGAAGATAGGCGTGTGTTCCTAGACTGTAAGGTGATACATAGAGAGAGTGTTGTACCTCAGCACAAGCTGGTGGTTGCTGACTTCCACTTTCGGATTCATTTCAAGCGGGATAAGCATGCCAAAGTCGCTAGAACGAAGTGGTGGAAGCTCAAGGGGGAGGTAGCTCAGGCATTCAAGGAGAGGGTCATTAAGGAGGGCCCTTGGGAGGAAGGAGGGGATGCGGACAATGTGTGGATGAAGATGGTGACTTGTATTCGTAAGGTGGCCTCGGAGGAGTTTGGAGTGTCCAGGGGAAGGAGAAGCGAAGATAAGGATACCTGGTGGTGGAATGAAAAGATTGCTTCAGACGCCTATACCTTGATAGGAGTGCAGACAACATAGAGAAGTACAAGATGGCGAAGAAGGCCGCAAAGCGAGCTGTCAGTGAAGCAAGGGGTCGGGCCTATGAGGGCCTCTACCAACGGTTAGGTACGAAGGAAGGTGAAAGGGACATCTATAAGATGGCCAAGATCCAAGAGAGGAAGACGAGGGATATTGGCCAAGTCAAATGCATCAAGGACGGAGCAGACCAACTCTTGGTGAAGGACGAGGAGATTAAGCATAGATGGCAGGAGTACTTCAACAAGTTGTTCAATGGGGAGAATGAGAGTTCTACCATTGAAGTGGATGACTCCTTTGATGAGACCACCATGCGTTTTGTGCGGTGAATCCATGAATCTGAGGTCAAGTAGGCTTTAAAAAGGATGAAAGGAGGCAAGGCGATGGGCCCTGATTGTATCCTCATTGAGGTGTGGAAAGGCCTCGGGGACAAAGCGATAGTATGGCTAACCAAGCTTTTCAACCTCATTTTTAGTGAAAACAAGATGCCCGAAGAATGGAGACAGAGTATATTATTACCAATCTTCAAGAACAAGGGGGATGTTTAGAGTTGCACTAATTACCGTGGAATTAAGCTGATGAGCCATACAATGAAGCCATGGGAGAGAGTCATTGAGCACCGCTTAAGAAGAATGACAAGCATGACCAAAAATCAGTTTGGTTTCATGCCTGGGAGGTCGACCATGGAAGCCATTTTCTTGGTACGACAACTTATGGAGAGATACAGGGAGCAAAAGAAGGACTTGCATATGGTGTTCATTGACTTGGAGAAGGCCTATGATAAGATATCACAGAATGTCATGTGGTGGGCCTTGGAGAAACACAAAGTCCCAGCAATGTACATTACCCTCATCAAGGACATGTACGATAATGTTGTGACAAGTATTCGAACAAGTGATGTCGACACTGATGACTTCCCGATTAAGACAGGACTGCATCAGGGGTCAGCTTTGAGCCCTTATCTTTTTGCCTTGGTGATGGATGAGGTCACAACGGATATACAAGAAGATATCCCATGGTGTATGCTCTTTGCGGATGATGTGGTGATAGTTGACGATAGTCGGATGGGGGTAAATAGGAAGTTAGTGTTATGGAGACAAACCTTGGAATCGAAAGGGTTTAGTCTGAGTAGAACTAAAACAAAGTACATGTTGTGCGGTTTTAGTACTACTAGGTGTGAGGAGGAGCAGGTTAGCCTTGATGGGTAGGTGGTACCTCAGAAGGAGACCTTTCGATATTTGGGGTCAATGCTGCAGGAGGATGGGGGTATTGATGAAGATGTGAACCATCGAATCAAAGCTGGATGGATGAAGTGGTGCCATGCTTCTGGCATTCTCTCTGATAAGAGAGTGCCACAAAAGCTAAAAGGCAAGTTCTACAGGACGGTTGTTCAACCCGCAATGTTGTATGGCGCTGAGTGTTGGCCGACTAAAAGGTGACATGTTCAACAGTAAGGTGTGGCGGGAGATGCGTATGTTGAGATGGATGTGTGGCCACACGAGGAAGGATAGAGTCCGGAATGATTATATACGAGATAGAGTTGGGGTAGCCCCAATTAAAGAGAAGCTTGTACAATATCGTCTCAGATGGTATGGGCATATTCAGTGCAGACCTCCAGAAGGTCCAGTGCATAGCGGATGGCTAAAGCGTGCGGAGAATGTCAAGAAAGGTCGGGGCAGACCGAATTTGACATGGGAGGAGTCCGTTAGGAGAGACCTGAAGGATTGGAGTATCACCAAAGTACTAGCTATGGACAGGGGTGCGTGGAAGCTTGCTATCCATTTGCTAGAGCCATGAGTTGGTCGTGAGATCTTATGGGTTTCATATCTAGCCTACCCCAACTTGTTTGGGACTAAAGACTTTGTTGTTGTTGTTGTTGTTGTTGTTGTTGTTGTTGTTGTTGTAAAGAACGATATCCCTACAAAATCATATAGTCTTGTCATGCTCCATCTTCTTAACACAAAGTATTAATCATGCACAACCCCAATGACAAGCCGAGCGATTGGTTCATACTTTTTAATGCGATTTAGCTTTTTCAGCCCCCACGCAATACATGAGTGCAAGCCGTGGATATGGCACTATGGGTGGAATAGAGTATGATCATAGGGGTAAATATAGAGAAGACAAAAATTAAGGAAGTCTCACATCAACGTGGCTAATCAATGGGCTATGGAGATGCCCATCAGTTGATATCAATGCGAGGAGTAGGGATTGCCATGCAACCAATGCACTAAGAGTTGTAAGTGTATGAAAGCTCAAACTGAAAAGTAAGTGGGTGTGCATCTAACTCTATAATGAAAAGTTCCCACTAGTATATGAAACTGACAACATAGGAGTCTCTCTATATGAAAAACATGGTGCTACTTTGAAGCACAAGTGTGGAATTAGCATGCCCCTTCTCTGTTTTTCTCTCTTTTTTTTCTTTTTTTTCTTTTTTTCTTGGGCTCTTTTTGGCCTCACTTTTTTCTTTTTTTTCTTTTTGTCTGGAGTCACATCCCGACTTGTGGGGGAATCATAGTTTCCATCATCCTTTCCTCACTAGGACATGCTCTAATAATGAATAATGATGATCATCACACTTCTATTTACTTACAACTCAATATTACAACTCGATACCTAGAACAAAGTATGACTCTATATGAATGCCTCTGGTAGTGTACCAAGATGTGCAATGATCTAGCGTAGCAAGGATATCAAAAAATGGACAAGCCATGGAAATAACATCCTAGCTATCTTATGATCATGCAAAGCAATATGACAGTGAATGCTCAAGTCATTAAAACGGAAGCGGTGGAAGTTGCATGGTAATATATCCGGAATGGCTTCGGAAATGCCATAATAGGTAGATATGGTGGCTGTTTTGAGGAAGGTATAATAAGGCTTATGTGTGATAGAGCGTATCATATCATGGGGTTTGGATGCACCTGCGAAGTTTGCACCACATCTCGAGCTGAGAAAGGGCAATGCACGGTACGGTAGAGGCTAGCAAATTGCAGAAAGGTAAGAGTGCGTATAATCCATGGAATTACATTAGTCATAATGAACTCGTATACTTATTGCAGAAGTTTATTAGCACTCGAAGCAACGTACTACTACGCATGCCCCTAGGGAGATAGATTGGTAGGAAAATACCATCGCTCGTCCCCGACCGCCACTTATAAGGAAGACAATCAATAATAAATCATGCTCCAACTTCTTAGCATAATGAGAGACTATACATGCATGCTTCGGGAATCACAAACCTTCACACCAATATTTCTACTAACCACAACCATTTACTAGTACTTCCCACATATTATCATCTCTATATCGCAAAACTATTGCAAGGAATCAAACACATCATATTCAGTGATCCACAAGTTTTATGTAGGATTTCATGACTAACCATGCAAATGACCAATTCCTGTTGACTCGCTAAATATATATAAGTGAAGTAAGAGAGTTTAATTCTTTCTATAAAAGACTTGCACATGCTCTAATAAATATAAGTGAAGCAAAAGAGCATTCTACAAATAATGGTTTTCCATGTGAAGAGAAACAGGCAATCCAAACTTCAATGATATCAGTGAAGCACATGAAGCATTCTATAAAGCCATACTCAATAGATATTAGTGAAGTGCAAATGGAATTCTATAAATCAACCAAGGACTATCTCATACCAGCATGGTGAATAAAAGAAAAGGGAAAAATAAACACAAAAGACGCTCCAAGATTTACACATATCACGTGAACGAAATGAAAACCAAAACATACCGATACTTTGTTGAAGAAAGATGGGATGCCTTCTGGGGCATCCCCAAGCTTAGACGCTTGAGTCTCCTTGGATATTTACTTGGGGTTCCTTGGGCATCCCCAAGCTTGAACTCTTGCATCTCCTCCTTATCCTCATATCGAGA
The DNA here is from genome assembly GCA_011799875.1 of Thinopyrum elongatum. Taxonomy (NCBI): domain Eukaryota; kingdom Viridiplantae; phylum Streptophyta; class Magnoliopsida; order Poales; family Poaceae; genus Thinopyrum; species Thinopyrum elongatum. The sequence goes on along the minus strand of CM022300.1, from coordinate 264,257,943 downwards.
CCTCCTCGATCTTTGAACACCAAAACCACACAAAACTTAACAGAAACCTTCGTGAGATCCATTAGCATAGTAAAGCAAATTAGTATTTTAAGTACTATTGCAAACCCTTTCATATTTTATTTTTGCATTATCCCTACTATGTCCTAACTTCTCCTTGGCTTATACCACCGATAAAATCCATAGTTCCATCAAAATAAGCAAAACACTGCATAAAAACAGAATATGTCTTAAACAGGACAGTCTGTAGCAATCTGAACTTTGACTATACTTCTGTAACTCCAATTTTTTTGAAAAATTAGGACAAAATAAACATTTGAACAGTACTGTGTAAAAATTTCAGAAACTTTCGATGTTCCAGTAAAAAATGTAAATTCAGCCAAAGTTTCTGCTTTTACACCTCACATACCAACAAGCGATCTAATCATCCTAAATGCAAATCTTGGCACATTATTTTTATAATACAATGGATTTGTACAAGGGGATAATTATTTTTGTTGAAAAGTTTTTGTAATCGAGATTCACAAAGATTCCATGGGTATGAACAAAGTTCAAGGACGTCCCCCACTTCAACGGTGTTCGCCTTTCTTACTTTCACTTTTGTTTTTGAAAAGTTTTAGGTTCCCCTCTATATTTTTTGTTTTTAAAAATATATAAAAGCACACAACAGAATAAAATCACTCTCTAAAACTTGCGGGTTGACTCCCTGGCAGCACTTTCTTTAAAGCAATTAAGCTAGGCATAAAGTGCTCAAGTAATTGATCCACCCGGATCCCAAGGTATACCAAAACCAATTTTAATTAACAATGATTTGTAATTTAGTAGCGAGCACAAAGCAACATATATCATGAAACAACAAAGTCTAACTCTATTCCTATGCATCGGCATGTCATAAAAGAACAATTCATGCGCATCAAGTAAAGGCCAATACATAGCATAAGCAGTTTCTTGCAATATTATCGTGTTGGAAACATAGAGAGGCAGAGATGTAGTTCCTCTCTCATAATAATTTCAAGTAGGAGAAGCAAGCACATGCATATTATATTCATCAAAATCATCATGTGTAATGATAGAATGCAACCCATCAATATAATCCTTAATAAGAGTAAAGTTCTCCGATATAGTGTAGTTTGGAGAATTCAAAAAGATAATAGGACTATCATGTTTGGGTCCAATAGCAACAATTTAATTCTTAACATAAGGAACTATAGCAAGTTCATCTCCATAAGCGTAATTCATATTGGCATCATGGCCACAAGCATAGCAATCATCAATTTCATCGAAAAGGGATATTTCAAACGAATCCAAGGGATCATAGCATTCATCCTTCGGTAAGAATGAAGGGACATTAAACAATGTATGAGTTGGAGAGTTACTCTCATTAGAAAGTGGGCACAGGTAGCTAATCCGCCCTTCCTCCTTTTGTTCTTCGCTCTCCTCCTCATCTTTTTCATCTAATGAGCTCACAATTTCATCAATTTCTTCTTCCATCGATTCCTGCAAAATATTAGTCTCTTCTTGGACAATAGATACTTTCTCAATAAATACATCAATATGAGAATTGTATTTATAATTCTCATAGCAATATTTAAGTATAGCAATTTTCAGGTGTATAAACAACATCATCATAATCTTCATACTTTTTAAATAGAGATTCAATTTCATAAGCACCCTTAAAAGCAACAAATTCTTCTATTCGTTCTGCATCATAATAATCATATCTACCATTAGCATAAGAAGCCAAGGTTTCACTATCATTAAATTCACATGAAAAGGGAAGGTGTTTAGCCTTCATCCTAGAGCAACAAGCATAATCATATCTCAAGCATAAATTGCAAGCATACCATTGCAAATAATTAATTTGATCCCATAAGAGTTTCCCTTTTTGAGTCAAGTGATAATCCCTAAAGTATTCACGTTGAACCAACGTGTCTCCCATTATCAAGTTGAATGGGGTTTTCTCAGGATTATCAAAGTAGTGTTTAATATTTTCCACATAACGAGCATCGAGGGTTTTAGGAGGTTCCCCATCTCCATGAGTAGCAAGTACAACTAATTTTTTTGGTATTTCGTGTTCCATATCCATAACTAAAGATAGATAACAACTTAGAATAGAAAATAAAATATACTTAGTGATAAAGCAAACAAGCACACACGAGAATATTCACCCCATGCTATTGCTCCCCGGCAACGGCGCCAGAAAAAGGTCTTGATAACCCACAAGTATAGGGGATCGTTTGTAGCCTTTTTTGATAAATAAGAGTGTCGAACCCAATGAGGAGCTAAAGGTAGAACAGATATTCCCTCAAGTTCTATCGACCACCGATACAACTCTACGCACACTTAACATTTGCTTTACCTAGAGCAAGAATAAAACTTACTTTGCGAGAATAAAAATACGAAAAAATTGCAAGATAATAAAAGTAGATAGCTTTTTGTAACACAGGAGAAAGATTTTGTCCATAGGCAATTGATAACGAAACTGGTAATCATTATTGCAATTTTATATGAGGGAGACACATGAGCTAACATACTTTTCGTACTTGGATCATATACACTTATGATTGGAACTCTAGCAATCATCCGCAATTACCAAAGATCATTAAGGTAAAATCCAACCATAGAATTAAGTATCAAGTCCTCTTTATCCCATATGCAACAACACACTTACTCAGGTCTGTGCTTCTGTCACTCACGCCACCCACCATAAGCGAATCATGAACATATTGCAACACCGTACAGCAGGAATCCCTCACGTTTGCGCGACATGGAGGGCACCGTAGGACAGCACCAAAATAAAATATACAACTCAAACCAATCATGATCATCAATCAACCCATAGGATAAAACAGATCTACTTAAACATCATAGGATAACTACATATCATTGGAGATCCGTAACTCCAATTGGGCTGAAATTTTAACACGATTTTTTTCCAGATATAATCTTCCTTGTGCCTAAAGAAGAGCCCCAACGGACTTACGGGGTGCCCACAAGGCACCACCGCATGCTAGGGGGTTGGGCCGCACCCTGTTGTCTTATGGAGGCCGTGGGCCTCCTTTTGCGTTGATTCCACCTCCCAAAAATCACCTATATTCCAAAATAATTATCCGTAAATTTTATTGCATTTGGACTTCGTTTGATATGGATATGCTACGAAACAAAAAACATGCAACAAACAGGAATTGGCACTAGGCACTAGATCAATATGTTAGTCCCAAAAAATAATATAAAATGGTGCCAAAAGTATATAAAAGTGGTATAATATTGACATGGAACAATAAAAAATTATAGACATGACAGAGACGTATCAGAATGTCTTTTCAATTTCAGATCTTTGCAGTATTGAGCATATGAAGTATTTTCTGAATTGCGGAGATATAGTTTTAGTACATTAAAAAATGTAGTTTCATATAAAAGTGCAGACCATGTGATTTTCAGAGAAGAAACTGCAAGTCAGTTTCAGATAAGAAACTGTAAGTTTCAGGGCCAGAGCACTTATATCAACACGCCCTTTTGAAACAGGGATAACAGCATGTTGGAAGTTTTATTCATGGTCAAAAATGGAACTACCAGCCAGTTAACATCATGCTGATCAACAGTCATGCATAACGCATCTTCCTATGATGCATAATCAAAAAGATATGCTATTTTCCAAATGCTCACACAATGTTGAGTGTGCGAAAAACAGAGAAAACTAGGGACAAAGTTTTGGCAAGTGTTGGAGGTGGTGTGCATGGATGACAAGGGGGGACCCACAGTCAGTAATAGCAGAGGAAAAAAATTTGGGGATATTTCCACTTCGTCAGGTGGAATCGAACCCGGGCGGAGCAACTATTGGGGAGTGGGATTTAGCCACTGGGCTACTGCGGTACTTTCATTAGAAATTAGGCGCATGCTGTACCACTACTCTAGGATGTCTTCCACAGCTCCGGTTCGTTCCTATCTGAGGCCTCGACGTCGTCGTCTGCCTTTGTGCGCTCGCCACAGCGCCGCCGTCTGCTGTTGTCAACATGCTCAACAAATATGAGCAATCTGGAGAGGACTGTACGTGGAGAGGCAGACAGTCGGGACCCAGCGGTCCATGGCCGTAAGCAAGCAAGTGCCTCATTGAAAACATGCTACCTCCTAACGTTATACTGACGTTGGGGCCCACGGGATTTTAAAAGTTGTTAATAAATGAGATAAATTTACAACAAAGACTGTCATTGAGGAGCTGGCAGGTATCATTTTTTATCAGAGGGTGAGCAAGTATCAGCTGGGTTGTGGCCTGCCCAGCCTAGGTTTTCTTTTTTAACATCCGCAGCCCATGACATGCCGACACATTGGTTTCAACTTATTTTTTTAGGGCCATCATGTATCGACCGACCTATGGGCCACCCAAAGGATTTTTTTAAACATCTGCAGCCCAACTTATGTATTTTTTTGAAAAAATGCAGAGCTCTGTTCTATTTTTCTATATAAGAATAAGAACGCCAACTCGAACTTATGTTTTCCCTTCTAACTATATTATATATATTTGTATTATTTTATATGTTATTATATATTACTATTATCATATATTTAATAGATACATATATATATTAAGAAATATCCTACGTCTTATTAAATTATAAAAATAAACGTTTAATGGTAAGTTGGCACGGAAAATCCTAGTTTTTTTTACTGTAAGGCAACGAAAATCCTGGTGATTGTGTACAAAAGCTTGGTAAGATTTAGGGACCAATGTAATAATAACGCGCTCATTATCTAACTTTATTTATAATAAAATGCCCAACCCCGGTTTATTTTTTGATAACATTGCTCCGCCCAACCCAACATTATATTTACAACCAACCAAGTAAAATCATGTATTTGGAGAAAGTACAAATGGGTTGCAATTTCTTAGAAAAAATTAAATGGGCCACATGGATGCTACATTATTTGTCCACCCAGCCCAGAAAATGGACGGTTTCTAAATAACATGGGTTAAATATGTGCCACATTTTTGGTGGCTGAAATGTGGGCCAATAGGTCGAAGCCTACACAAGGCGTTGTCAACTTAATCAACAAATGATTCTAACATCCATGGCCATTGGATTTACATCCAACGACCGACATCCATCTTTAATCTCTTGTCTTCTTCCTCCAGCGCCGCTGGGACCGCGTGCTCCCGCCTCCGGCAGCTACCAGCTCTGCTTAGCATGCCTCGCTGTGAAGCGCTACCCCAACGCTGGCCAGGCCATCCCTCGACCCCTCCACACCTCCTGTTATTCTCCACCGACTATAGCACCACGCCGCACTAGAACCAGTTAACCCTCGTACTCCTCTCCGTCTGCGATTCCACTGCCGCTTCTTCCTATCTCTGTCTCGTTCCCGTTCGGGGCCTCGGCATCATCCATCGCCTTGGTGCCCTCGGCGTGGCGTGGTCAAGGTGGTTCAAACAAGAGTCGTCGTAAGAGGACTGTACATGGAGAGGTAGACAGTGGGGATGCACTAGTTCCATGGATGCACGCATGCAACTGCCTCTTTTTATGGGAAAAAAATATTCCTCCCCATGAAAGCTAGGACCTACCGGCTATATCTTTGCATGGAAGGAAGTGCATCCTTATTCCTCCCCCTGATAGCTGGGACCCATCAGCTACATCTTTGCATGTGGAAGTGCCTCCTTATTATGGGCAAAAAAATGATTCCTCCCCCTGACAGCTGGGACCCACCAACTATACCTACGCACGCAAGGAAGTGCCTCCTTATCCTCCGTGACAGCTGGGACCCACGCGGTCAAAGCGTACGTAGCGTTGTCTATGTGGTCGCGAACATGTACGTACATACTAGTCGATCGGTGTTTCTGCAAGGATGAACCGTGGCCGAGTTAGTAGTGGCATGTGTCGTAGTAGAGCCCCCGATGTAGCAGTTCATGCACTCCCGTCTAAATCTTGTACACGTATGTACAACCACACGGCAAAAAATACAGCAACGTATGTACATACATGAAGAGGCAATAGACGGCAGCAACAGAGTCTTGTTCATCGGCAGCCAACCAGCTGGGTCGGAACGGAGAAACAACGTCATGTTAATCGGGAGGCAACTGACTAGGTCAGAACACGTCCTGTTCATCGGGAGCAAACTGGCTTGGATGGAACAGCCAAAACAGGGTCCTGTTCATTGACCCCCTACCGGCTCGGGGTCTGGTGTACCACAAAAGGGAGGAAACAAACTTCCTGCCAACCGCCTACGGTCGAAACAGGGTCCTATTCACTAGAAGGGGTATGGCGTACCGCAAAATGGACGAAACAGACTTCTCTTTGAGCACCTACGATCGAAATGGGCCCCTGTTCATCGCGAGGGGTGTGGCGTACTACAAAATAGGACTCCACGGGCTACTGTTCATCCACCGTGGACTTCCTTAGCCCACCAGCTACTGTTCGTCCACCGTTGACTTCCTCAGCCTCCGCCAGCTAATGTTCATCCACCGTCGACTTCCTCCAGCCTCCACTAGCTGTTGTTCATCCAGCCTCCACGGGGTCATGTTCATCCACCCCAACCGGCTGGGTGTGGCGTACCGCGGCACGGCCTCGTCGGGGTCATGTTCATCCAGCGGCAGCCGCCTACTACCATGGGGTCCTGTTCATCCAAACCCCACCAGGAACTGTTCATCGAAAGCAACCAACCGGCTGGACTCACCACACGTCTCGACTGATTCTATGTATCACGCGTGCTGCAACAACGGGCACTGTTCATTAAGAGGCAAACCAACCGGCTATGTCTCACACGGGGGCTCAATTGATCGGCTTCTATAAGTAGCAACAGGGATCGATCACTTGGGTTCAGTCAGCAGTAGCAGCGGAGGAATCGCTCGGGTTCAGTTAGCAGTGAAGGAATCACTCGGGTTCAGTTAGCAGCTAAGGGTTCGATCGATCGGTTTCAGTAGATAGCAGTGCGATCGCTTAGGTTCAGTTAGCGAACGCCTCACACACACGCACGTACGAGAGAGAAATGCTCAAACCACAATGCATCGCTTGGCCCGACCACCCACCATAACTAGGAACTCCCCGAAACTTTCCTCGCCCTCACTTCTACCACGATTTTTAACGTCATGGACGGCCCAAAGAATGTCACGCAGGTGCTTCTCTGGCCCGCATTGGACGAAAGGCCCATTTTCTATCATAGAAGTAAGAGCTACCACATGGATGATGGTACATGTTTTTGTTAAAATTATCATCACAGAAGTGTCATAATCATGACAAAAAAAGTTTTCGTTCGGGCCATAATGTCATGGATGTGTCTTTTTTTGTAGTGCAATGAGCCAAATCCTCGCCAAATCTCTTCTTTATGAGCCAAGGATCCCGTGGGATCAAATGGGGACGAAATCAGTGAAGAATCCTGTCTGGAAGGGAAACTTTTGGAGCTGTGTGTAGGTCATATGACCGGCAAAACGACCGTGTGCGATCGCATGGGACGTCGTCTTTTGATGCGACCTCTTCCGGCAAAACGGTCGCAATTTCTTCATACGAACTCAGAATTTGACGTTCTTGGGCTCGTTGGATTCATATGAATGACGCCGATCCATTTTTGGTATTAGATCTTGATTTGGAGAACTTTGTAAAAATGACATTTTCCGAGCTTCGAAATGGCAAAGTGACCTTGGCTGACTCCGTATCGAACCGATCCTTGGTCCTTTCATCGTGCTTGGTCCTAGGTTGCTCCAGAACACCTGTAGACACAAGAAAACAAAGAAACTAATAATAAATAAATAAAATACTAAATGTGCAATGCTCACAATGATTAGTGCAAAAACCAGTAACATGCATAATGGACAACTATTTGGTTCAATGGGACATGATATATGAAGAGAACATGTAACAAATGAATTCTAAAAATGCGTAAAATATAGAGACATTGGTAGGACTCGGTGTGCCTTGAGGAAATAGTTCAACTAACTTTTTTTTGAATTGCTGCATCTACTCGGCATCTACCATGAGGTCTACTCATGCTTCCACTTTGGTTTCTATCTTGTCATCAACCCTATTTTTCCTTCTGTACTTTTTTTGTTCTTTAGTTTGGGGATAGGCCTTGTCCCACAACATCTTACCTGTGCCCAACACATGCCCATTCTTGGGCTTCCTGTTAACCCCAAAGCCCTCGTTCACTTCACGAGTATGAGGGGCATCATACCTATAGCCGTAGGAAGATTCTTGAGGACCGGGTCCAAATTCATGCTTTTTCTCTACAAAATATACATATGATGTGGTAAACGGTTACTTAGGTAATAGATGTATTAGGTACTAAATTATTAGTCATCATTGACGTTACCATGTTTTCCTCCTTCGAGCAAAGTTCCGGCGTCGGGAGGACCAACTCGTTAGTATCTGGGTCTTGGATTGCACGGGCCCTAAGGAAACGAAAGTCATGAGCACGACCTCGATGCTCCGAGAATGGAGGCGGTTTACCTACTGATATGTCTCCAATGTATCTATCATTTTTTATTGTTCCATGCTATTATAGTATCAATCTTGGATATTATATATAACATTTTGTGCTATTTTATACTCATTTTTTGTGACTAACCTATTGACCCATTGCCTAGTGCCACTTGTTGTATTCTGCTTGTTTTTGGTTTTCCAGGAAATCAGTACCAAATGGGGTCCAAACGCTATGAAACTTTTCCATGATTTTTTTCTTGACAAGGGAAACCCTAGAAGCTTTGGGAACATACCAGATGGCAAGCGAGGTGACGGCAAGGCAACAGGGCGCGCCATGGGGGGCCACGCCCTGTTGCCTTGTGGGCCCCTTGTGGCTCCGTCGGACCTAATTCCACCTCTATAAATTCTCTAAAATTGGGAAACAAATAGAGAGCCACCCAAAACCCTTTTTCCGTCGCTGCAAGTTTCTGTTCTTCCATGATCCCATCTAGAGGCCTTTTTCGGTACTCTGTCGAAAGGGGGAATCAATCACGGAGGGCTTCTATATCATCCTTGCTACCTTCCGATGAAGCGAGAGTAGTTCACCACAGACGTACAGGTCCATAGCTAGTAGTTAGATGGATTATTCTCTCTCTCTTTGATCTTCAATACAATGTTCTGCTTGATGTTTTTGGAGTTTGATCCAATGTAATCTTCTTTGCCGTGTGTTTGTTGGGATCCGATGAATTGTGGGCTTATGATCTGAATATTTATGATAAGTAATGGAGTCATTTTTGAACTTTATTATGCATGATTGTTATAGCTTCATATTTCTCTCCAATCTATCGATTTGGTTTGGCCAACTAGATTGATTTATGTTCAGTGGGAGAGGATCTTTGTAGTGGGTTCAATCTTGCGATGCTCTATATCCAAGTGACCGAAGGGGACAAGACACGTATTTGTATTGTTGCCATTAAGGGTAAAATGATGGGGTTTATTCATATTGACTGGGTTTACTTTGTCTACATCATGTCATCTTGCTTAAGGCATTACTCTGTTTTTCATGAACTTAATACACTAGATGCATGCTGGATAGTGGTCGATGGGTTGAGTAATAGTAGTAGATGCAGACAGGAGTCGGTCTACTTGTCTCAGACGTGATTCCTATATACATGATCATTGCCTTGAATATCATCATAACTATGCACTTTCCTATCAATTGCCCAATAGTAATTTGTTCACCCACCATATGCTATGTGTTCGAGAGAGAAGCCTCTAGTGAAAACTATGGCCCAAGGGTCTACTTTAATCATATTACAAAAACCTAAATTCCTTTCCTGCAAATTTTCTTCTTTTATTTTGTTTTGCAATTTATCCATCTACCTATACAAGATTTGGTCCTTGCAAGTAATGAGTTCAAGGGGATTGACAACCCTCTTACCCACGTTGGGTGCAAGTATTTGCTTTTGTGTGTGCAGGTGATGTTCACGAGGCTTTGCGTAATTCTCCTACTGGATAGATACCTTGGTTCTCACTGAGGGAAATACTTATCTCTACTGTGTTGCATCTCCCCTCCTCTTCGGGGAAAATCCCAACGCAGCTCCCAAGTAGCAGGAATAATTTCTTAGGCCATTGTCGAGGAGACATCATCAAAACCTATCAAGTACCTTCGCACAAATTATCATCTACTTGCTCTACTTTTTATTTGCCTTTTTAACTGCCTTTGCCTCTCATTTCCATCTCCCCCACTTCTCTTTTTTTTTACAAAAACATAGAAATATCTTCGTTTGCTCGTTTGCTTGCTTTGCCACTATGGCTAGTTCTTCACTTGTCGCTTGTACCCTAAGAATGATGTGCTTAATTTTAAACAAAGAGGAGGAGACCATTTTGCTTCGCAATTTTTATGAGGGTGTTACTACTTGGTATAGATTTGTGCTCGGTACTATTATCGAAGGTAATTTTTTGAGTAGTCACCCTATGGATTCTTTCGATGCTATGGGAAATTTAGTAGGATCACCACCTATTGTTATTAATGAAACGACAGTGACTTCAGAACATGTTATGCAAAGATTGGAAGCTATTGAAAACAAAATGCCTACCATAGAACATATTGAAAATCTAGATAAAAAGATCCATAATGAAGTAACTCAATTTGGATCGAAGGAAGGAACCACATTAAAGATGCTAAAAGATAAGTAACTGATAATTAATGAGACAACAGAAGAAAGTCCTTCTAGAAATGATAAGTTGGAAGAAGTTATTAATAATTTGGGTTCTGCTTTTTCTTCCGTTAAAACTGTTGAGAGGACTCCTCCTAGTAAGAATCCTATGTTTATGTATGTTCCTAAGAATAGCGGTGCCACATCTAGTAATAGAGAAGATCTTATTGAAAGCAAATTAAACTTTGTCCCTAGGAGTGTGTTTATTAAAAATATGTATGCTAAACCACCTAGGAAGCATGGATGTGTGATTGAGGAGTTGGAAAATAAGGATGACAATACTTGAAACCATGCATTACGCCTAGGTAGGGGCGGAAAACAGTAGTGCTTGTTCGAAGACAACCTAATAGTTATCTTATTTTTCTTGTTTTCTTTTCTATTTTTGAGTGTTCACACAATTATGCTATTGTTACGATTGTGTTTTTATGTTTTAATTAGTGTTTGTGCCAAGTAAAGCCTTTGGGCTGATTTGGTTGATAGTTGACTTGATTCTGTGAAAAAACAGAAACTTTTGTGCCAGTAAGGGCATTTTCATAATTCACTGGAATGTGATAAAATTATAAAGTTTTTACACACTGTTGATAAAAAAATTCACACACTATCCTAAATTTTTAGATTTTGTAGTGTTGCAGAGCTAGTCATTGTTCAGATCATTACAGACTATTCTGTTTTACATAGATTCTGTTTTGATTGCATAGTTTGCTTGTTTTAATGATGCGATGGATTATTTAGGGGGGTATAAGTCATGGAGAAGTTAGAATACAATAGGTATTATTCAATAATAAAATATGAATGGTTCTTAACAGTAACTAAAGTTTATGATTTGCTTATTATACTAACGGATCTCATGACGTTTCTGTTGAGTTTTGTGTGCTGAAGTTTTCAAGTTTTGGGTGAGATCACGATGGATGAAGGAATATGGAGCGGCAAGACCCTAAGCTTGGGGATGCCCAAGTAACTCCAAGTTAATATTCAAGGAGAACCAATCATCTAAGTTTGGGGATGCCTCGGATGGCATCCCCTCTTTCGTCTACAATCCATCGGTATACTACTTGGAGCTATATTTTTATTCATCACATGATATGAGTTTTGCTTGGAGCGTCTTGTATTATAGTAGTCTTTGATTTTTTGCTTTTTAGTTTTCCACAATCATTGTTTCTGCACACACCTTTTGAGAAGGACACACATTTATTCGCGATTTTTTAGAATACTCTATGTGTTTCACTTATATCTTTTGAGCTAGGCAGTTGCTCTAGTGCTTCACTTAGATCTTTTGGAGCACGACGGTGGTTATATTTTGAAGAAATAGTTGCACTCTCATGATTCACTTGTATCTTTTTGAGAGTCTAATAAATACTAATGGCAATATGCATGTGTTATGAAATTGATCCAAATATGATAGGTATTCAAGAGGGATATAATAAAAACATTCTTGTAGATCACTGAATATGATAAGTTTGATTCCTTGCAATAGTTTTGCGATATTGATATGGTAATATGTGGCGGTATTAGTGCATGATTTTGTTTGAGTAAGAATATTGGTTTTAAGGTTTGTGTTTCCCGAAGCATGCACATATAGTCTCTACTTATGCTAAGAAGTTGGAGCATGATTATATGCTCTCTTACCTTTCCGCCATTTGCTAGCCTCTTTTGTACCATGCATTGCCATTTCTCACCTCAATAGTCGGTTCAAACTTTGCGGGTGCATCCAAACCTCATGATATGATATGCTCTATCACACATAATCCTCCTTATATCTTCCTCAAAATAGCCACCATACCTACCTATAGTGGCATTTCCATTGCCATTCCCAGATATATTGCCATGCAACTTCCACCATTCCTTATTATGACATACACCTTCATTGTCATATTACTTTGCATGATCATATATCAGACATAGTATTTGTGGCTCAACCACCATTCATCATTATTATATATGTTACACTAGCATCATTGCACATCTTGGTACACCACCAGAGGCATTCATATAGAGTCATATTGTTCTAGTATCGAGTTGTAATATTGAGTTGTAAGTAAATAAAAGTGTGATGGTCATCATTATTAGAGCATTGTGCCAGTGAGGAAAGGATGATGGAGACTATGATTCCCACACATGTCAGGATGAGGACCCGGACGAAAAAAAGATAAAAGAGGCCAAAAAGAGCCCAACAAAAAAAATGAAAATGTGATAAAAAGAGAGAAGGGGCAATCGTACTATCCTTTTCCATACTTGTGCTTCATAGTAGCAGCATGGCTTTCATATAGAGTCTCCTATGTTGTCACTTTCATATACTAGCGGGAATATTTCATTATAGAACTTAGCTTGTATATTCCGATGATGGGCTTTAGCATTTTGTTTGTTGGTATGCCTGAGTATTGATGTCTTCATATAAAATTATAGACTATTGCGTTGAATCATTCTAATCTAAATATTCATACCGTAAAAAGATTACATCATAAACATGTTAGGTAGCATTCCACATAAAAAATTCTGTTTTTATCATTTACATACTCGAGGACTGGCAAGAATTAAGCTTAGGGATGCTGATACATCTCCAACGTATCTATAATTTTTTATTTTTCCATGCTATTATATTATCAATCTTAGATATTTTATATAACTTTTTGTGCTATTTTATATCATTTTTTGGGAATAACCTATTAACCCAGTACCTAGTGCCAGTTGTTGTTTTTTGCTTGTTTTTGGTTTTCCAGCAAATCAGTAGCAAACGGAGTCAAAATGCTACGGAACTTTTTGATGATTTTTTTTGGACAAGAGAGACCCTAGAAGCTCCGGGAGGAGACTAGACGACAAGCGAGGAGACGGCAAGGCAACAGGGCGCGCCCTGCAGGGCCGTGCCCTGTTGCCTTGTGGGCCCCTTATGGCTCCATATGACCTAATTCCACCTCTATAAATTCTCTAAAATTGGGAAACCAATAGAAAGCCACCCAAAACCCTTTTTCCGCCACCGCAAGTTTCTGTTCTTCCGTGATCCCAACTGGAGGCATTTTTCGATACTCTGTCAGAGGGGGAATCTTTCATGGAGGGCTTCTACATCATCCTTACTGCCTTCCGATGATGTGTGAGTAGTTCACCACAGACCTACGGGTCCATAGCTAGTAGCTAGATGGCTTCCTCTCTCTCTCTTTGATCTTCAATATAATGTTCTCCTCGATGTTCTTGGAGTTCTATCCGATGTAATCTTCTTTGCGGTGTGTTTGTTGGAATACGATGGATTGTTGCACTACTGTAGGAATGCCTAGCAGTTGCGGGTGCAAAAAGCCTAGTAGTGGCGGGCCAGGATCTTAGGGCCACCCGCCACTGACCTCCCGCCACTGCTATAAACCCATCAGCGGCGGGTGGTCGCCCACCACTGGTATGTAGCTTCTAGTGGCGGGCTTTCTCATCTGCCTGCCACAGCTTGCTTCAGTTGCCCGCCACAGCTACTACCATAGTTGTTGTTGTTCAGACGTTTTGCCCGCAAAAGGGATGAGAATGGATGATTTTCAATATAACTAAAGTCGAATGAATTCATTTTGAAAAGAAACCCTCAAGTAATTCAGTAACACTTGAAAGTTGTTCTGTTAAGAAACAAACATCAATGTATCACATTCATCTTAACATACTAATTAATTAACTAAGAGTTTTCCAGCTGATACATTCATGACTTAGTTCTAAACATGGTTAACAACAACCATCGTCTCATAGTCATTGCGATTGCTCTTCCTTATAGTCATTACCAGAAGGGTGTCCACCCTTAGTTCTCTCTTTCCCTTGATGATCTCCCACCAGCCGGACTCATGGAATGATATGCGCCCATCGGATTCCGTCTTGTATTGGACGTTCGTGACAAGCCCTCTTGGTCTATGGATTACTCCAGTGGTGCCGACTGTGGGGATGTCAACTCCAGAAAACATCGTCAAAGGTAACTTATGAACTCCCCATCATTAAGAGAAAATAGAAAGCATGCAATGTTAGACATCTCACCATACTTGGTTATGACCAAAAAGAGATGAAAGAATATAAGACATCTCACCATAAGTTTTTGACCAAGTTGGTTTTTGTTAGATGGTGCACAAAGGGCTTCCCCGAGAAGGCCAAAGAGGATGGTAACATCGCTTTCACATTAGCTGTCTCGTCCCGAGTACGCTTCTTGATCCTTTGAGAAAAAAATGCAGAAAGGATAGGACCATCATCTTCATCTTTGATGTCCTCATCTTCATCTTGGTTGTTCTCATCTTATTCTTGGATGTCCTCGTCTTCATCATCCTGGTCATCTTGGTCATCTTCATCATCTTGGTCATCTTGATCATCTTCATCTTCATCATCCAGGTCATCTTGGTCATCGTCATCATCATCATTGTCGACATATAATGTCCTTAACCTGTTCACGTCTCCTTTTAAGGAAAAGGCTATGAGTTCTCCTCCATTAAAATTGTTCACTGCAATGTACTGCTCCCATCCATCACCATATATGATGGTTTTATTCTTTCTTTGCATAGATCCAATTCGAATTCGCTCTCCTCATCATCCTCAAAGTACAACATGTTACCATATGAATTGTTGAAGTCCTCCCTTATGTTGCGTGGGACACACTATGCAGCAGTTAATAATCAACAATAAAGTCAGTAAAACAGTTAAACAAATGATCATAATTCAATACAAATTCAAGTTAAAGACCGTTACCACTGAGTTTTGAAATCCCTTTCTCAAAAATACTCCAAACTGCACTATAGTTTCAAGACTGTCCATACATGAATTTTGGCAGACCTTGCAGATCTTATGCCTCATGGTCCCTAATAATTATTTTGAAGCAGTGATTAATTGTAAATGGTTCGATGATCCGAATGCAACCCTGTCCCTTCAAATAAAGAAGCTAACACCGAAGAACACGAAAATTTGGCAGGACCTTTAGTTAATATTGAATATATTGAGTACCAAAAATTTGATGAACGGAAGTTAATCAATGTTTCACTAAAATGTTGGCACTCATTTTCAAGTCTCTAATAAGCCCAAGCAGTTGCCAGACGTAAGAAAATGCAATTAACACTTTATAAATTTGCTTATCGTACCAAGGTCTATGAATTTCTCTATCAATTCCATGACCCGAATGCAACACCATCCCTTCAAATAAAGAATCTAACACCGAACAACACAAAAATTTGGTAGGACCTTTTCTTAATATTGAATATATTTAGTACCAGAAAATTGATGAAACAGAAGTTAATCAATGTTTCACCAAAATGTTGGCACTCATTTTCAAGTCTCAAATAAGGCCAAGCAGTTGTCAAACATAAGAAAATGCAATTAACACTTTATAAATTAGCTTATCATACCAAGGTCTATGAGTTTGTCTATCAATTCCATGACCCGAATGCAACCCCATCCCTTCAAATAAAGAAGCTAACACGGAAGCACACAAAAATTCAGCATGATCTTTGCTTAATATTGAATATATTGAGTAGCAGAAATTTGATGAAAAGGAAGTTAATCAATGTTTCACAAAAACGTTGGCACTCATTTTCAAGTATATAAGAAACCCAACCAGTTGTCAAATTTGGCCCTTGTCATATTTAGAGTCTAATCGATCCTAAAGCACTTTAATTATAGATTTCATCTTTACCACCACGCAAAAGGTATTACATTTTGTTTTATTACATATAAAATATCCCATTTTTGTTTTATTATCCATGGGGTTCCTACTTTTGATCCTAGGTCTATAAATTTCTCTATCAAATAAAAAAGGTAATTAACACGGAAGAACACGAAAATATTACACCGGCGACGCCTTCGGTCGATGGTAGCATTGGTTGGGGCGGATGACGGCGGTGGTGGTCGAGGTGGACGACGACAGCGGTGGTCGAGGCGGATGATGGGGGCGGTTGGCCGAGTCGGACGACGGCAGCGGTAGTCGAGGTGAATGACGGCGAGCAAATCCTGCAGCGTCGCGGGTCAGAGGCGAATGAGGAGCAGATCCACCGGCGACTGCGGAGAAGGACATGCCGACTAGAAGATCCAGTGGCGGTGTGGGTCGGAGGCATGGCGGCGGCGGCGGGTGAGGCGCACGACGGCACAGAAGGGGCAAAGGGGGAAGAGGAACTAACTGAGTGAGTGAACAAGGGGAAGCTAAAAATAGATGCGGGCGTGACGATTCACCTGGCGCGAAGCAGAATAGCTATGGCGGGCGTACAAGTGTGCCCACCATCGCAGATATTAACAAAATTTGGATGTTGTTGGTGCATTTTGCCAATCTAGAGTTGTGGCGAGCGATGCATGCCACCCGCTGTTGGTTTCAAAACCAGCACACCTCTGGGTAGGGGGTCCTGAGCTATGGATCTAGGATTGATGGGGAACAAGGGACGATGAACACAGTGTTTACCCAGGTTTGGGCTCTCTCGAAGAGGTAATACCCTATGTCCTGCTTGATTGTATTGGATGTATTGTGTGATTTACAGAGTCGATCTACGTCGAGATCAGCACGAGCTAAACCCTAAGGTGATGAGGTGATGAATATAGTTCTAGCCCTAAAGACTACAACCCTTGGTTTATATACACACCGGTAGGGTTAGGGTTACCGGAGATAGATTACAATAAGGGATAAAGAGATCCTGCCTATCCTTGACTTGGAGGGCACACCACGGCTTCATAGATCTCCCATCACTATACAGCTTCTCCAGTCTGGCCAATATTCAATGGGCCGGCGCCCCGAGGACCCCTTAGTCCGTAACTCCCACAGTAGCCCCCGAACTTGCCTCCAACACCAAGGCTTGTATCCGGCATCCATTCACCCAACAGTATTCGGCTTGCGAGGTGAGTTCTTTAGTGTGCTTTGTTCTTGTTCGCAGCCAAGTGAGGCCCGGAATCTGAAATGGCAGTTTTACTTAACAACAAAGGCAATGACAAAAAAATGTTCAAGTGTAAACAGTGCCTTCATCTGACAACTTTTTCTCTTTCAACGAAGAGTCGCATCCGGCCATAACGCCGAGCGGTTAGTATTTCTCAGAGCGTGGCTTGAGGCCCACACATGTTTGACACGTCTCATCAAGACGGGGATCGTGCCCCGCCTTTCAGGGGATATGATCAATGATTTCGATTATCCACCCCACACATAACTTTGCGAGCGTATCGGGAAGTGGACATGCCAATGGCATGAAAAAAGGAATTTGTGGCTTGTCAACAGCCTATAAAGGGGGAGCTACAATAGTCAGCATCCCACGCCTTCTTCTACCTTCCACTCACGCAGATCTTCAGAGCTCCAGCGCCCCTTTTCTCTGCTTCCACGGCAAATCCCACCCCGTCCCCTTCAGCCATGACCGGATCCGACACCAACGGGAAGTGGGATGCCTCCATTGTCATCAATAGCGACATCGTGAAGTTGAAGGAGGCCAGCTTCTTGTCGGCCGACATTGCTCATCGGGCCCCCGAAGAAGGCCAGATCGTCCCCACGCCCAGGGTGGGCGAAAGGGTCATATTCCTCCCCCATTTCCTTAGGGGGCTTGGATTTCCCCTGCACTCCTTTCTGAGGGGGTTGATGTTCTTTTACGGGCTAGATTTCCACTATCTAGACCCCAACTCCCTCCTCCATATCTCGTCCTTCATCATCTTCTGTGAAGCTCTCCTCCGAGTCCGAACATACTTTGGCCTATGGTTGAAGGTGTTCAACGTCAAGCCCAAGGTGGTTGGCGGTGAACATGCAGAATGCGGTGGGGCCATGATCAGCAAACTGACATGGGTCCCGTGGCCAGAGGGCAAGTTTATCGACATCGTTAAGGTGTGGCAAAAGGAATGGTTCTATATCACCGAGCCGAGGGAAGCCACCTGGATGGCAGCTCCCGCATTCAGATCTGGACCCCCTACCAGGCTGGCCTCGTGGACCACCAAGAGCCCGGACTGGGGGTCCGCTGATGATTTGAAGGCGCTACAGAAGTGCGTCGTCAGCGTAGTGGAGACCGACGCAAAGCTGGTTAATGTGATACAGATCATGCTCAATCATCAACTCCTCCCCTGTCAGGAGGAGGCCAAGCCAATGTGGGAGTATGACCCCGAAGATCTGGCCATCGTGCAACATCTCTTTGGCACGACCCACAAGAAAGTGTGGAGTCTGCTATTCAAGCCGCAGAAGGACTGGCCAGTCAAGGGGGAGGACATCGGCCTTGATGCTACAACCCCTCCGAAGAAGGTGAGCGGCATTGGTCTTAACATGAGTTCGAATATTAGCACCGTACGATTTGCTCTGAACCTCTCTCTGTGGATTTTGCAGGGCTCACTCGGCAAGGCAGAGAAGATCAGGGGCCCGGCGCCGCTGCCAGAAGGGCCCTGATTTGAACAGCTAGAGAAGTTGTTGGTCATGGTGCCGTACAAGGCACCCGACAAGAAGGTCAAGAAGACAGAGTTGCTGAAAGCCAGGGAGGGCCTCCGTCGTAGGGCTCGTCCAGATAGCCGGTGCAGAGACAATGTGGCCCTATCCGTACAGGAGGGGGATGAGGATGAGGACAAGGAGGAAAGCGCCTCCTCGCACTCTAAGAAGAGGGCGGCGTCCATCAACGTCGAGGAGGTTCAACCTCCTCAGGCCCAGAAGAGACGATGATGGCCTAAGCTAGTCCTGTCCGACAGCTCAGACTCTGACGACGAGTCTGAAGCATCCGAAAAGGTTCCGGAGAGGGAACCCAGGGTCAAGCGCCATGCGACCAGGTACATATTATGACATTTTCAATTTCTTTATTCTTTTAGTAGTCCCTGGTAGGATGTAGATTGATCGTTTTTTGGTGGTACAACCCTCCACGTGGCCACCCCACCGAGGAGACCTCTTCGGGGACGTCCCTGCATGCCGAACTGGCGGACAGTGGCTCATGATCCGCATCTGCTCTAATCCCCGAAGAGGTTGGGGAGGTGCTGTCGCAAAAGACCCCTTCTCCTCCGAACTCAGGGGAGGGGGTCAACCCCACCATGGCCGAGGCTGACGGCTCGATCGTTGAAGACCAGGGGGATGCCTCCCTCCTGCCTAACGCGGGGAGGGGATCCGGATCATCCAAACCCCTACCGTATTCGGCTCCCGAGCCCCCAAGGGAGCTAACTCCTCCTTTGGAAGGTGCTGGGGGCCCGACGCCCGCACCGAATAGTTCAACTCGGGTGGCGGTGGGCTAGCCAGACGCGCTGGTGATGTTGGTGAACAACTCTGCCGTCGTCGACGAGCACGGTACCCTTATGGGTGCGGTTATACAGGGTGTTCGGTCCCTTCATTCTGGACGGAATGACGCTGTTCAAGGCCTGCTAACAGGCTTTGAGGTAAGTCAAGTAATGCTCTTTTCTCATAAATTGGATTTAGTAATTAGATTGAGTACGCCATATCTGTAGTAGCCCCGAGACTCTACAAGGTTTGCGAAGAAAACCTGCGGAGGATCTCGTTCTACAGGCCATTATCTGAAATGGTGTGAATTTTTAATGTCACAAGCATCCTCTCTGGCCGCAACTGCTAATGCTACAGCGCTAGAGGAGATGGATCGGAAGCTCAAGCATTCCGATAAAGAGCTTGACCTTGTCAACAAACGGCTTGATGAGGCGCAAGGTAAGCCCTTTGATAAGATGTGCAACTGCTTGATGCCGGATATTGACGATCCGGACTATATGCTGATCTTTTATTGTGATGATCTTCCAGCTACCGCCACCGAAGTTGAGGGCTTGAGGGAGGCCTTGAAGAAATTCGACGCAGAGGCGGCTGCCAAGAAAACGGCCACTGACAAGGTGGTGGCCTAGCTCGAGAAGGCCAAGCTCGCTGGTGAGCAGCATGAGGCTTGAGTAATAGAGGTGGAAGTGGAGCTCTAGGATGCCATCAAGAAGCTAGAGGCCCTTGAAAGGGAGAAGGGGAGTAGTCCTCCATGCTATCCAAGGTGGGGAAAGAACTCCAGGAGGCAAGGACCGACGTGCGAGGTGTCTGGGAGGAGCTCTGCCAAGTGGGGCAAATTGCAAATGGTAAGAAATACTTACTGCATAGTGTGTTCAGAGGCAATGGGTTCGCTTTGCTGACGCAAGTCTGGTGCTCCGCAAGCGTCTTCGCTGAACTCCCGAAGAGTGCGGCAGCCATGGCGAAGCACTATGCTACTCACGCGGAGGACTCCACACAACGGCTCTTCTGGTCACAGTTTCTGGATTCGGAGCATCCTCCCCTCCTCAGCTATCAAATGAAGTAGCTGATGGAGATGCATCAGATGTCCGAGCTGGCCGTGAAGGACCTCTGTGTCAGTCTGTGGCCCGCTGAGCCCATTCCGGACACCTACTTCGGCATTGTGTAGAAGCTGTGGGAGGCGCCACTCTGGATTGACTCCGTGAAGCGCTCAGTGTGCCTTGAGGGGGCGAGGCTTGCGTTTGCGAAGACCATGGTGCATTGGCCGAAGATTAATCCAATGGACATGGCCACTTGTCCTCCACCCAAGGGAAAAGAGCATCGCCGCCCTGAGCAATACTATGCACAGGTGATGAATGGCGCGCGGGCGATAGAGGGCCAGTGTTCAAAAGATGTAATGCTTGAATGACTGTATTAAGTTTTTACCAATTGGACCATATGCTTTATGATGCGTGCGCCTGATTTATTTTATATTGTCATGATTTTAATTTTGACTCCTATTCGGCCGTATGTTTATTCTGAAAGCTACCACTCATCGGCTTCAGCCCCCAGGTGAATGTCATGAGGGGTGTTTTGTCTCCGCGCTGTTACCCTTAGCCAACGTCTTGGTACCTGGAGGCGGTAGCGCGTGAGCAAAACTAGGCAATCAAACTATTCTGTTTTACTGCTTTCACTTAGCCTTAGGAGCTTGACGGTGGGGGCTAAGGACTAGCCCCTTGTGTTTTGTAATGTACTTGGCGGAAATGCCTGCCCTTTCCAATCATGTGGTTTGTGTTAAGACGAACCCTTCGTGTGACACGGCAAAATCGCCAACAATTTTTAGAGTAAGACCTTGTCATCGGATCACCGATCAGTTCACGCTTATTATGATGGTCAGTTTCCAGCTTTCTCCTACTGAGGTACTTGACCGGGCGAGCCAGAAGTACAATCACAGGGGTTCTCCCTTTGCCCTCTTAGCGGAACTTGCGGAACATAAGGGGCAAGCACAGGAGCCGGGCAACCCAACTATTGACCAAAGACATAGTTCGAAACTCAATGCATATAGTGCAATATCGGAGACGCCGAACACTCAGCGGAAAGCAGTGTCGGACTTGGGGTCCAGAGCTGATAGGGAAATCGAGCTCTTGGTTAGTTAACCGATCATGTTTTCATGCCGGGCTGTTCGAAGAGCGAGGGAAGAATCAGAAAGGAAATGAACAATCGCAAGATGCGGATATCTGAACACCATAAATTGCGTTTTTATTATTTCTCGTAGGCTTGACACGTCTAACCGTACAATTCCAACTGCGAAGGAATTATTTGTAAAAAAGGAAAAAGTTTTACAGAGTAAAGGTTTACGCAGGGCCTTGACACGTGAGTTGAAGCCTCCACTTTGCCCTGCTGCACGTCTGCGCCTTTGCTTCTGAGAGGTGGGGTTTGGGACCATCTATGAGACCTTGAGGGGCGAGGATCCTACCGATGAAGCTTTGTGCTTGGGGGGGTTCCGAAATTAGCCCCCGGGTCGTCCTAAGACAAGGTAGTTCTGAAGTTCGGGTTAGCCGAACACATGCTTCAGATTTATTGACATATGCCTCACGGCTGCCCATGGTATTTTGAGTGCGAAATTGTGCTGACAAGGCACGTGGAGCGCAAAGAATGTGGGCATGCCGTGGGGCGCGCATCCCTATTTGCGACGAACACATGCGAGTTCCCATGACAGGGAGCTGGTTCCGGCCCGTTTACTGTTGTCGCCGGCCTTTACGACGGGCCGATAACGGGACCCTTATGGGCTAGTTTGGTCTTCGGCTGCTAGGGCCGTAGTGTGCTCTTCGGTCCGAAGTGAGCGTTCTATATTGCCGTTGATAGTTATGACGCTCGAAGGACCGGGCATCTTCAACTTAAGGCACGCGTAATGCGGGACGACATTGAATTTAGCGAACACCATTCGGCCGAGGAGGGCGTGATAGCCGCTGCGAAAGGGTGCAATGTCGAAGATCAAGTCCTCGCTTTGGAAGTTGTCCGGAGAGCCAAACACTACTTCAAGCGTCACAGTGCCTGTGCAGCGGGCCTCCACTCCCGGAATGACCCCCTTGAAGGTGGTGTTACTGTGTTTGATCCTTGACGGATCGATCCCCATCTTCCTCACTGTGTCTGCGTATATCAGATTGAGGCTACTGCCCCTGTCCATTAGGACTCTAGTGAGGTGGAATCCATCGATGATGGGGTCGAGTACTAAGGCTACGGATCCTCCATGGCGTATGCTGGTCGGGTGATCCCTGCGATCAAAAGTGATCGGGAAGGCTGACCATGGATTAAACTTTGTCACTATGGGCTCAGCGGAATATACGTCTCGCAACACTCGCCTCCTTTCCTTCTTTGGTATGTGGGTTGCGTAGATCATATTCACCGTCTTGACCTCGGAGGGGAAGGGTTTCTGGCCTCCACTATTTGGCCTGCGGGGCTCGTCATCGTCCTCGCTTCGTGGGCTTTTGCCCGAGTCTTCGATTGTAAGCTTGCCGGCCTGCTTTATCAGCCAACAGTTATGGTTGGAGTGGTTGGCAGGCTTCTCTGGAGTGCCGTGGATCTGGCAAGTTCTGTCTAGGATTGCGTCTAGTCTAGATGGGCCGTCGCCATTGCCTTTAGGGTCTTTCTTCTGGGGTCCGGACTTCTAATTTCAGAATCCAGCATTTACTGTCGTATCCTCGTCCTCGCCGTCATTATGGTGATGTTTACTCTTGCTGTGTCGGGGCTTTCCATTTCCGTCCCGAACCTCGGAGGTACCGGGTGTGTCGGGGTTGGCGTTTTTTCAAGCGAGCCAACTGTCTTCGCCCGCGCAAAAGCTGGTCATGAGAGAAGTAAGGGCTGACATAGTTCTTGGTTTGTCTTGGCCGAGCTGTCTTACGAGCCATTCATCCTTGACACTATGCTTGAAAATGACCAAGGCTTCGTCATCCGGACAGTCGACAATCTGGTTTTTCTTGGTTAGCAATCGGTTCCAAAATTGTCGGGCAGATTCTCCGGGCTATTGTGTGATGCGATTTAGGTCTTCAACGTCCAGAGGCCGGACATAGGTGCCCTGAAAGTTCGCTCGAAAAGCATCCTCAAGCTCTTCCCAACAGCATATAGAGTCTTCGAGAAGGTTGTTCAACCAGTGTCGAGCTGGACCTTTATTCTTTAGCGGGAAATATTTAATGGCGTGGAGGTCATCTCCTCGCGCCATGTGAATGTGGAGGATGAAATCCTCTATCCATACGGCCGGATCTGTGGTTCCGTCGTATGATTCAATGTTCACAGGCTTGAAGCCTTCCAGGAATTGGTGTTGCATTACCCTCTCTGTGAAGCACAGGGGGTGTGCGGCGCCCCGAACTTGGGCTACATCGCGTCGAAGGTCTTCGGCCCTTTGAGTCCGTTGCTGCTCCCGGATTCTATCGTTTCGGTTTAGCCGATCGTAGTATCCTTCCCGGTAAGCAGGCGGGTCTTCTCTAGATCCGTAGATGGACCTGGTATGGCCTCCTCGAGCGTCTAGGTCATGGCGGAGGTCGTACTCATAGGTGGGCCGCAATTGATCCTTGCCATAACGACGAGGTGGGGCGGCTGGGTGCTTGGCCTCGCCCGCTTCTCTGTCCGGCCCTCTAGGGGGGCGGTCCGGCTGTTCGGCACTTGTGTACATTGGACGTGTTGGTTCTACAGCCTCGTCGTCGAACTGCTGAAGGAGTCTTTGCTTGATGTAACTTTTGATTGGCTGTTCGCGGCCATACCCTTCTTCGGCGGCTAGGACTTTGGTCCATCGGTCATTGAGGGTGTCTTGTTTGGCCTTGATTCTGCATTTTTGTTTCTTCAGGCTGCGGGTGGTCGCTAAAAGCCTCCGTTTGAACCGTTCCTGCTCCAGAGGGTCTTCGGGGACGATGAAATCGTCATCCCCGAGATTGGCCTCCTCTTCAGAGAGTGGGAGGTAGTTGCTATCTTCGAAGTCATCGGGGTTTTCTGGGTTGAATGGGTCCTCCTGCTCCACGGTGTCATCCTGATGATGTTCATTAGCTGCGGCTCCGGCAAGGTCATCCGTATTATTCGCGGTGCCGTTCTCCGTAGAGTCCATGTTGCTTGCATGGTTGCGACATGGCTTTGATTGATGACGCTGTCTTCGGCGTTTGGGCGGCTCGTCTTCGGGCTTGTCTCGGTCCTGATTGGGAGTGCCATCGCTGTCCTTGGGGGTGTCCACCATGTAAATGTCGTAGGTGGATGTGGCTGACCAGCGGCCGATGAAGGGGGGGGGCGATGTCGGTACTAGCCATAGCTCTGCCATCCTCATCCATGTATTTGGCATTTTCCGAATTATAATCTAGCATATCGGTTAAATCATCGATAGTGGCTACCAAGTGGGTGGTGGGTGGGACGTAGAATTCCCTGTGGTACGCCTCGAAGGGTTGATGATTGTGGGCGGAGGGCAGGTCCTCTTGGATGGTCATTTTCTGGATTCGGTCTAGCGCCTCGTTTAACATAGCGAGGGTCACCGAACTCGAGGACTCAATGCCAAGTTCCGTTCTGACGGGGTGGGGGGCAGTAAGTGTCCTGGCCTGTCCTTGGTTTCCACAGGCCGAGCTAAACTCGGGGTACGATGTCGGATCCTGGAGGAGGGTCCGGATTGTCACTAGGGACTAAGGACGAGCCTTGGTTTTTGCGTGTGGTTTCCACGCCAGGATTCCAGATTGAGCTGCTTCGGGCTAGGGGTGACCCCTGGCAATCGGTTGCCGGCTCGTCGTAAGGGCTTAAGGCCAGAGGAGCGTTGTGACAGAAAGGTTCAGCTGAGATTGACTCTTGGCTTCCGCATCGTGATTCTGCCTCGAAGGCCGACGATAGCTCCTCCATAGACATGACGGACCCGGCCGAAGGTGGAGTCTGGCCCTCGCCTGAAGCGGAGCCCTCCTGGCTCGAAGCTGTTTGGAAGGCGGGGGCCGATCTGTAGATCGGATCGGAGGGGGACTCCAGAGCGGGCATGGCGAGGCCTGTGAGGGTGCGGAGGGGGGGGGGGCGAATCCGTCGAAGACCAGATCACCTCGCGTGTCCACAATGTATTCCAGATTATCGAATTGAATTCGATGTTTAGGAGTGAAGTTGTCGATCTGACCCAAATGGCTAGTCGGGTCGGCATGCAGCACGATGCTGCCGAACGCGAAGAGTTGACCGGGGATGAAGAAGTCCCCGGATTCGACGCCTGCTCCTACGATCAGGCGAGCCATTGATCCTTTGGGCGACCCCACAGCGGAACTCTCAATGAAAGCACCAATGTCGGTGTCAAAACTAGCAGACCTCGGGGTAGGGGCTCCCTAGCTGTGGATCTAGGATCAATGGGGAACAAGGGATGATGAACACGGTGTTTACCTAGGTTCGGGCCCTCTCGAAGAGGTAATACTCTACATCCTGCTTGATTGTATTGGATGTATTGTGTGATTTACAGAGTCGATCTACCTCGAGATCAGTATGAGCTAAACCCTCAGGTGATGAGGTGATGAATATAGCTCTAGGCCTAAAGACTACAACCCTCCGTTTATATAGACACCGGTAGGGTTAGGGTTACCAGAGATAGATTACAATAAGGGATAAGGAGATTCTACCTATCCTTGAATTGGAGGACACACCACGGCTTCATAGATCTCCCATCACTATACGGCTTCTCCAGTCCGGCCCATATTCAATTGGTCGGTGCCCCGAGGACCCCTTAGTCCGTAACTCCCTCACCCGCCATAGACCAGGGAGAACCAGTGGCGAACGGCTTGCCACTGCACTATTGAGCCAATGGGCTTATTTGGAAGAGCCTGCATGTGACGGGCAGAAACTAGGGCCTGCCACTCGAATGGCCTTAGCTGTGGCGGGTGGGCACTGGCACCCGCCACAACTATTTTTGAATAATAACACTGACTAGTGCCCCACCTCGCCCGCCACTCATTAGGGTTCACTTATAAGCCCTTTCCCAGTAGTGTTGGCTTATGATCTGAATATTTATGATAAGTAATGGATTCTTTTCTGAACTTTATTATGCATGATTTTTATATCTTTGTATGTCTCTTCGATCTATCTGTTTGGTTTGGCCAACTAGATTGATTTATCTTTAGGTGGAGAGGTTCTTTGTAATGGGTTCAATCTTGCGGTAATCTATATCCCAGTGCCAGAAGGTGACAAGGCACGTATTTGTACTATTGACATTAAGGGTAAGACAATGGGGATTATTCATATTGATTGTGTTTGGCCTTGGAGCTGTTCAACGATGACCTGCGCATGGCCTTGGAGCTGTTCAACGTGGCTGACAAGTGCGCCAGGGCGGAGGAAGGCCGCCTCTCTCTTCTGAACAACCCCGACATCGAGCCTGAGGACAAGAAGGCGAAGGCCAAGGCAGCGAAGTGTAAGGGCCCCACCGTGCTGGCGGCGGAGCCAGAGATGGACCGCGGCCGCGACCACGACGAGCCCGACAAGGACGGCCGCCTGTTTTGTGTTTACCACAACATGTGCAACCACAACACCGACGACTGTCAGGAGCTCAGGGCACTCCATGGGGAGCGCTTGGGCCGCCGCCCCGACCGCAACGACCGTGGCTTCGGGCACGGAGGAGGCTGCGGTGGAGGCCGATGGGACAACCGCAACCCCCGTCAGGGCTGGCGTGACCAGCCTCACAAGGGTGGCTGGCACGATCAGCCTCACGACGGCGCCTGGCCCGATTAGCCTTGCGAGGCCCGCCCTCAGGGCAATGCGGGCCTCTCGCCACTGCCGCCGCCGCCCAGGAGGAACGACAATAGCCAGCAGGACGAAGGGGTTGGGTGCTACTAGGAGACTCGTGCGGTAGCCTGCATCCTCGGGGGAGCTCAGGCTCCCACGTCCAACCACATCTTCATGCAGTTCTCTCGTCAGGTGAACGCTGCCCTCCTAAGGCTTGAGGCTGTGCGTCCCCTCAAGTGGTCGCAGTACGCCATCACATTCGACTCCAAGGATCACCTCAGGTGTTCAGCCACCGCCGATGCGCTCCCCATGCTATGCACACCCACCATCAGCAACATCTCTATCACCAAGACCCTCATCGACGGCGGCGCTGGCCTCAATGTCCTCTCTGTCGAAACCTTTGAGACGCTTTAAGTACCTTATGATCAGCTCATGCCCACTAGGCCGTCCTCTGGGGTGATTGATGGTTCCACCACTCCCCTGGGGCAGGTGCGCCTCCTTGTCACCTTCGGTACCCGCGACAACTACCACACCGACCTCATCGACTTTGACGTGGCCCACATTATTCTCCCGTACAATGCCATCCTGGGGTACCCTGCCCTTGCCAAGTTCATGGCAGCAACTCACCATGGCTACAATGTCCTTAAGATGCCAGGGTGTAGTGGCGTCATCACTGTCGAATGTGATGAAAAGGATGCGGTCTGCTCCCTCGAGCACACCTACCGGGCTAGAGCGGCCGAGAATTCCGACGGTGAGGGTGACGCCGCGCCTCCAGAGGTTGTCCCCACGAAAAAAACCAGTTCCTCCCCAAGAGCCATCCCGAGGCAAAGAAGGCACCCACCTGTGACACCTCGAGTGTCGCGCCTGTCGCCGAGGTATGCCTTCCTCCTGCATAGGAAGGCATGCCCGGCGCCTCCCTCAGGCCAGGCTCGAGGGCTTCCACCTGGAGAGTGTCTGGCCTGACCATTGTGATGAGGGAGGTGCTCGGGCACCACTTGGAGGCGTGCTTCGACGCGCGCCCCCGCAAGCAAGGAACACGGCGCGAGGCGCCAGGAGCACAAGAGTTCATCACCAAGGAGATCCGTGAGCTTTAGGAAGTGTGGGCCATGCGCGGCGAGCGTCGCCCCGCACGCCCACCAGCTCACCTGCCGCTCCCGACGCGGGAGGCGAGCTGCGCGTGTGCGTCAACATCCCGGGCCTCAACAGCGCCGCTTCTCAGGGCCTCATCCGGCCGTCACGCATCGGCCGAAGCGGGGGTGTCCCCTGCAACTATATCTGCATGCCCTTCTACCTGCTGAATTTGGGCGCCACATAACAGCGGCTCGGGCAGCTCACGCTGGCGTCTCACGAGGCCTGGCGCTTGGTGCTAGCATCTTAGGCCATGGGCCCTTGCGAGCCTCCCGAGCCTCAGGAGCCGCCCGACTCTTGAGGATTCACCTTCGCGGTGCGCTTCGCCAGCTACCTCGATGCTTCCGTAGCAACATTGGCAGGTGACTTTTTGTTTTGTTCAATTGAGGGTGCCCCACAGGCTGCATCATCCTCAAGCTGTTGGGGCCAGCCCCCATAGCTGTCTTACCTTTTGGCTATGTATTAAGTCTAGTTATGCTCTTATGAATTGCTATGCATATTAACCATTTTCTCGACACCGCATCACATCCAGAGTCGCCACCCCTTGGGGCCTCACGCGCTAGCGACTCTCCTCCTGAACGTCCCATGAGCGGGGGCTATTGGCACGACGCATGTGCTCGGGTCCATCCTTGCAGCGCTGATAAACCTAAGCGACCGAGCTCTGGCTCGCGGGCCGGTCCTATGCACGTCACCTCATTGGGTCCTTAGTGCCTTGTCTCCTGATGGAACAATCATGAGCAGATCAGCAAGCGCGCGTCGCCCTATGTACTTTGTAATCTGTCGGCATGCAGAGGCTTCAGGAGCCAGGCGCCCGAACGGCGTTTGAACAACACCTCGTCACCTCAAGAGCACCAGCCTCGGGCAGACGATGGTCTGGTTCACATCACCAGCCATGAAAAAGCTAAGTACAGCCACCTCATATGCCGCGTCGTTGCCAGACGAGACCCCTTTCCCCTATGATCGTTAAGAAGTGTGTCGCTTCTTTTTCGCGCGAGTCACTTGCATGTTAAAAGGGGAGCTCTTGAGCATCGCACCTCAAGAGTTCTTACTGGCTCTCGAGCCCTCACCCCTGGCCTTGTCCTAGGCATCACGACCTGACATACTAGCGGCGGTTGAGCCTCGCTCGAGGGTTGGGTCCTGAGGACATAGAGCATTTTGACGAACGAGAAAAAAGAGACGCATGCCTCGCGAGGAGATATGGGAAGTAGGTTTGGAATTCAGCTGCGTTGATATCGGTTAAAACACGAAGGGCATCATTTTTTCACGCACCCCTCGTGGGACTTGTGTTGATTTATCATAGAGCAGAAGGTGGACAGGAAGCCAAGCTCCAAGGAAGCATGCCCTCACATTGCAAGGATTCCCCATGGGCCGCGGATGCCCCCACACTAAGCTAAGTTGACCACCTCGCGCGGCGCGCAAGTCTCACTAATAATGTTCCTTCTTTTCGCAATCTCGTTAGGATGGAAACCTTTTCTCTCTTGTGAGCCACTTGCGCGTCAAGGGGGACCTCTTGAGCATCGTGCCTTAGGAGCTCTTAGCGGACCTCGAGCCCCTCACCTCCTAGCCTTGTCCAAGACATTGTGTCTTCGCATACCAGCGACGACTGAGGCCTGGTCGGGGCTGGGTCCTAGCGATGCAGAGCATTAATGCGATCGCGAAGAAAAGGCTAAGTCTAAATGAGAGGGCGCCATGATAAACTTAAAGCACGAGCCAAAATCATTTTAATCAAGGCGCAAGTGCCGGAGTTTTTACATGCCCCCGCGGGGCCCGTGTTGCTTTGATGCAGGAAATGAAAGCAAACAAAAGAAACTTCTTCGCGGAGGCCGCCGCTCCCGGAGCACCGGCTCTGGCATCGCCAGCGCCTAGTCAGAGTCCTCCTCCATCTTGACGCAGCGGCGTCCGGGCTCATGGGAGTCATCGCCGCTCCCGCTTCCCCCGGAGGAGGCGCTGTCACTGTCGCTGCTGCTGTCGCCGGAGGAGTGGACGCTGCTACCACTGTCGCTCTCCATACAACACTCCTGGCGGTCGCCGGCCTCCCCGAAGATCTTCACGAAGAGCATGGTGGCCCGTCGAACCTGATGTGGAGGGTGTGCCCCCTCTTGAGGTCACGGGCTAGGAAGAACGACTTCCACCCCCGCTTTAGGAACATGAAGGCGGAGGAAGGGAAATCTGCCGCAACCTAGGAGGCCCTATTGCAGCAGCCGTCCGGCTGCAGCCACAGGCCTAGGGGAGCATGGTCTGCCATCTCTTTGGCAAAGGAGCCTTGGAGCCGGAGCCAGGTCCGAGGCTGGCCGTCCATCCCCATTATGAACTTGCGGGCCAGGTCGGCGGAGTGGCTCCACGACCAGGGTGGCCGGGCGCCTATGCCATTCTTTCCCCCTCGGGCATGGCCGCCTCAGCCTCCGCACTGAGTTCTGTCCGCGGCTGCTCGAGCCGGCATAGGCGGACAATGGAGGGAGCCCACGTCCCCGAGGAGCCGCCCCAAGCCCGGCGGTGGGCTTGCGACGACGAACCCGCCCCCTCACAAGCGGCGGCTGCTTGGCTCGCTCCAGCGTCGCCTTCCCCTTCTCAGCGCCGGAAAACCTCCTCAAGGGTGCCATGGATGCGGCAACGATAGTTGGAGATGAAGAGGCAAGAAGACAGAGATGGGCCGAGGGGTCCGACCCCTCGCCCTTTTATAGCGATCGAAAAGAGTCCGGTCCATGCCCCTTCGCCTTCAGAGCAATGATGGCCCCGCAGCGTCCGCCAGGCTTTATGTCAGCCTGGGCCATTGCCGAGGCATCTTGGGGAAGTGGGGGCGTCCCATGCCCCAGCGCACGCCACGCGTCGCTTCGCCCCTCTCCTCTCCTCCGCCGCGAGCAGGGTCGTGCACACAGCGGGCCTGAGGGCTACTGTCGGGCCCGTGGGACTGGGGTACCCAGGCCCGTCAGCCTGCGGCTCATCGCGTGGCATCATCAGAAGGCTCAGCGCGGCCCAGTGCCAAGACTTCATGAGCAAGACCCTCACGAGGGCCCCCCGTGAGGTGAACATCAGCAAGGATCATCAAGAGCTCCCGAGCACTTCCTGGGGGGTGGTCTCCCGAAGCCATCTTCCGAGGCCCCTTGCAGGGCGGACATCTCTAGGCTCGCCACCCTGCCTCACACAGCACGTGGGTGATGCGAGCCATGACGAGCGAAGCCAGAAGGGTGCCAGCGGGAGTAGACGAGGACACTTTCCTCTTTCGTGCTAGAGGAGCACGACAACTCATCGGTTCCCAAAGCAATCTTTGAAGGTTGCCGTCCCAGTGCTAGAAGACCAGGACCGCGGGCACGCCAGGACGAAAGTCATCGCCGAGCCCGCCGATGCGTCATGCCCAGAAGCTTTAGCAAGCAGAGACTGCCTTTGCTAGGATAAGATGTACTCCTGTTCCTCTTCAAATTTGGCCTTTGTGGCAACCCTTCCTGCCAAGAGTTTTCGGGGGAAGAGGACCAAGGCCAGTATAATATAGGCTAGTCTCCACCATAGAGAAGGGTCTAATCCTGAGCCCTCAGGAGGCAGTTCATCCTTGTACTCGTGCATACTCATCCCCCCCATGAGGCAATCCACAACAAAGTAGGAGTAGGGTCTTACACCGCAAGGTGGCCCGAACCTGGGTAAATCGCTGTGTTGTGTCTCCTTTTCCTCTCGCTCGAGCACGCCAGAGCATCATCAGGAGGCAGTGAGCAGCGAGGCGTAGCTTTTTGGAGTTGCCTCATCAGGAGGCAGTGAGCATCATCAGGAGGCATGGCTACCTTTACATCAATGGAAAAACAGTACAGGCGACATAGCCACTATGTAAAGGTAGCCATGAGCCTCCTTTTATAGAGAAAGGGGTCACCATAGTGGAAAAATAGTAATTACATGATGCAAATAGTGGCTATAGTGCCAAATACCAAACTCTGACAGGTTAGGACAAATGCAATGAAGTGTCATGTTGATGAAATTCCCCGGCAAGAATAATCTCCCCTTCTGTGCCGTTCGTCCAGCTACCTTTTATTATCTTTACACATCTCTAGGACGGGTGTCATTAAATTTGTCTTTAGAGTGACGGGATGACACGTGACCAGACAATATTCACCTAACCAGCTACCCGCTAGACACCTATTTGACAGGCGACATGCTTGTCGCTGAGGTGGAGCGGTGGCAATGTAGTGGAAACTTGCCGATACGGAGCTTGTCGGGATCTTGCTTGCTTGCCGGCAAATCCAATCTTGATCTTCTGTACTTCTCGATCACCTGACTGGAAGTCTTCTTCAGTCTAGAGCTTGCCTTTAGTTGCCCTCTGGCAAGCCCAGCCGTCGGGAAGGCTGCTACTGCCTGTGCAAAAGTCTGGGGTACTAAAGGACCCAAACTTCAGTACACCAACAGGAGCGCACAGGCCTGGGCAACACACACATGCGTGACGTCGTTCGGCTAGGTCCGAACAGTGCACAGGCACGCGTGGCAGGAGTTAACTGCCATAATCCTCTCTTTTACCACACCCCCAACGATGCACATTAAATGTGGAACGTGGGAGAGGCAGAATGAAACGGCTGAAGAGGTGGTGCGCCTGAAAAGCGCATCCACATCGGACAAGAAAGAGCCAGCCTGTGCGCCTTCCCCCTAAAAACAAATCCGTGAAGGCTGTTGCTCATTTACTGCCCCTTCTTTCCAATCTAGCAAACTGCCATCGTCTTCTTCCTTGCGCCAAAACAGAGCACACCTCATCCATCTGTCGCCTGTACGCTCCCGCTCCTCCTCAAACCCTGCTTCCATAGACGCCCTGGCACCAAAAGCGAGCAAATACAAGTTAGATAAGGTTGTCGACCCGGAGGCGAAGGCAAGGAAGGAAGCTCTAGCGGAGGCACGAAGAAAATACGTCGTTTTCGCGCTGGTGCTCGACAAGAGCTATCTGACAGAGCAGTATGCATATATGTGGGGGAAGAAGACGCCGGCTCACACCACCCCAAATGTGCTCCCCGGCTCCATTAGAGCTGGCAAAGATAAATTTCCATTATTCATCGCGTATTTTTACTGTGGACTATGCCCTCCATTCTCGTATTTCTTCAATGAAATCACGTACTCATATGGCTTCCATCTTTTCGATTTCACACCGAACGCCATGACTTGTATGTCAGTTTTCCTCCATATGTGCGAAAACTTTATCGGTGCAGTCCTCAATGTAGCTCCCTTCTGCCACTATTTCATTCCCCGCATCAAAGGAGATGCCCTTTCTGCTGCTATCACTTGGATCCCCAGAGCGTGGAAGAAGGAGATCTATCCAGAAGCCAATCTGCATCAGAAGTGGGAAGATTGGCGAGTAGACAGGTGCTGGATCAAAGAGGACAAGTTCCCAAATTTCCATTTGCCCTAAAAGACGAAGGTGGTCCACGGCAAAGATTGGAGCGATATTCATGCCCACGACAAGAAACTCACAATTGTCGTCACCATAATCCTCCGCCTCAAGAATGCCGGTCACACCATTAAAATGGTGGGCGCTGACTTTATTCGTCATTGAATTGCTCTGCAAAACAAGGGGAGACCAACCTGGGACTTCAAAAAATGCTGCATATATCATGAGGCTGCACATTTGCCTAAACAATCACTTGACAGTCTTGTAGCACACATCACTCTGCCATCACCTGTTCAGGCCAGACGACAAGTTCAAGTTGCCGACAAACCATAATTCTTCTGTGCAACAACTCTACCCTGAGCGCAATCATCGCCATGATGCCAGCGTGCAATGCCCATGGCATTGATGGAACTAGGGCTAAACCGCCTGCAGATCGCTTGTAGGAGTGGCTCGATACCTAGGTGGAGAAGGCCATCAGAGAAGAACCAGAGCTCATCACCCAACTGCTGACAATGAAGTGGCCTATATTACCCTCAGAGTAGAGGAGGCAAGGCTGGTAAAGACGTCGCGCTTTCGGAGCTGCGGTAGCTGATACTAAAGAAGGAGAAGATGAGACGAAGGAGGTCGTTGCCGATCAGGGCGAGGCTGCTGAGGACCAAGGTGATGAGGCTGTCAGGAACCCCACTAACGAGGGCGTAGCCGAAGAATAGTTGTACGAAGAGTCCCCTGCTCTGCCAAGGAAGTCGCGCATCCTTCGGAAGGTTGCCTCTGGTGATCTAGTACATCCACCTTCCTTGAGTGAGGAGGTTGTTGACTAGGGGGAAACTAGCAAGGCTACGCAGCGGCAAGGAACTCGACAGCAAACCATGCGGTGCACAAGACGTACAGCCGCGTCAGCAACTGGAGTGGCGGGCTCGTCTCGTATGGCTGCACTGACAAATGGATCGGCAGGGTTGTCACGGCCTACTGCCCCCGCCGCAGCCAGGTGCGCGAGGACTCCTACTCCACCCTCTCACACAAACACTGGACCAGAGGCCGAATTCGACCTCTCCGCCCCGAGTGAAGGCAAGGAAGAGGAGGCAGAGCTCTTGTTGCACCCTCAATTTTTTACCATTTGATTCTTTGATTTGGCTTGCTTTGTTTTTTCTTGTTCTTCGCAGAGATGCAGAAACACTGGCGCAGAGGCTAGCAAAGAGAGCAAAGACCTCAATGGGGAATGAGCCACCGACAAGCATCATGACTAATCCAGAGGTTGTTGTCATCAGCCCGGAGCTCAGTCCTCGACGCAGCCCCCAGCACAGCCCCTAGCGTGAGTCTATCACTCATTTCCCATTGGCAAGTGTTGGTGTGGAGATCTTCACCGCTGACATCAACGAGCATATAGTAGAAGAGTGGCAACAAGGAGAACACCCAGAGACGAATCTTGACGTGCCGTCTTCATCGACCACACCGCCCGGAGACAGCTCTCCAGCAAGGGCCTCCACCGGTGAGTCTGTTCGCATTGAGGAGGAGCCGGCAAATACAATTGCCCGCAGCCACGTGATGGAACCTAATGTTGCCGGAGGAGAAGAAGCCCCTCCTCAACAATCATAGACGGGTAATCCTCTTGCTCTTGAGCACTTATTTTTCGTTCGCTCTTTTTGTTTTCTTGAGCTTGGCCTTGAACTTGATTTGTTTTTCTTCTCCATTTTCAGATCCTCCTTCAATAGATCATAAGAATGTTGATGTTGATGTTGAGGGGATAGCAAAGGATGCCACTGCTGAGGACGATAAGATTGCCATTGATGAGGCCACTAGGGCTACACATGAAGAGACCATCGAGAAGGCTACTAAGGAGGCTGGGAACGAGTCCACAGAGACCACTTACGGCATTCCTGCCGCAGGAGTGCTTGACACTGACCCGGTCATGAGGGCGTCAGTTGCCAGTAAGGCTGTTGTCGGGGATCAACACTTGACATCCGAAGCACGTCCAACAAGCAGGTATCTCAAGGTTGGCGACAACCTATTTGTCAGCATCCCTAGAACGACAAGCACTGGGGTGCTACTTGAAGTAGAGAACTTTGATGATGATGTGATCACTGCTGTCGGGCTCAAACTTGTTGATGAACCATGCGCTAGCAGCAGCGGATCCAAAGAAGAGCAACTCCTCAAGGCCATGAGCGACAACTTCCAGCAACTCCAAGCACTTCACCGCAGTCGGACATAGAGCTTAGATTCCAGGGTGCCAGTCAAAGGAGCAACAGAAACATATTTCCAAAAGCAAGTCTAAGAGATGCAAATCTGGTATGCTGAATCTCTCCCAGAATTGTCCAACCACCGAGAGCAACTGGCCAATGAAAGTGCGTTATATCGACTAGAGGGGGTGAATAGGCAATTTTTACAAATTTGTCACTGAGGAAATACTACTAGAGGAATTTGCTAAGTGACGAAATACAAGCAACGGATAAAGTACTCAGGTGTAAGCATAACATGGCAGTAACACAGTCATCATGATGATATGAAACAAGCGCAGAGCACAAGTAGCGTGTAAACAGGATAAGCATGCAGAAGACAAAGTGACTGAAGAATTAGGATTGAGGAAATTGAGAAAGTCTTCAGTCAAAGTCTTCAAACAATAACGATCAAGTTCATCAACAAGTAAACGAGGAAATGAATGGGTTGAGGAAATAAAACCAGTAACTCGGTGAAGACAGTGATTTGGTAGACCAGTTCCAACTGCTATGATAGTTGTACATGTGGTTGGAGCGGCTTGGTATTTAAACCAAAGGACGCACAGTCCAAGGACACACATTCCTTACTGTATTCTCCTTGAGCTAAGGTCACACAGACGTCGCCCAATCACTCCTGGTAAGTCTTCAGGTGACTTCCAAAACCTTCACAGACTAGGTCACCCGGCGATCTACAATTCCTCTTGGATGCTCTAGATCTTGACGCCTAACCGTCTAGAAGATGCACAATCTTCAAAGGTAACAAGCATCGGTTCCACACAGGAACAATCTCTTCAGTGATGCGCAATCACTTTGGGTTTTAGGTGTTGGGGTTTCAGGTTTTTCCTCACTGTTGATTTTCTCTCAAAGTCCTCGGAGGATGGGATGCTCTAAAGGACAAGTGTCAGTTTCTCTCGGAGCGGCCAACAAGCTAGTGGTTAAGGGGGGTGGCTATTTATAGCCAGGGTGCAGCCTGACATGATAAGACATAAATGCCCTTCAATGATATGACCGTTAGGTGGATAAGATATTTGGGACAGGTGGCGCGTGGCATAGCAACGGTCAGAAATTTGAGCTCTCAAATTCCTTAGGGCTATCATGTTCCTCACTTGTAGGCAATCCGCACTGGTGAATTCCTAACTCCTCAGTCAGTACAAATTCCTCAGAGACCAGAAGTTCTTCGTCTCTGTCACTGAAGAAATTGAGTGAACTATATGAGATTTCCAAAGTCTTCACTCGAAGGATTGGGTATGTGTCGGCTTTGAGATGAGCATCACTTGGAAACTTTTCCTTAGTTTTACCTCGACCGCCATTAATAGTACGGTGTTTCCTATTACTCAAGAAAGGAAAAAGAAACAACGAAGACAAAAGTCTTCACGCCTCATAATCCTCGCATCAATAGCAATGTCTTCAAGGTCACACCAATTTCCTCATTTTCAAAGTCTTCAGTTGAAGACATTCATTTATAAGGGTCGACATTCATCGGATTTATCAAACTCCTCAGAGACTTATTAGACCTGTGTATACTCACAAACACATTAGTCCCTTAACCTAGAAGTCTTCAATACACCAAAATCACTAAGGGGCACTAGATGCACTTACAATCTCCCCCTTTTTGGTGATTGATGACAAATAGGTTAAGTTTTCAACGGGGATAAACATATGAAGTGTAAATACTGATATTGAGGAATTTGATTGCAAGATGTAGAAGAACTCCCCCTGAAGATGTGCATATTTGAGGAACTTTCTTTGGATTGCAAATGCACATTGTAGAATGAAATCATGGAGATCTCCCCCTATATCTCGTAATCCATACACGCATTTAACATATAATATGAAGAATTTGAAATGCATGATGGAAACTGGTGTCTGACGAAATTCAGCATGCGTGCATTAAGGTACTTGTGGAAATAAGCATGCAGAAACCAGTTCAAAAGTGTCAGACCACCATCGGACTTACATTACAACTCAACCAACAAACACTTCAGAAGAGCGAGAGTTGTAACTTAACGAAAATAAACAGCCCATATATAAGACCCGCTTGAAGACTAACTCAAATTCTCCCCCTTTGTCATCGAATGACCAAAAGGGAAGAAAAATGAGGACTAACACCCCTGAAGAATATCATCACGAGGTCGATGGAGGAGCACCAGCATTGTCGGGGTCGTTTGTCGATGTAGGGCCTCCTGCAGTGTCGTCGAGATCCTCATCTTCATCCGTCTCACGTGATGAAGAAAATGAACTTGTAACCAACTGAGGAACTTTGACCTTCTTGAATTTCTTTGAGGGAGGATTTGACCACTCAAAGTTCTGTTGAAAGTCCATCTGCTTGAGATCTTCATCACTTTAAAGATGAGAAAGTATGGCTCAAGTGCGATCGAAGATTTCATGCGCATAATAGTGATTCTTCTTCATAGTGTTTTGAGTAACAGTCATGTTCTGAAGAATTGAGCCAAATTGATGCTTGACCCACTTGTGATTGCGATCGACCTTCTGGTGAAGACTTAGAAGAAGCACACAATCAGTCATCACTCATGGGGCAGTGGCTCGAGGATTTTGCTCATGGACCTTAGCAGCAGAATCTTGAGTTGCAGAGTCATCATTGGTGGAGTAAGATGCAGCCTTATGAAACTGACCATCCAATGGACAAGTGCCTTCATCAATAACAGCAACTTTGCCTTTTTCATCAGCTAGAGAAATAGTCCTTTTGAGGAATTCAATAGGTGGCAGAAAGCTTAGGTGATTCTGAAAGTCAACCTTGTATGGAATTGAAGACCTCATTCTGATGAATTCCAATGGAGCATAGGGCTTCAATTCAAATGGCGACAGTGCAACATTAGCCAAAGTCCTCATGAAGAAATCATGATGGTTAATGGGAATCCCATGTATGATGTTGAACACCAGATTCTTCATGATGCCAACAACTTCTTCTTCAGAGTTGTGGCCTTTGATCGGACTGAGGG
Source organism: Thinopyrum elongatum (assembly GCA_011799875.1). Lineage (NCBI taxonomy): Eukaryota > Viridiplantae > Streptophyta > Magnoliopsida > Poales > Poaceae > Thinopyrum > Thinopyrum elongatum. Next base: position 264,218,888 of record CM022300.1, on the reverse strand, counting down.
TTTTCATCAGGATGCGGTATATTGTCCTTGGCACATATAACAAATCCTTCAATAGGAAGGTGGTTCTTAGAGCTTGGCCAGGCCGCAAAGGCTTCATCAGCACTTGCATGAGATGATTTTGAAGTTCAGGATCTTCATAGATCAGCCTTGCGCCTTCAGCAGGAGGACTAACTAGGATGACATGAAGCAATTCAGAGGCCGGAGCTTTATAGTGAGTGTTCTCAGTCTGCCAGTGAGATGCAGAGTTGCATAGAACTGAAGAATTAGCTCTTCATTCCAATCACAGATCTCAGCACAGAAATTGAGATGTCCAGCTTCATGAAGAACATTCAAAATTGGTTGGAAGCAAGGTATGGACTCCATGTCCACATGAGGAATTTGATGATGCTAAAATACCTTGTCCTTGTCAAACAGAATAGTTGCATAGAAGTTCATCTGGCTGGCAGTCCAAAACCTCTTGCACCTAAGTCTTGCTGAGTCATATGGATTTGCATCAGTGAAGAAATGATGCTCAGTGAAGAAATCGGCATTCTTGAATTTTGGCCTCTTTGCATCAGGATTTTGTGGCTTGGGCTAAAGATTTGTAGTTGACGGTCTCACAACCTCTGGAGTCACAGCTTCAGGAACTTCAGACTGAGGAATTGAATCTTCAGTTTCTTCAGCAGCAGTCTGGTTCTCTATTTCTTCAGGTATGGACTGAAGTGAGGCTTGACTTCCTTCAGATCCCGTTAGAATTTCCTCAGTTTGCATGGGGGACTAAGGAATTGGATGCAGAGGTGTGGTAATTGGGGAATTGGGGTGAAGATTTTCCCAATAGTCATCATTCAGCATAGGAGTTGTAGATCCAATATCCACATCTTCTTCAATTTCCTCAACGCCCGCCTCTTCTGCAGTGAACTAAGGCGCAGGCGATGATACCAATGGTGTGGAAATAGCGTCTTCCACTTCTATTTCTTCATCCAACTGCTATGAAGAAGCAGTAGAAGGATTTTCTTCATCAGTGTCATCTGGAATGACATATTCTTCACCAAATGGAATGAGCTCCTTTGATGGCACTATTGAGATAGGAACAGCATCAATTGGTTCAGTGAAAGAGCTCATCAAAGTCCTCACTTTCTTGGGAGCTGAGGACTCTGCAGAGGTTGATGCTTTCCTCTTCTTTGCGGCTTCCTTCTCTGCAGCCTTTGCTTTCTTCACTTCTGATGCAGAAGGAAGTGTGGTTTTCTTCACCTTTGAAGATTTTGCAGAGGGAGCAAATGAAGTTGGTGCAATTTCTTCAGACACAGCAGATTCTTCAGCTGGCCTAGGTTGTTTTTCAGCTACAACACTGGTGGTTGCCCCAGCATTTTATTCAGGAGCTAGAATTTCGTCAACCCTGGTAGCTTCTTCAGCAGCCTGATTTTCATTAGCTGCGCTTGCAGTTTCTTCAGCATCCTAAGCAGATGCTTCAGCCTGTGGAATTTGCTATTGTGATGATGCTGCAATGTTTTCCTTGAGGTTTTTTGGCAATCTTGACCAATCTGACTTTGGCACCGAGCCAATCTACATGATATCTGTCAAATTCATAACTGAGATCTCTGATCTCCCTTTGAATAGTTACAAGTTCTTGAGGAGCCAGTGTAAGAACATTGTTCCTCAGGAATCGCTCTTTCTTCTACTGGGCCTTCTTGACTTGCCTGGCCTTCTGAAGCTTCCATTTTTCCTCGCCTATGAAGGCGGTCAGCACATGACTTTGACCAGGAGTGATGTTAAAGTCAGGTAGTCAAGTGTTGGGATCTTTGTGACATATGTCAATAGAGTTGAGGATTTTCCTTGGATCCAGCATAAGAGGCACAGAGCTGCCTTTGACTCTTGCAGCCCTTTCCAGTCTATCTTTGATGATTTCAGTTAATTCTTCATCATCATTATCAGATGGAACATGGAATGCCACATGCTTCTTTTGAGGACTTGGCCTCTTTCCACGTTTAGCAGTGGTCTTGACCTTCAGCAGAGTTGGACCACTTGAAGATTGTGGTGGAGCTGAGGATGATGCAGAAGCCCCTAAGGCAATAGAAAAGCCTGCAGTCCACTGACACGTTGCAAGATGCACAGATGTTGAGGACTTTGTGGCAGCAGCAGAGGATTTTGTAGCAACTGAGGGGATTGGCACTGCCCTTGAAGAAGTTGTTTGAGGAATTTGCCCTGAGGGCTTTGCCGTTGAAGAACTTGTGTCGGGGTTCGACACCTATGGGATCCCGAGAGACCCCTTTACGATTCGGCGGGGGGAGATGTATACGCAAAGAGCAGAACCAGTGATTGACGCGGGAAGTTTTTACCCAGGTTCGGGCCGCTGATCAGCGTAAAACCCTACTCCTGCTTTCTGTTATTATTGATGTTCTTGAGCCCAGCCTTCCTGAGCGCTCGCAATGAACAGTACGTTCGAAGAGCAGCTACGCATGTAGAATGGGCCAGAAGTTTTCCTCCTCCTCTGTAGCAGTTGCCTTGGGCCTCCTTTTATATGCTCAAAGGGGTCTCCATAGTGGCAAAATGTACATACATTGAGGTGTAAAGTAGCTACAGGGTATCATACCTAACCCCTGACGGATTAGGACGAGCGCATTTAATGCACCATGAGCTGTCCGTTTAGGTGTCCTCACTTTCTTGGGGATGGAAAAAGGAGCCATCCCATCAGCACCGCTTAAGCTCTCCTCCACTGGCACGTTGCCACGCATCCAGAGAAGGACCCAGAATGTCAGGTTTTGTCACTATGCCGAAACGGTGGCACAGTGGCGGAATCTCGCTAGGCGCCGATCCTTGCCGGGCACCAAGCCTTGCCGGGCGCCAGGGCTTGCTAGGAACCAAGCCTTGCCGGGCGCCAGGGCCTGCTAGGAACCAAGCCTTGCCGGGCGCCGAGCCTTGCCAGGCTCCAAAGGCCATCCCGGCAAGGATCTTGTCGGGGAAGCTGGCCTTCGAATTCCAGCTTTGCTTATCTGCTGATCCTCAGATCTCTGACTTGATGATTTCCTTGATGGCTTGAATCGACCTCGAGCTGTTCCCGGCAAGCCTTGCCGCGAGGATGGCTACAACTTCCCGTGCACAAGTACGGGGTACTAGTGGCCCAATACTTAGTACACCGACAACTTGGCCGTGAGGGCATTGAGCTTGAAGATTTCTTCACAGCAGACTTCTTCCGCATGGCCTTCTTTGGCCCTATTGTACTAGTAGATGCCTCAGCGGCAGCAGCTTGAGAATCCACATTGAATTTCCTCACTGCTTCTGCAGCAACTTTAGAAAGCTTGGCTTGGCGCTTGGCCCATTTTTTAGGAAATTCCACACCGCGCTTAAAGCTAGTGGGATTAGCTATTTGGCCAGTTGCCAAAGGTGTCCTTGGACATGGAGGGTTTATTGCGGAATTCTTCATGTACTTTGGAGTTACATAGCGGTATTCCATCCATTCCTTCGCCCATCTCCTCTCAATCCTCTGTATGTGCACTTTGTGCTGATTCTTGTTTTCCTTCCCATGAATTTCTTCATCACGTGTGCAGTATTCATCATAGATGTCTTAAGGGATTTCAAATGTTGTGTTTGTCTCAGGCCTCTTGCCTCCCATCTGAGGTCTCTTCCCATCTGCCATTTTCCTCACTTGAGGACTTTGAACTTTGGATGTTTCTAAGGAAGTATGCAAATTTTCTTTGAGGAACGCTGCAAATGAGTTAAGTTGATGAGAACCTAGTGATTCAGCAGCAGACATTTTGTACTTGTGAAGAGAGTATAGGTGCGAAGAATTTGGAGAGGTCATATGCGTTCTCAGAAATTTTCAAAAGTATCAAGTTTGAGGAATTTGACCATAGGTGTCTTGAAGAATTTCACTAAGCGTTCTTGACTTAGGTTCCAAAGTTGTATAGATTAGAAAATGCACACAATTGAGGAATCTTGAAGAAAAACATAGCTTAGAGAAACAAATCAAGGAACAGAAGCATTCCGGTGTTTTATGGAGTGGGAAGTTGAAGAATAAACACCTTTTGAGGATTTTGTGAAAATCATAAGAATCAAAGTAGGGAAGTAAAAATTAGATTTTAATTACCCTTGATGAATAACACGACGAACTGGGAGTGGAGATGGAGAAGTTCGTCAGTTCAGATCTCCCATGCCCTAACTTGGCAGAGGGAGACAGCTACGGCGACGGCGGAGTGAAGATTTCTGCGGCCGGCGCGAGTACGATGGCGATGAGGTCGAGGCAATGAAGCTCTTCCTCACCGGAGACAATGGAGAGTAGCGGCGGTGCTAGGTCTGAGAGCTCGAGCAAGGGGAGTTGAGGTCGAGCGGAGTAAATGGAGTATGAGGAGGGTGAGGGGTATTTATAGCCGCAGTGAAAAACTGCTCGCCCAAAGATTTTGGACGAACATGCCCCTGACCCTTCCTATCCTAATGACATGTGTCACCCACGTACTGAGAGGTGGAGATCGTGGGGGATCGTGGGTTAGTAGTTTAATCCATCGTGGGAAGCGGAACGGTTTGAGTTGCAACAACCAAAAATTTAGATATGAAAATTTTAATGTTTCGTTCGCAAATTCTTCAGCTGTCAAGGACACAGTGAAGATTTTGAACGGGTTTTAAATAGAACGCATATGAAGAATTTGTAAACAGATTGGGTTGAGTTTAGCATAGAGGGGGAATGGGTCTGATCACATTCACTTAGAAGAAAATCAACTTGAAGAATTAACAATAAGTGAATGTTGTTGAGGACATCGAAAACTCAAATATATATATATATATATATATATATATATATATATATATATATAGTCAATGAAGAACACCAATTGAAAAGTTCGAGGAAATTGTGAAGTTGAGGAATTTGAAAATTTGAAGAATTTGCAAAATGAAGAAAAACTCAAATTTGAAGATTTTCAACTTTGGTTGGTGGCGTGACCCACCGTATAAGAATGATGATTTCAGACACCGCGTACAATTGTCGTAGGGCTCTGAGAATCAAATTCTTCATTAATTTCTTCAGAGGGTTTGTCTTCATTGATTGAAGAAAAATGTTACTTCATATGTTGCACATCTAAGTCATCAATTTTGCATAAGTGTTAGGATGTGTGTCCTTTCAAAGAACATTCGAAGATTCTAAGATATTTAGCTCACACCGCAACTTGCTAAAACTCTTCTCATCCAAGGGCTTTGTGAAGATATCTGTTGGCTGTTCTTCAGTCTTCACGTGGTCGATGGAGATGTCGCCCTTCAACACATGATCTCGAAGAAAATGATGATGAATCTAGATGTGCTTAGTCTTCGAGTGCTGAACTGGGTTATGAGCAATCTTGATGGCACTCTCATTGTCGTAGTAGAGTGGCACATTCTTCATGTTGATGCCATAGTCCTTGAGGGTTTGCTTCATCCACAACAATTGAGCATAGCAAGAACCCGCAGCAATGTACTCAACTTCAGCAGTAGAGAGTAATACACAGTTCTGCTTCTTCGAGGACCAACATACTAAGGATCGTCCGAGGAAATGGCATGTGCCTGATGTTGACTTGTGATCCACTCGATCACTAGCATAGTCAGAGTCAGAATATCCAATGAGATCAAAAGCCGAGCCCTTGGGATACCATAATCCAAGTGTTGGAGTGTGAGCTATATATAGAAGAATATGTTTCACAGCCTTATGGTGTGATTCCTTCGGTGTAGCTTGAAAACAGGCACACATGCAAACACTAAGCATAATATCTGGCCTAGATGCACATAGATACAATAAAGAGCCAATCATGGAGCGGTATACCTTTTGCTTGAAGTCTTTACCATTTTCATCGGTGCATAGATGGCCATTTGTGGGCATAGGGATTTTGACGCCTTTGCAATCTTGCATGCTGAATTTCCTCAGAACGTCCTTGAGGTATTTCTCTTGAGAAATGAAGATTCCATTGCGTTGTTGATGAATTTGGAGACCTAAGAAGAATTTCAGTTCTCCCATCATAGACATTTGATATTCCTCACTCATCATATAGGCAAATTCGTCACTGTAACGTTGGTTAGTACAGCCAAAGATAATATCGTCAACTTATATTTGGCACACGAATAATTCATCATCATATGTTTTGGTGAAAAGAGCAGGGTCAAGTGAACCGGGTTTGAAGCCTTTTTTCATGAGGTATTCCTTCAGTGTATCATACCACGCCCAAGTGGCCTGCTTGAGGCCATAGAGGTCCTTGTTGAGTCTGAAGACTTTGTCAGGATGCTTAGGATCTTCAAAACCTGGGGGTTGAGCCACATATACTTCTTCCTCAAGCTTACCATTGAGGAATGCACTTTTCACATCCATTTGATATAAGATGATATTATGATGGTTAGCATAAGCAAGCAATATACGAATAGCCTCAAGTCTAGCAACAGGTGCAAAAGTTTCATCGAAGTCAATTCCTTCAACCTATGTGTAGCCTTGAGCTACAAGACGAGCCTTGTTCCTCACCACTAGGCCATTTTTGTCTTGCTTGTTGCGATAGATCCACTTGGTACCGATGATATTGTACTTGAGAGGATCTGGTCGCTTGACAAGTTCCCACACATTGTTGAGCTTGAATTGATGTAATTCCTCTTGCATAGCTTGAATCCACTCAGGCTCCAGAAAAGCCTCATCAACTTTGGTGGGTTCTATGATAGACACAAAAGCAAAGTGCCCACAAAAGTTAGACAAATGTGAAGCTTTTCAGCGTGTGAGAGGACGTGGTGCGTTGATGTCGTCAATGATTTTCTCAATCTACACTTCATTTGCAACGCGAGGATGAGTAGGTTGACGACCTTGATTGGGCTAAAAATTTTCTTCAGCGACATTTTCTTCAAATGCACCTGCATGACTTTCTTCACGATGTGGAATCACTTCTTCAGAAGATTCTTCAGTGGGTATAACATCCTCAGTAGCCTTTAACTTGATGGATTCCTCAGGAGACATTTCATCTAGCACAGGAGGTAGCTGCTCTCTTTTCGAGCCGTTAGTCTCATCGAACCGCACATCTACAGTTTCAACAACCTTGTTGTGATAGGTGTTGAAGACCCTGTAGGTGTACGAGTCCTTTCCGTAACCAAGCATAAAACCCTCGTGTGCTTTCGGTGCAAATTTTGAGTTGTGATGAGGATCTCTAATCCAGCATTTAGCACCGAAGACTTTGAAATAACTCACATTGGGTTTCTTGTCAGTGAGGAGTTCATATGAGGTCTTCTTGAAGAATCTGTGAAGATATACCCTATTGATGATGTGGCATGCAGTATCAATAACCTCATGCCAGAAGCGACGAGGTGTCTTGTACTCATCAAGCATAATGCAAGCCATCTCAACAAGAGTCCTGTTCTTGCACTCCCCGACACCATTCTGCTGAGGAGTGTATGGGGCAGATAACTCATGAGTAATACCTAGTTCATCAACTTAGTAATCAAGACCAGTATTCTTGAACTCGGTCCCATTGTCACTCCAGATATGCTTGATCTTCACACGAAAATTTATCGAAGCCCTTGAGGAAAATCGTCTGAAGACTTCCTGCACTTCAGTTTTGTAAGTGATGATGTGCACCTAGGTGTAACGAGAATAATCATCAACAATAACAAAGCCATATAGAGATGCTGCATTTGTTAGTGTGGCATAATGAGTAGGGCCAAAGAGGTCCATGCGAAGCAATTCAAAAGGACGATTGGTAGTCATGATAGTCTTCAAGGGGTGCTTGGATCTGGTCATCTTTCCAGCATCACAAGCCCTGCAAAGATGATCTTTGAGGAATTTGACACCCTCAATGCCAATGACGTGCTTCTTCTTCACAAGCGTATGCATGTTCCTCATGCCAGCATGACCGAGTCGACGATGCCATAGCCAGCCTTCTGAAGCTTTTGCAAGTAGACATGTGGCAGCCTGTGGTCCTGCAGAGAAATCAACAATATACAAGTCTCCTCTCCTATAGCCTTCGAAGACTTTGGAATTGTCAGATTCCATGAGCACTAAGCAGCGATATTTGCCAAAGACGACAACCATATCAAGATCACAAAGCATTGAGACAGACATGAGGTTGAATCCGAGGGACTCGACAAGCATGACTTTGTCCATGTGTCGATCCTTTGAGATTGCAACCCTACCTAGACCCAATACCTTGCTTTTGCCTTTGTCAGCGTAGGTGATATGCTTCAGATGCCATGGAGATAGAGCAGAGTCCATCAGTAAGCTCTTGTCACCGGTCATGTGATTTGTAAATCCACTGTCGAGGACCCACACAGTAGCTTTGGGTGTTTCATCCTACAGATGAATTAGTGCATCTTACAAACTCATATACTTCAGAGTGAAGAATATGACATCAAATTCATGAGATAGAATATCATCAAATAGTGCAACAGATATAGCAGTATTAACATCTACTCCCTCCGTCCCATAATATAAGAGCATTTTGTACAGTACACCAGTGTACAAAAAACTCTTATATTATGGGAAGGAGGGATTGGTTCATTGTGTAGCATTACTCTGCATCTTATCTCCCTCGCCCACCATTTACTAAACAATATCAGATCTATATTTAATCTTACAAAAAAGTTGAATACACATACAATGCTAGTGCAGAAGTGTAGCCAATTGCTCTTGTCAGTACATTTTATCATCTAATGCTTGTACTTATAGGGATAGGTAGTTGATTATGTAGCATCAATCTACATTTTATCTTCATTATCCTCTATCCCTTCCAGTATTATCATATCTATAATTACTCTCTACAAAATGTAGAGTACAGACAATGCATATGAAGAAGATTACATGCTAAAATTCTTGAGTTATTCTTCCCTTGACATGGAGAAGGGCATTATAGAGCTGGTGTTAATTGTTAATGTAAGACAGTCCTTCTAAAGCCTTTATCCTCAACTGCTGCTTAATTTGCTCATACTCCCTATCATCAACTGCTGTTTAGTTTGCTGTTTCTATCAAAATGCATGTTCGCAATAACTGTAAGTTCCAAGTTTTATTTATAAAACCAAATTCCTTATTCATACCATGCACATTACTCAATAGAGATCCAATGATTTTCTTTAGCCTTGCATGTATTCTTGTTTTTGTTGATCTATAATCCAGTGTGTGGTGAAGCAGCCCACATTTGCACCTTGTCATTTCCTGCTTTATCTTACTGATGTGGCTGATGATATGAACAACATGCCATGCAGATTAGCCAAAATAGATACAATGATTGTCTTTTGCCCTTAATCTATGCTTGTTTTATTGATATGGTAATCCAGTAGTGTGGTGAAGCTCCTCACATTATGAACAATGCCAAATGCTATTGACATTTTGAACTGTCTCTTTATTTTCTAATTTGAAATTGGATGGAATTGACAGCACAATTACCATCTTTGTTTATATACGTGCAAAACCTGTCATCTCTCTGCTTGTTTTAGGGTGATATGCCTGATGGCATGCACAAGTCTGCTGAAGGCTATGAGACAAACCCAACATATATTGTACCAAAGAAGGCAAAACATCATGAAGATAGCGAGACAACCCCAAAGTCATGTATCGATGGAGTGTTCAAGTTACTCGAGACTAGCAGTCACACAAGCTCACAAAATTTGCTTCCTGAATCAGTTCGACTTCTTTAGTCTCAACTTCAAGCAGAAAGGCATTCTGCAACTCAACTTCGACTTGAAGTCCAATCTCTAAGGAAGATCTCAGCGAACTCCAATGAGAACCTCATTGCTAAATAACTACAGCTGGAAGCTATGACCGACATGCTAGGCTGGTCTCACAGCCTTCCTCAGCTGCTTGCGCAACAGCTCCTACGCAAGGCTAACCTTTCTTGAACTGTCTTGGAAGTGGTCTTGGTTCAGTATTATTTCTTACGCTACAATGGCGCCCAGTTTTTGTAATTTTCTTCTTCGTTGTGCTTTATGATCACTGGTGGCGAACTTTCATGCCCAGTGGATGTAATATACCATAAATCCTTTATTGTATAGTGTAGGTTTATTCTAAGTTACTATGTTGTAATTTTTTCATTGTATAGAGTAGGTTTGTTCTTAATTCCTAGTTACCGTATATGCCATCATTCGTTATCTGAAAAAAGCAGCAAAAATCTGATGTAGGCGACCAGGCCGAAACAGTCACCTCTAACGGGCCTTCATTTACGAGGGCCACAATTGGGCCAGCCCGCAACTTTCTTGGGCCTACACTGACCGGCCATTTGGGCCCTTCATGGACACTGTGCGCCAGTCCCATAACTTACATGGGCCTTCATTGGGCCCAAAGTTTAGTTGGGCTTTTAGTGGACCCAATGCTTAGTTGGGCCCATGTAGCTTCAGGCCATTAACAGGTTGAATATTCTGCTGGCCTATTACGGCCTAGAAGATACCATGGGCCTTTAGTAGGCCCAAATGCATGTTGGGCCTCTATTTTCAATAGTCGTCGACGGGCCTTTAGCAGGCTGATATGTACACCGGGGCATTATTGGCCTAGTTATATGACGGGACATTACTAGGCTAAAACATATCTCGAGCCTTGGTTGGTCCACTGATATCATGGACCTTTAAGAGGCCCAAACCTTAGTAGAGGCATCAATGGGCCGAATTATACGACAGGCCTTTATCAGGCCCAAAGTCACGTTGGGTTGAACTGTTGCCACCTTGATCACGGGCCGTTAGTGGGTCGGATGTCGCATCGGACCATATATGGCCCATGGGCAGCACAGGCCATTACCAGGCCGAAAGACACACCGGGCTGAAATAGGCACATGCCTACATCGGGCCTCTAATAGGCCGAAATCTCACTGGGCCATAATTGGGCCCACCAATTAATGGGTCACATCTGGCGGTGGGCTGTAAATGGGCCATGTTTGAGCAGGCCGTTAGTGGGCCAGACCACCAGTACCTAAGTAAATCATACGGGCCTTTGACTGGGTCATCCTTTTTAACCTATATGGGCCTCTGTTGGGCCCTGCCACGTGTTGACGTATCATAGGCACGTCTCCTCCATTGGACTGATGACATCTGGCCCATCACGGAGCCGACACGTTTTTCCTCCGGCCAATGAGAATTTTACACGTGGAAAATCACCATTGGTCATTCCTATTAACGGGTTATCGGATCCAAAACCAGACCTGATAGCTTAACTGCGACCCGTTACGGTGGATGCCACATGTCGGTTACCCTTGACAAAAGCACTTCCATGACGCGTCATTTATCGTCATGGAAGTGAACACTTCCGTGATGATAATTTCGGTATTGTCATGGAACACTTCTACGACAGCACATGTATGACTATCTTGATTCTGTCATAAAATCGTAATGGATGTACATGCATGACAGAAAACATGACCTATTGCGACAAATGCGTATCATCATGGAAGTGTTTTTTTAGTGGACGCTCATCGGCCCTGGCATCTTTAGCATGTTGTAGGCATAATGTGATGCTTCCATGAACTTTTCCAGTGTCGGGCGACCAAGGATCCCATTATCTGGCAATGGAATCTTGATGACATTGAAGATGATCTTCTCAGTCATGTAGTTCAGCTCACAGCTAAATGTCATCGGCAGCATGATCTTGCCCTTCGGCTGACTTCTTCCTGGATTGATCCCTTGAAATATGCCTATTTTCATGAGATCTTCATCAGAAATCTGCAGCCTGCTGATCACATCTGGTGAGATCAAGTTTGGACCAGCCCCACCATCAACAAATATTTTTGTCACCTTGAGGTTGTGTATTGTTGGTGAAACCAACAACGGCAAGCGCCCGGTCACAGTTGTGCGATTAGGGTGTTCCTCGGCATAAAAAATGATGGGCCTATTGGACCATATCAATGGTTTTTGGGCGTCAACTGCTGGCTCTGTTGCATTGACCTCACGCACCCGCTGCTTGAGTTGGCGGTGAGAGGAGTGTAAAGATGCACCTCCGTCAATGCACATGGCTTATGTGGCTTTCTGGAACTCGTGTTCACTGGACTGGTCGTCAACCTCTTCATCCTCATCATCATCATGTCCCTATTTCTTGTCGCAGCCCCTAGTAGGCTTCTCCTTCTACTGCTTGGCCTTGCCACAGCGACCTCGTCGGTCACTATGCTTCTTGCTAGATCCCCCAGCACCATCTTGGGCTTTCTCCTTGTCTCCCTTCTCATACTCAGCTTTCAGCTTCTTGGCAAGCTGCTCCACTTGCTGGAAGTCTTGGATGTCGTGGCCCTTGGTATGGTGGATCTTGCAATATTGCTTGCTAGAGCCCTCCATGTTGTCAGCAGCTGCCAAGGCTAGACACGACGCGCACCCGGCCACCTCCTTGCCGGGTCTCGCGGTCTTGGCCTTCTTGGCGGTGTTGACGTTGCCGGAACCCTCAACAGCTAGCACTACCTTGCCTTTGCGCTCCCTGTTGCGCTTGCGACCCTTCTTCTTCGGGGTGGTGGTGGCATCATCATCTTCAGAGTCGACCTCTACGTCAGCATCCTCCCCGGGAAGTCTCCTCCCCTCTTTAGCACGTGCACACTTGTTGGTCAGAGTATAAAGCTCGGCGACATCCCTCACCTAATTTATCACCAGCTCTTCCCACATCTTGCGGTTACACACATTTTAGTGAAATGCGCTAATGACAGCGGCAGGATGAATATTAGGAATATTGTGTTGTACACGGCTGAATCTCTGTATGTACTTGCGGAAAGATTCGCCCTCTTTTTGCCGAATCACATGCAAGTCACTGGCCTGACCAGGGACTTTGTGACCTCCAGTAAAGGTGCCAACAAACTCATGGCATAGATCTGTCCAAGAGGAGATGGAATTTTCTGGCAAGTTCATCAACCATGATCTGATGTTGGGCTTGAGCACCAAAGGAAAGTAGTTGGCGAGGATCGTGTCGACTCGTCCCCCAGCAGCCTGCATCGCGATGGTGTAGATGCTCAGGAACTCTGACGGGTGAGTCTTGTCGTCGTACTTCTCCGGCACTTCTATTTTGGAAGTCTGAGAATTGGGCCACTAGACTTGGCGCAGCTCACGAGTAAATGGTGGGCAGCCTACCTCGTAAGGCAGGCACCCAGGATAACCTGGCGCTGGCTCATCAACAGCAGGCCCATCGCGCATGTCAGACTGACGACGCGCTTCACAGTGATGCTCGATGTTGGTACAAGCAGCTTCTCTGCGCCATTCTTGAAGTACTTGGCACTAGTCGTGGTGAGCGCGCTGGTTGGATGACGCCATGGAAACATCATCATGGGTGCTAGTCCGCTGGCTCTACCGCTGATGTTGTCGTGGAGGGGACTGCACCTCAGCCCCTCTTATAGAGTTGCTAGTTGTAGGTGCAATGCAGCTTGTTCCATGTTGGGATATGGATATCATGAGACATCATAATATCTCTTATTTAATTAATGCATCTATATACTTGGTAATGGGTGGAAGGCTCGGCCTTTTACCTGGTGTTTTGTTCCACTCATGCCGCCTTAGTTTCTGTCATACCGGTGTTATGTTCTTTGATGAGCGTAGCTAACATGTGTCTGGTTTTATGGGGACCCCTCTGATCATTCGCTTAGGAGAAAACTCTTCCAGCATGGCCGAACTTTAGTTTTAAATTTGCATAATAACAACTAAAACTTGCATAGGGACTTTCCGGACCCCATGGATATTTAATCAACAACCCTGGGCCAGTGCTCCTCATGAGTGTTGGTCCAAAGTAAAGCACCTTGCGGCGCCCCCTTGGAAACTTGGGTCTCAGCCAACACTAAGCTTCGCTTATCCGTCATATCCTGAGAACAAGATATGCGGCTCCTATCGGGATCGTCGACACGTCGGGAGGTCTTACTGGTTGAGTTTTGCCTTTGACGAGTGGCTTGTCCACCAGGATTCCTTATCGTAAGCATCATGTTATCACGGTGTGAGGATGGTCCATCGGATGCGTGTGGTAATTTTTAATGGACCACTTGGAGCACCCCTTTAGGATTAAATCTTTTCGGAAGCCATCTTGTGGTTATGTGGTGACTTGGAGATTTATAATATTATGTTGTTGAAAACTTGACACTAAACTCAATTAAAATACACGAACCGCAAGCATAACCATGATCGTCTTTTTTCGAGGAAGTTTGGGAAGAGAACATGGTGGGGTTATGTTTGATTCGTAAGTAGTTCGGGATCACTTCTTGATCATTCTAGTTCATGTCCGTTATGCGTAGTTTACTCTTCTTATTCTTGTACTCGTAAGTTAGCCACCATAGAATGCTTATTGATTGCTACAACCTCACCACTTACCCATTCCATACCCATTAATCTTTCCTAGTTTTGATACCCTTGGTAATGAGATTGCTGAGTCCTCATGGCTCACAGATTACTACAACAACAGGTGCAGGTATAGGTAAAGAGATGCTTTGACGTGAGAGCGATGCATGCTTGTGATATTTGGAGTTCTTCTTCTTCTTCTTCCTCTTCGACGATCATAGGATGGGTTCTAGGTCAGGAGCCTAGGATTAGCAGGGTGGATGTCGTTCTTCTTTTTCATTTGATTTCATCCATAGTCGGATCCTGCTCTCCTGTATGATGATTTCAATGTATTGATGTAAGCCTTTATCTGGTATTCTCATCTATTCAGTACATGGTATGTTGTAATGATATCCACCTTGCTATGTGGTCGAAATGCGATTCTGCCCCGATCATGAATTCATCACGTAATTGGGATAGAATTGCATCTTGGACATTACACCTTGGAACTGGTGGCCTGCGGGTTGTTGTTGTTCCTCCTTCGGACGATGCCGCTCACCTTGCTTGGATCACCAGAACATCGCGGGTTCTGTTTGCCGCCTTTGCCACCTCCGCCGCCACCTACGCCATCTCCTGTCTACGTGGGCATCGGTAGCTTGGATGTAGACAAACTGGCCGAGTGGCTCCCTTCTTCTTGTGAGCCATGGCGATGAAGATGATGAAACTGACGCGCTGACTGCTAAATTCAGGTTCACACAAGTGATCCGCCAAAGATGTCATGCATACGACTATCTGTGGGACCAACAAAGGCCCCTTTGCAGTTCGACTGGGGAGATCAACATGTACAAATAGCAGATCTAACAATCAACACAAGGATTTACCCAGGTTTAGGCCACTGTGAAGCGTAAAACCCTACTCCTGCTTTGTTGTATTGGATGTGTGAAGCTCAAGTACAAGGAGCGCAACTTGTCGGCAAGGTTGCACAGGAACTGCAGCTACACGTGCAAATGAGCAAAGTTCCGACCTTTGTAAAGGTAGCCATGGGCCTCCTTTTATAGAAAAAGGGGTCACCAAAGTTGCTAAATGGTAATTACGTGATGCAAATAGTGGCTACAGTGACAAATACCTAATTCTGGCGGGTTAGGACAAATGCATTAAATGCGCTGTGAGGTGTCATGCTGGTGAAACTCCCTGGCAAGAATGATCTCTCCTACTGTGCCATTCGTCCAGCTACCTTTTATTATCTTGACACATCTCCAGGATGGGTGTCATTAAAGTTGTCTTTAGATCGGTGGACTGACACGTGACCAGACAATATTCACCAAACTACCTGCCAGCACGATACCTATTTGACGAGCGACGTGCTTATCGCTGAGGTGGAGCAGTGGCAATGTAGTGGAAACTTGCCAGTACGGAGCTTGCCAGGCTCTTTCTTGCTTGCCGGCAAGTAACTTACCAGCAACTCCAATCTTGATCTTGTGTACTTCTCGATCACCTGAGTGGAGGTCTTCTTCATGGTTTTATTAACCAAGTATTGAGCTTGTCTTCAGCTGCCCTCCGGTAAGCCCTGCCATCGGGAAGGCTGCTACTTCCTTTGCACAAGTCTGGGGTACTAGAGGACCCAGAGTTTAGTACACCGACGCATGATGTGAGGGTTGTTGGTGATGTCGACGGTTTCGATTTCCCCCTCCTAGAGGGAAGTGTCCTCGGCAGAATCGCTCCGTCAGATAGCAAAAGTTCTCCTGCCCAGGTTCCACCTCGAGACGGTGGCGCTTCATCCCAAAAGTTTGCTCTTGATTTTTTCTACGTCAAAACCCTTCATATAGCAGAAGATGGGGGCTGGAGGCGTGCTAGTGGCACCACAAGGCACTAGGGCGCGCCAGGGGGTGGCTGCGCCCTACTGCCTTGTGGGCAGCTGGTGGCTCTCCTCTGGTAATTCTTTGCCCTAGTATTTTTTTATATATTTCGTAAAAATAGTCCATGAAATTTTAGCTCATTTGTAGTTGTGCAGAATAGGTATCTCTAATATAGCTTTTTCAGGTCCAGAATTCCAGCTGTCGGCAATCTCCCTCTACATGTAAATCTTACAAATTAATAGAGAAAAGGCATTAGAATTGCATCACAAAGTATTATAATAATCAAAAACATTATAAGTAACAGTAGGAAAACATGATGCAAAATGTACGTATCAACTCCCCCAAGCTTATACCTCGCTAAAGCCGATATCGATAATCATGACCACATGTTTAGAGAGAGAGGTGTTGATAAAAACCAAATACGGACATAGTAGCATCATGATCATTATCATAGCAGCAATATATATGTATTTTCATAAAACTTCTCATGATCAAGTAACAATTCATCACAATAGCGCAGTATAAAGCATAAACTTTCTTGAAAACTAACTATGTTCTTAGTCTACAAAACAATTACAATTCATCATATTCTTAGGAAGTGTCTCATGTAAGAGCTTTTGTTTAGCAAGTCCACATACTCAACTATCATTTAATCTTCTATGATTGCTAACACTCACGACATATACATGGAGCAAAAGTTTTAGTCGGACACATAGAAAGATAGGGGCTTATAGTTTTGCCTCCCATCTCATTTACCTCAAGGGTAATGTCAACAATAATAACTAATGATCACTCATATCCAACTAGATATATATGCCTAGATCTTTCCCCACCACATGATGCTTGCAAAGAGAAAAAATGAAAAAGGAATAGAGAAGAACACTATTTACTCTTATATGAAAAGTAAATACATAAAAGTAAAATATAGGCCCTTTGCAGAGGGAAGCAGAGGTTGTCATGCGCTTTCTATTTTTGGATGTGCAAGCTCTTAACATAAAGGAACGTCACTTTATATTTCCCATTGTGATAGCAACCTTTATTATGCAGTCTGTCGCTTTTATTTCTTTACCATCACAAGATCATACAAAGCTTATTTTCCCTTACAATAAAAGATCATACATATTTAGGAGCAATTTTTATTGCTTTATGCACCGATGACAACTTACACTTGAAGGATCTTATTCAATCCATAGGTAGATATAGTGGACTCTCATGGCATGAAACTGGGATTAAGGGTTTTGGATGCACAAGTAGTATCTCTACTTGGTGTGGATTTTTGGCTAGCAAAGATATTGAGCAAGCACCACATGTTGGAGGATCCATGACAATATAACTTCTATGTGAATATAAGCAAACATAACTCATTATGTTGTCTTCCTTGTCCAACGTCAACAAATTGACATAGAATACTTAATGGGGGCTCACAATCATAAAAGATGCCCAAGATAGTATATTTATATCTGAATCTTCTCTTCCCTTATTAATCTTTCATGAATTGCATCATTGACCAATACTATGTCTATTACCTTCCAACAAATTTATCAGTTATACTTTTCTTTATGTAAAGTCATTACTTTCCATGGAATTACCATATGATGTTTTTATTATTTTCATTGCTAAGATTGAAACATAAAAGTAAAGAAGCAAAACTCAAACTACTCTTTATAATATAACTCTCAACTCGATTACATAGATAGATAGATCACGAAACTAGCACTCAAAAATAGATCATACTAAACTTTTATTCTTCTAAATCATGAAATAACCAAGGATCGAACTAAGAGAGATAAAGATAATAAAAGTGAGGGTGATACGATATCGAGGTACCTCCCCCAAGCTTGGCACAAGCCTAGGGTGGTGCCCATACCCGTGTACTCAATTTTCTTTCTTTGGTGTTGGTGGCGCAATATTCTTGGCGATAATTCCCTTGAGGATACAGTTCTCCTCCTTTAGCTTACTCAGTTGATATTTGAGCTCCATGATTTCCTTCCAGAGCTTTGCTACTTCTTGAGCTTGCGTTGATTTTTCCCTTGAAGAGGAAAGGGTGATGCAGCAAAGTAGAGATAAGTATTTCCCTTAGTTAAGAACCAAGGTATCAATCCATTAGGAGGCACACGCAAGTCCCCAATAGATGCACCTGCATAAACTAACAAACACTTGCACTCAACGTGATAAGGGGTTGTCAATCCATTCACGGTCACTAGCAAGAGTGAGATCTAATAGAGATAGGTATAAAAGATAATTAAAAGTATAAAATAAAGTAAATATAAATAAATTGCCGCAAGGTATTTTTGGATTTTTTGTTTTATAGATCTGAAAATAATATGATAGAAAATAGACCCGGGGGCCATAGGTTTCACTAGAGGCTTCTCTCTTGAAGAAAACATACGGTGGGTGAACAAATTACTGTTGAGCAATTGATAGAAAAGCGCATAGTTCTGACGATTTCCAAGGCAATGATCATGAATATAGGCATCACGTACGTGACAAGTAGACCGACTCCTGCCTGCATCTACTACTATTACTCCACACATCGGCCGCTATCCAGCATGCACCTAGTGTATTAAGTTAACAAGAACGGAGTAACGCCTTAAGCAAGATAACATGATGTAGATGGATAGATCCAAGCAATATGGTAAAAAAACCTATCTTTTTATCCTTAATGGCAACAATACAAATACGTGCCTCGCTACCCCTACTGTCACTGGGTGAGGTCACCGCAAGATTGAAGCCAAAACAAAGCACCACTCCCATTGCAAGATAGATCAATCTAGTTGGCCAAACCAAATCAATAGATCAGAGAGAAATACAAAGCTATATTAATCATGCATAAAAGAGTTCAGAGAAGACTCAAATAATATTCATAGATAATCTGATCATAAATCCACAATTCATCGGATCTCAAGAAACACACCGCAAAACTAGATTACATCGAATAGGACTCCAAGAACATTGAGGAGAACATTGTATTGAAGATCAAAGAGAGAGAAGAAGCCATCTAGCTACTAGCTATGGACCCGCAGGTCTGTGGTAAACTACTCACACATCATCGGAAGGGTAGCAAGGTTGGTGTAGAGGCCCTCCGTGATTGAATCCCCCTCCGGGAGAGTGCCGAAAAAGGCCCCAAGATGGGATCTCATGAGAATAGAAGCTTGCGGCGGCGGAAAAGTATTTTTGGTGTGCCCTCTGACATAAGGGGAGTATTTGGGTATTTATAGAGTAGAGATTAGGGTTAGGAGCGCCACAGTGGGCCCACAATCCTAGGGGGCTCCTCCCTAGGATGTGCCCCTAGGGCTTGTGGATCCCTCGTGAGTCTTCTGGCCTCCTCCCGAAGCTTCGTGGTTGTCTTCTGGTCCAAGAAAAATCCTCAAAAAGTTTCATTCCGTTTGGACTCCGTTTGGTATTGATTTTCTATAGAAGACAAAAACAAGGAAAAAATAGCAACTAGCACTGGGCACTAGGTTAATAGGTTAGTCCCAAAAAATGATAGAAAATAGCATATTAATGCATATAAAACATCCAAGATGGATAAGATAAAGCATGGAACAATAAAAAATTATAGATACATTGCAGACATATCAAGCTTTTCGGTGATAATCAGAGCACCATCAACCCAAAGATGCAGCTTGGCCGAGGGGGATGAGGCAACACTCTTTTGCAAGTTGCAATAAGAAATAAATGAAGTGTGGGAGGTTTAACCGAGTTTGGGAGACTTGATTTCTTGAACTCCACGTGCATGTCTTCGGGTTGAGGTAGAGGGGCTTTTCTTCTTCCAAGCTAGATTCCTCCATCCTCTTCAAATCGATGTCTCGCTCCTCGTCCGTGGACCATCCATAGGGATCCATATCCCCATAGATCCTCGAGTTTGCAACATAGTGGGAAATATAGCTCTCTCCGTCCAAGTCTTGGGACGACATACTGTCAGATCTGCCAGAAAAACAACACAAAACAAGAACAGAGGAGAATCTTGCGATACGATGGTCAAAACATCCGAGAGTATATATAAATAATTTTTTATCTTGCAAAACAAGTATTCCAGAGGAAAGTAGAATAGGGAGGGCACACGAGGGGCCCACAAGGCACTAGGGAGCGCCCCAGGGTGGTGGGAGCGCCATACTACCTTGTAACCTCCTCGTGGGTCCCCTCGGATGTTTCTTATTTTGGTAGTTTTTCTGATATTCCAAAACAAAAAAAATATGTTGATGGAATTAGTCAGTTTACTTACCGTATCATATACCTACTCTTTTTCAGGGTTCTGGAGTGTTCCGGAAGGGCTCTCTTATGTGTTCCATAGGTGTCATAGTTTGAATAATATTAGTTTCGACATTAATAGGTGTAACTAAGATATAATGTTTGATTCTTTGTCCATTTACCACCCTCGGATTAGTGCCCTCGGCATTATTGATCTTGATAGCTCTGGAGCGATAGACCTCTTCAATGATATATGGCCCTTCCCATTTGGAAAGAAGTTTTCCTGCAAAAAATCTAAAATGGGAGTTGTACAATAGAACATGCTCACCCACTTAGAATTCCAGTTTTTGAGGTCTTTTATAATGCCATCTTTTAAGCTTTTCTTTAAACAACTTGGCATTTTCATAAGCTTGGGTTCTCCACTCATCTAACGAGCTAATATCAAATAACCTCTTTTCACTGGCAAGTTTGAAATCATAGTTAAGTCCTTTAATTGTCCAATATGCTTTATGTTCTAAACCAAGAGGTAAATGACATGCTTTTCCATAAACCATTTTATACAAAAACATACCCATAGGATTTTTATAAGCAGTTCTATAAGCCCATAATGCATCATCAAGTTTCTTAGACCAATTTTTTCTAGATCTATTAATGGTCTTTTGCAAAATTAATTTGATTTCTCTATTACTCAATTCAGCTTGAACACTAGACTGAGGATGATAAGGAGATGTAATTCTATGGTTAATATTATATTTATCAAGAATTTTATGAAAAGCACGATGAATAAAATGTGGACCACCATCAATCATTAAATATCTAGGGACTCCAAACCTCGGGAAAATAACTTCTTTAAGCATTTTAATGGAAGCGTTTTGATCAACACTACTAGTTGGAATAGCTTCTACCCACTTAGTAACATAATCAACAGCAACTAGAATATGTGTATACCTGTTAGAGGAAGGAAATGGTCCCATATAATCAAATCCCCAAACATCAAATGGTTCAATAACAAGAGAATAATTTATTGGCATTTCCCGACGTCTACCAATATTATCAATTCTTTGACATTCATCACAAGATAAGACAAACTTACGTGCATCCTTGAAGAGAGTAGGCCAATAAAAACCAGATTGTAATACCTTATGTGTGGTTCTGTCTCCAGCATGGTGTCCTCCGTCTGCCTCAGAATGACACTTTCGTAGGATTTGTTCCTGTTCATGCTCAGGTACACAATGTCTAATAACACCATCCACTCCTTTATGTAGATGTGGGTCATCCCAAAAGTAATATCTTAAATCAAAGAAGAACTTTTTCTTTTGTTGGTATGTGAAACTAGGTGGTATATATTTAGCAACAATGTAATTAGCATAGTCTGCATACCAAGGAGTATTACAAGAAGCTTTTATAATAGCTAATTGTTTATCAGGAAAACTATAATCAATCGGCAATGGGTCATCATGAACATTTTCCATTCGAGACAAATTATCAGCTATGGGATTCTCAGCTCCCATTCTATCAATAATATGCAAGTCAAATTCTTGTAGCAAAAGGACCCACCTAATCAACCTAGATTTAACATCTTTCTTTTCCATAAGATATTTAATAGCAGCATGATCGGTGTGAACAATTACTTTAGAATCAACAATATAAGATTTGAGTTTATCACATGCAAACACAACTGCTAAAAATTATTTCTCAGTAGTAGCATAATTTCTTTGAGCACTCTCTATAGTTTTACTAGCATATTGGATAACATTCAATTTATTATCAAATCTTTGTCCTACAACAACACCCACAGTATAATCACTAGCATCACACATAATTTCAAATGGTAGGTTCCAATCAGAATCCATCATCTCAGATCCGCTGGGCTCACTATCGAGATGGTTGGCGCTGACTTTACCGCTGGATTGCTGTTCTGTAGAACAAAGGAAGACTAGCATTGAAGTTCAAGAATGCTGCTAATATCATGAGGCTGCATCCCGGATTGAGCAATAACTTGACGGCCATGCAACACACTTCTCTCTGCCATGCACTATTCAGGCCAGATGGCAACTACAAGCTGCTGGCAAGCATAATTCCCTTGTGCAACAATTCTGCCCTAAGTGCCATCATTGCCATAATGCCGGGGTGCGTCACTCGTGGTGTTCTTGGAACATGGGCTGAACTGTCTGCAGAGCACGCATGGGAGTTCTTTGATAGCTTGTTGAAGAGGGCCATCAGATCGGAGTCGGAGTTCATTTGCCCAACCACCGATGAGGAAGTGGCCTATATCGCCAGTAGAGCAGAGGAAGCTCAATTAGCTGCAGAGGCTGGTGATTTTGGTTTCTTGGTGGCTGAAGCTAGTGAAGAAGGAGTATGGATGCCCAAGGAAGGTCCTGCCAACGAAGGCGACATTGCCAGGGAGCAGGGCGATGAGGTTGCCGGGGGTTCCGCTGACAAGGAGACAGCCAAAGAGCAACTGGACAAAGAGCCCCCTGCTCTGCCAAAGAAGCAACACGTTCTTTGGAAGACCGTTTCTAGTGATCTAGTGCACCCGTCTTCTTCAAGCGCCAAGGTTGCCGACAAGGCCACGCAGTGGCAAGGAGCCCAACAGCAACCCACGTGGCGCATGAGACGTACAACCGCGTCAATGACTGGGTCGAAGGGGACATAAAAAACAGGCGCACCGGCAGCTAGAGCGGCAGGGTCATCTCGACTTGCCGCTGCTGCTACAGCCAAGCGCACAAGTACAACTACTCCACCCCCTAGCACCAGAACCGGAGCTGAGGTCGAGTCTGACATTTCTGCTTTCAGTGAAGGTGAAGCAGAGGAAGAGTAAGAATTCTTGCAGTATCCCTTAATCTTTGACTTTCTTGATTTATTGATCTAACTTGCTTCGTCTTGCCTTGTTTTTTGGAGAGATGCAGACACACTGGCACAGAGGCAGGTGAAGAGGGCGATGAGCCACCAACAAGCATCATGGTTGATCTGGAGATCGTCGTCATCAGCTTGGAGGTCAGTCCTCGACGCAGCCCCCAGCACAGCCCCCAACATGAGTTCATCATTCATTTCCCGCTGGCGAGTGTGGGCATGGAGATCTTCACTACTGACATCAGCGAGCTTGTAGGACAAGAACAGCGCCAAGAAGTTCAGCCGGAGGCAAATTTTCATGTGCCATCCTCGTCAACTACACTGCCTGGAGAGGCTCTTCGGCAAGGGCCTCCACCGATGAGACCGTCAGCATTGAGGACACAACAAGCACGAACACAGGCAGCCACACGACGACAACTAATGTTGCTGGAGGAGAAGAAGTCACTCCTCAGCAGTCCCACACAGGTAATGCACTTCCTTTTGATCATTTATCTTTTCTTTGTTATTTTTGTTTTCTTGAACTTGGCCTTGAATTTGCTTTGTTCTTCTCCTCCAACTCTAGACCCGGCCCCAGCCGATAGTATGAATCTTGATGTTGATATCGCGGGGATTGCCAAGGATGGCACTGCTGAGGCTGACATTATTGTTGTCGATGAGGCCACAAGGGCTGCACAAGGGGAGGCACCAAGAAGGCTGCTGAGGAGGCCGGCAACGAGACAAGTGGACCAACTGACACCATTCCTGCTGCAGGAGCGCTTGGCGCTATCCTGGCCACAAGGTCATTAGTTGCCGGCAAGGCGGTTGCCGAGGATGAGCCATCAACATCTGAAGATTCTCCGGCAAGCAGATACCTCAAGGTTGGCGACAACTTGTTCGTGAGCATCCCAGGCACGACAAGCATTGGAGAACCAACAAAGGAGAAGATCTCGTCGAAGATATCATCATCGCTGCCAGGCTCAAGATCGTTGACAAACCATGCGCCAGGAGCAGTGTGTCCAAAGAAGAGCAACTCCTTAAGGCCATGAGCAGCAACCTCCTTCAACTCCAAGCACTTTTTCGCAGCCGAACATAGAGATTGGATTCCAGGGCAGCGGTCGTAGGAGCAATAGAAATAGATTTTTAGAAGCGTGTTGAAAATACACTAATCTGGTATACTAAAGTTGTCCAAGAAGTGACCAACTACCGAGACCAGCTGACCAAGGACTGGGAAAAGTGCATGCTGGAGAAGTCTGACAGTGAGAAGGCACAAGAGGAGGCCAAACAGAGGATGGCAGCAGAACATGCAGCATTGAACAGGCGTAAGATTGGACTTGACACCAGTGAAGAAGACGTTGTCGCGCACGACGCAGCACTTGCCACCAAGCTTCGCAACAAGGATGAGGAAGTTGAAAGTCCTGTCACGCGGCGAACAAAGGAGCTGGAGTAGAAGCATAAGGAAGAACTTGAAGCCCAGACTTTGGTCATGCCGGCAAGCTCAAGGTGGCCGCTGATGCTGCCAAAGCAGCAGAGGCCACCAAGAAAGAACTGGAAAGCAAGGTGAAGAAGTTAGAGTCAGATCTTGAATTCAGCAACAAGGAGCTCTCTATGCTCAAGGTCAACAGAGAGAAGATTCTTTATGACTTGGCAGAGATGCGAACCTCCATATCTACTAAAAATAAAGATCTTGCTGCAGCCAATGAGTCCATTGTAGTTTTTATAAAAAGCCCAGGGGGCAGAATTACAAAGGGTAACAAAAGGCTTGAGGAGAGCCTACAAGAAAAGGAAGAAGAAGAAGAAAGAGAAATAAAAGAAATAAAAGAAGAAAGAAAAGCGAATACATAAGAGGAAGAAGAAGCAGAAAAGAAAGGAAGAAGAAGAAGAAGAACAAAATCTATAACTAGGTGACCATCAGCCCAGGGTGTTGTATGTTTTCAAAAATCAAGTTATTCCTGGAGATCCAAATAGCCCAGGATGCCAGGATAACAATTTCCATAGCAAATGGTAAACCCAATTTATGTGTTATGTCATGTATATGGCAGATGATAACAATTTCCCAGATTGATGTTGGTGCATCTCCGTTTGGGCATACAAAATCCCAGCATCTAGCTGCAAAAGGGCATTCCCAGAATAGGTGAAATAATGTTTCTTCATGTTGACATCTCATGAGAGCATAGTTATATGATTCCAAGAAGAAATTTTTCCTCCTGAGCAGATTCCTTGTATTCACTCTATCAAGCAAAACCATCCAGAAGAAGATCTTGTGCTTTGGCTGATATGAACTTTTCCAAATACATTGAAAGTGTGGTGGAATAGCTGTAACACCAATCAGGACATTATAAGCTTTCTTAGTGGAGAAATGATGAGATCCCCCAATGTAACTCCAGGTATCAGTTGAATTAATGTGACCTAAAGCTTTTATGCCTTCACAGATATCCTTTAATTGCATGAACTACTGATATGCTTGTGTTGTCAATGCTAGGCGAAACAGGTCTTCCATGAATTCAGATTGCAGAGCTGTGTGAACTGTAATGTGTGTATCCCTTGGAAAAGACAAGAATTCTAGAAATTTGTGATGCAGACAGCTAGAGAACCAGAGATCATACCAAAATGCAACTGATTTTCCATCACCCAGGTTACATCTGGCCATAGATTTGAACAGATCAATCAGTTTTAAGTTTGCTCTCCACTAGAATGAGCCCTTCATTTGTTCTCCAGGAAGTTGTCCATCATTGTAATAAGCTTCCCAAATAATGTTGACCCATGGTATATTTTTCCTGTTGTAAAACTTATGCAAGTTTTTCAGTAGCCGAGCCTTATTCTGAGTGTTCAGATCCTTGACTCCCAGTCCTCCTTGATTCTTTGGCCTGTAGATAGTCTGCCATTTGACTAGAGCAGGTCTATGATCCTCCATATCAGATCCTTTCTAAAGTTAGTGCCTGAGATATTTAATGATTTGTTTCTTGATTGTCTCTGGGATATCCAAGCAGTACATAAAGAAGATTTATAGGGAAGCAAGGATAGACTTAACTAGTAATAGTCTGCCTGCTTGTGTCATGAAGGTGGCAAGTCCCATGAGTTTGTTGGCAATTTTCCTGACAAGGGGCATACACTGCTCCAAAGTGGGTTTCTGCAGGCTGAGAAGCATTCCCAGGTAAGTTATTGGGAAACTTCCCCTCTTGCAATTGAGGGTGTTTATCATAATCTTAGCTCTATCCTCCGACATGTTGATTGGGATGAGATTTGTTATAATTCACCTTAAGCCCAGTGGCATCTGCAAAGGTGTTGAGCAGAGCTTTCAAGCAGAACAGTTGCCTTGTATTAGCTTGCATCATCACCAGGGTGTCATCTGCATATTGAACAATTGGGAACTCTGGACATGTGGTGAAGTACAAAGGTGGGGAGATGAGTCCTTGTCCCATTGCTTTATTTAGGACTGTTTGCAATAGATCAGCTACAATGACAAATAGAAGAGGTGATAAGGGATCCCCTTGTCTGACTCCTTGCTTGTAATAAAATTTATTTCCTGGAACTCCATTTAACAGTATGGCAGATGAGGCACTTTGGAAAAGAAGTTTCATCCACATGATCGATCTACTGCCAAAACCCTTGGCCTGCAGAATGCTCAGTAAAGCCTTGAAATCAATGGTATCAAAGGCCTTTTCAAAATCCAATTTTAGCACAACACATTCTCTTCTTGATCTGTGACACTGATGTATGTATTCATAGGCCCATTCAAGACAATCATGAATTGATTTATTCTACAAGAACCCATACTGGTTAATGTGTATCAGATTCAAGATGATCTTTTGCAACCTGTTAGCAAGCAGTTTTGTAATAATCTTCAGGCAGCTATTGAGAAGAGAAATTGGTCTGAAGTCATTGGGAGAGCAGGGTTTGACATTTTTGATATCAATGTAATGAAAGAAATATTGATGCTTTCCAAGTTAACAATCTCCTGACATCAGGCCCAATAATGTCCCAGCATGCTTTAAATAATTCATTATTGGATCCATCTGGTCCAGGTGATTTATCTGAGGGTAGGTCTTTAACCACCTGGTTGATTTCTTCATCAGAAAAAGGTTCCTCAAGCTAAGCAAACATATTGGGTTTCTCAATGTTGCCATATAGGGATGGGAGGTCAAAATTCATTAGAGTGTTTTGTGCAGTCCCCATTCTTTTCTTGAATGCTTCCCAGAGAATTGCTGCTTTACTTTCATGATCAGTAAACTCCACCTGCTCTTCATTTTGTAGCACAGCAATGTAGTTATGTCTGTGGTTGATTGTTGCCATTGTGTGAAAAATTTGGTATTTTCATCAACAAATTTAACTCCCTTAATTTTTCCTCTTTGCTTCCAGTAAATTTTCTGATTCTGAAGTAAGATCTGAAAAGGTTTCTGCAGTTCCATTCCAAATCAGTTAGAGCACTATATTCTTCAAATAGATCTAGTAGGAAAATCCCATCATTATTGTCTTCAATTTTTTTCTTCAAGCAAGATAGGCTTTTGGCCCACTTCTTAAGAGCTCTTGTCAAAAAATTTAGCTTTGCATTGATACTTTTAGTAGCATCAGTGTGCCTCACTAGAATGTTCCATGCATTGGTAACAATGTTCCTGAATTCACTGTGCTGAAGCCAATGATTTTCAAACCTAAAAATCTTAGCCTTGGGAATCATGGTCCCAATTTTAATCATACAGGGGATATGGTCAGAGATTGGCCTTGCTAGAGGGAGAGCCACTATATCTGGGAAGGAGGTCATCCAAGATGTGGATGTGAAAAACCAGTCTAGCTTCTCTATAAGAGGGTTATCCTGCATATTACTCCAGCTGTATTTTCTTCCTTTCATAGGCAGTTCAATCAGGCTGAGGTTGCTGATGGCCTCATTGAATAGTAGCATATCATTCACATCCCCTCCTAGCCTGTTTCTATCATGTGGGTCTCTAATAAAATTGAAATCCCCCATCACAATCTAGTCTACATCAGGAGGCATATGAATATTAGAAAACCAGTCAATGAAAACAACTTTGTCATTATGCCCACAGGGGCCATAGATATTTGTCAGAATCCAGCTCTGATTAGATAAGTGACTAGCGAATTGTATGGATAATGAGAATCTATTTTTTTAAAGATTTGTTCACTAGTAAATAGTGCTCCATTCCAAGCTACCAGTAAGCCACCTGAGGCTCCAATAGAGGGGAGATATTCAAATTTATTGAACCTTGTGGGACAGAAGTTCCTAATATATGCAAGATCAAAAGACTCTCTTTTAGTCTCTTGAAGACAAACAATGGAGCAAGCCCTGTTTCAATGCTAACCACTTGGCCTCAGCATTTAAACCTCTAATATTATAGTTCAAAATATTCCAAGTTCTGTTGTTACTCATGATGAAACTTTGTAGAGTTTGTGCTTATTAGACCAGAGGAAGACCATTTCAGAATTTCAATACAACAGTGTACACAGCAAAGTAACAAAATAGCAACCCATAACTCAACATTGCTTATCAAGGATGAAGTCTTACATAAGGGAAGATAGATATCATACATATCCAAAATCATCTTATCAGTTTTGTCCAAAATAGCAGTAGTGACAGTTCTTAAGGTAGGGTAACTACCACTACTATTTATACTAAGGCAGTTGCTCTAGTGGTTCACTTATATTTTTTAGAGCACGGCGGTAGTTTTATTTTAAAGAAATAGCTGCACTCTCATGCTTCACTTATATCTTTTTGACAGTTGATAATAGTAATGGCAATTAGTACGTGTTATGAATTTGGTCCCCATACAATAGGTATTCAACAGGGATATAATAAAAACTTTCATGTAGATCACTGAATATAATAAGTTTGATTCCTTGCAATAGTTTTGCGATATAAAGGTGGTAATATGTGGGTTGTGCTAGTGAATAATTGTGGTTTAGTAAGAATATTGGTGTTAAGGTTTTGTGATTCCTGAAGCATGCACGTATAGTCTCTCGTTATGCTATGAAGTTGGAGTATGATTTATTATTGATTATCTTCCTTAAGAGTGGCGGTCGGGGACGAGCGATGGTCTTTTCCTACCAATCTATCCCCCTAGGGGCATGCGTAGTTGTACTTTGCTTCAAGGGCTAGTAAACTTTTGCAATAAGTATGTTAGTTCTTTATGACTAATGTGAGTCCATGGATTATACACACTCTTACCTTTCCCCAATTTGCTAGCCTCTTCGATACCGTGTAGTGCCCTTTCTCACCTTGAGATGTGGTGCAAACTTTGCCAGTGCATCCAAACCCGTGATATGATACGGTCTATCACACATAAGCCTCCTTATATCTTCCTCAAAACAGCCACCATACCTACCTATCATGGCATTTCCATAGTCATTCTGAGATATATTGCCATGCAACTTCGACCATTCCATTTTTATGACACACATCATCATTGTCATATTGCTTCGCACGATCACATAAGCTGACATAGTATTTGTGGCTTAGCCACCGTTCATAATTTTTTATACATGTTATGCTAAATCATTGCACATCCGGGTTCACGGCTAGAGGCATTCATATAGAGTCATATTTTGTTCCAGTATCGAGTTATAATTTTTTGAGTTGTAAGTAAAATAGAAGTGTGATGATCATAATATTCATTATTAGAGAATTGTCCCAAGTGAGGAAAGGATGATGGAGACTAAGATTCCCCCACACATCGGGATGAGACTCCGGACGAAAAATAAAAAAGAAAAAAAAAGAGGCCAAAAAGAGCCCAACAAAAAAAGGAGAAAAAAAGAAATGAGAGAAAAAGAGAGAAGGGGCAATGTTACTATCCTTTCCACACTTGTGCTTCAAATTAGCACCATGTTTTTCATATAGAGAGTCTCCTATGCTTTCATTTTCATATAACTAGTGGGAATTTTTCATTATAGAACTTGGCTTGTATATTCCAATGATCGGCTTCCTTGAATGCCTGAGGTCTTCATGAGCAAGCAAGTTGGATGCACACCCACTTAGTTTTGTTTTTAAGCTTTCATACACTTATAGCTCTTAATGCATGCGTTGCATGGCAATCCCTACTCCTTGCATTGACATCAATTGATGGCATCTCCATAGCCCGTTGATTAGCCTCTTCAATGTGAGACTTTCTCCTTTTTTGTCTTCTCCATATTATCTCTATCGCCATACTCTAATCCACCCATAGTGCTATATCCATGGCTTGCGCTAATCTATTGTGTGAGAGTTGAAAAAGCTGAAGCGCGTTAAAAAGTATGAACCAATTGCTCGGCTTATCATCGGGGTTGTGCATGATAAGTACTTCGTGTTAACAAGATGGAGCATGACAAGTCTATATGATTTTGTAGGGATAACATTCTTTATCATGGATATTTTAAAAGACATGATTGTTTGTTGGTATGCCTTATTATTGTTGTTGTTTTTATGTCAAACTATAGACTATTGCTTTGAATCATTTGGATCTTATTATTCATGCCACAAAAGAAAGATTACTTGATGAACATGATAGGTAGCATTCCACATCAAAAATTCTATTTTTACCATTTACCTACTCAAGGACGAGCAGAAATTAAGCTTGGGGATGCTTGATACGTCTCCAACATATCTATAATTTTTTATTGTTCCATGCTATTATAGTATCATTCTTGGATGTTTATTATGCAATCATATGAAATTATATATCATTTTTGGGACTAACCTATTAACCTAGTGCTGAGTGCCAGTTGCTGTTTTTTGCTTGTTTTTGGCTTTTCAGGAAATCATATCAAACGGAGTCCAAACGGAGAAAAAACTTTGGATTAATCTTTTCTGGACCAGAAGAGACCCTAGAAGGTTCGGGATAAGACCTGACGATCCACGAGGGAGCGACAAGCTCTGGAGGTGCGCCCCAGGGTAGCGCCCCCAGGCTTGAGGGCCACGCATGGCACCTCTTGACCTAATTCCGTCTCTATAAATTCTCAAATATTCCCCTGACATCAGAGAACCACCCGAAATACATTTTTCGCCACCGCAAGTTTTTGTTCTCGAGAGATCCCATCTGGAGGCCTTCTCCGGTACTCTGCCAGAGGGGGAATCGACCATGGACAGGCTCTACATCAACCTTGCTACCCTTCCGATGATGTGTGATTAGTTTACCATAGACCTATGGGTCCATAGCTAGTAGCTAGATGGCTTCTTCTCTCTCTTTGTTCTTCAATACAATGTTCTCCTTGATGTTCTTGGAGATCTATTCGATGTAATCACTTTTTGCGGTTTGTTTGTTGGGATCTGATGAATTGTGAGTTTATGATTAGATTTTCTATGAATAATATTTCCAACTTCTCTGAACTCTTTTATGCATGATTATTATAGCTTTGTATTTCTCTCTGATCTATTGATTTGGTTTGGCCAACTAGATTGTTTTTTCTTGCAATGGGAGAGATGCTTTATGATCGATTCAATCTTGTGGTGATCTATATCCTAGTGACAGAAAGGGAAAAGAAACATATTTGTATTGTTGCCATTAAGGATAAAACGGTGGGGTTTATTCATGCGTGAGTTTACTTTGTCTACATCATGTCATCTTGCTTAAGGCGTTACTCTGTTCTTTATGAACTTAATACTTGAGATGCATGCTGGATAGCGGTCGACATGTGGAATAATAGTAGTGGAAGCAGGTATGAGTTGGTCTACTTGTCTTGGATTTGATGCCTATATACATGATCATTGCCTTGGACATCATCATGATTATTCACTTTCTATCAATTGCCCAACAGTAATTTGTTTACCCACCGTATGCTATTTTCAATAGAGAGGCCTCTAGTGAAACTATGGCCCCGGGGTCTATTTTTATCATATTTAAAATCCAAAAATACCTTGCTGCACTCTTTTACTTTACTTTATTTTGTGTTTTTGTTCTATCTATCTATCACTACGAGATTTGATCCTTGCAATTAACCGCCGAGGGATTGACAACCCCTTGTTTGCGTTGGGTGCAAGTATTTGTTATTTTCTGTGTAGGTACTGCTAACGAGTTGTTGCCTAGTTCTCCTACTAGATTGATAACCTTGGTTCTTAACTCAGGGAAATATTTATCTCTACTGTACTACATCATCCTCTCCTCTTCGAGGAAATCCCAACTCAGCTCATAAGTAGCAGCAGACACCAAGGCCATTGAAGAGGACGTCAAGCCCATTGTCGACAAGGTGAGCAAAGTGAAGAGGGTTGAAGGCCAGCGCAGGGACTAGTTCTCACGCTTGGTCTTGTCGCCAGTAGCCCATGTTAAAGACAACATTTATCTTAAGTTAGAACTGTGGCAAGTCATTTATGTAATATAAACTGACTGTGTTTGGATGAACTGTATGTTGTTTCCCCTGTTCAGTTCTATTTTGCATGTCTTTTACCCTACGTTATTTCGGAATCTTGACGGTGCGCACACTTTCTGCGAGCACTTGAGGAACGGATCCTTAGTAGCCTGCTGGAAATGCCACTACCGGCAAGGTCACTTGACGATCTCAATGCAGCTACTTAATTTGTTCAGCAGACTCGAAACAAAGTAAGAGCACAAGTTGATCACGACATGGTTCCTTCGCATGCAGGTTTTCCATACAAAAGCCAAAAACTTTCAAGGGAAAGTAGCTTTACAACAAAGAAGAATTTTTTTGAAAGTTTTTCAACTTAACTTTTCTTTGTTGTACTTCTTTTCATGTAATATTAACTTGAACGTCCCTTGTCGGTATCCATACCATCACTTCCCCGACAAACATGCGCGTAAGGCAACCTTCTGTCCTTTTAAGAAAAAGAAAGAAGAGAAAATAGAGATATGG
Source organism: Thinopyrum elongatum (assembly GCA_011799875.1). Classification (NCBI taxonomy): domain Eukaryota; kingdom Viridiplantae; phylum Streptophyta; class Magnoliopsida; order Poales; family Poaceae; genus Thinopyrum; species Thinopyrum elongatum. The sequence continues at coordinate 264,186,075 of CM022300.1, read as the reverse complement.
AACCTTGCCGGTTCATTAACATCCATATAGGGAAAATATAACACAACATCACATATAAACACATATATTTCAACATGTGAATTAACAAGAGTTGTGAAACACTTAGCTTTATTTCACTATGCACAGGGTTTGCTCCTGGCTTTATACAAAGGATTACATGCCTTGTTGGCAGACTCATACAAAAGGTGGTTGCCGGGCAGCCCGGCAACCCGCACCTTATGGATAGAGCTTGTGAAGATGCTTAATGTTCCATGAGTTGTGCATAGGGATGCCATCTTCGGTCTCCAAGCGGACTGCGCCAAACCTGGTGACTCGTACTACCTGATAAGGGCCTTCCCACTTTGGCGTCAACTTGTTTGAATTCTTGGCAGACTGAGCTCGCCAAAGAACAAGGTCGCCTTCCTCAATGATATGGGCATGAACTTTGCGGCTGTGATAGCGGCGCAAAGCTTGCTGGTAACATGCAACACGTACAACACCCCGAAGACGATCTTCCTCAAGGAGCGTGGCATCATCTTGACATATCTGATCTTGCTGAAGATCATCATAAGCGAGCACTCGAGGTGACCCATACATGAGTTACGTGGGGAGCACCACTTCTACACCATAGACTAGGGAGAAGTGCGTCTAGCCAGTGGCTCGATTTGGTGTCGTCCTAAGTGACCAAAGAACCACCTGCAACTCATCAATCCAGCGTCTTCCGCACTTGCGCAACTGTCGAAAGTTCTCATCTTGAGGCCTCGCAGCACTTCAGCATTTGCCCTTTCCACCTGGTTGTTGCTCCTAGGATGAGCGACTGATATAAAGCAAATCTTGCTGCCAAGGTCTTGGATGTACTATATGAAGGTGCGACTTGTGAACTATGTGCCGTTGTCGATGATGACCTTGTTGGACACTCCAAAATGGCAAACAGTTCCTTTAAAAAACTTGACGGGTGACTGTGCTGTCACCTTCCTCAATTATTCTACTTGTGGGCACTTTGTCAACTTGTCGATTACAACAAACAAGTACTAAAAGCCCCGACAACGCAGGGGAAGGGGCCCAGTATGCCGAGCCCTTGGACCGAGAAGGGCCAAGAGAGAGGGATTGTCTGAAGAGCTTGAGCTGGCTGATGTGATTGCTTCGAATGAAACTGGCATGCTTCACACTTGGTTACTAGTTCAGTTGCATCCTGGAGGGTAGTGGGCCAATACAAGCCTTGCCAGAAAGCTTTACAGACAAGAGCCCTTGATCCTATGTGTCAGCCACATATACCTCAATGTATTTCTGCCAACAACTTTTGTCCATCTTCCCGATAAATGCACATCAATTACACCCCATTAGGTCTTTTTCTGTATAGATCGTTGCCTACGAACTGATACATACTAGATTGACGGGCTACTCTTTCAGCTTCTTCTTGGTCTTCGGGAAGTTCTCCTGTTTGAAGGAATAAGACAATCTGTTGTGCCCATGCCGAAGTTTGTGGCTCGACGACAAGGACTAAAGGCATATCTTTAGCTGGAGCATCGCTAGCTTCAATGGCAAGGACTTGAGTTCCTACAGGAGCTTGCTGCTCACCGCCAAGCTTGTCTTTATTCCCGGCAACATCCTTGTCGGTAGCTTCTGGAAGCTCGGCGGGAAAGTACTTGTCGGTGTTCAACTTTCTTCTCTTGTTCTGCCTTTTGATGGTGATACAGATGGCTAAGTTAAATGGATCACAAAAGTTCTTGGTTCCACAGGCAACTTAAGGGCGGCACACTTTGACAGATCATTAGCTATGTTATTCTCCACATGAGGACTGTGCTCTGTTTGCAATTCATCCAAGTGCTCTTCCAATTTCCTCGGTTCATCGACATATGCTTCCATCAATGGGCTCTGATAATCTTTTTCACTTGTTTCACACCCAAATGTGAGTCGCCTCTGATAATGATTTTTCTGATCCCAATGTCTGCCACGATCCTAAGACCAGCAAGAAGTCCTTCATACTCAGTAGTGTTGTTTGTCGCCTTCTCCTCGGGGAAATGCATCTGAATTACATACTTGAGGTGCTCTCTAGTGGGTGTGGCAAGCAGCATTCCGGCACCGGCGCCTTACAGCGAAGAAGCTCCATCAAAGTACATGATCCAGTCTTGAGTTGTTTCCTTGCCGGGGAGAGAGGTTTCTGGAGTTCTTCATCAGGCGTTGGTGTCCATTCTGCAATGAACTCCGCCAAGTCTTTGATCTGAATAGTTGAAGTACTTTCAAACTTGAGATCAAAGCTTGACAGTTCCAACACCCACTCAACAATCCTGCCGGCTACATCTGGATTTCTGCATGAGAAAGCGAGTGACGACGGTAATCTGATGCGCTTGAAAGTAGTGGCGTAGCTTCCTTGAGGCCATGAGAAGAAAAAAAAGAATTTTCTACACACCTGAATATCTTGACCTAGCCCCCTGGAGAAGAGAGATGACAAAATAGACTGGCCGCTGCACCAACTTCTTCTTCTACACTACTTGTTGTTCTGATCCATTTGCGTGCTCTGCACTTGACTTGTCGGCACCAAGACTTGCCAGAGAAGATTCCAGCTTGTCGCTTGACAAGCTTACATCTGCTGCTTCTTCACTTTCAGCTTCCCTCTCAGCCACTAGGTCAACACTGACCACTTGATTTGTTGCGGCCAAGTATAGCATCAATGGCTCTTATGGCCTTGGCGCAACCAGTGTTGGCACAGAGGAGAGGTAGCTCTTCAAATCTTGCAATGCGCAGTCCGCTTCTGAAGTCCATTTCATTGGACCTGCCTTTTTCAAAATTTTGAAAAAACGGCAAGGCGCGCTCAGCAGATTTGGAGATGAACCTGCTCAATGTAGGAATGCAGCCGGCAAGGCGACGCACATCCTTGACGCGCTTCGGTGCTTCAATCTTCTCAATCGCTTTGATCTTGTTGAGATTTGCTTCAGTACCACGCTGAAACACAAAGAAACCGAGAAGCTTGCCAGATGGAACGCCAAACACACACTTGTCAGGATTGAGCTTCAGATTGATCTTGCGTAGATTAGCAAATGTCTCTTCCAAATCTTGTATTAGTGTTGCTCTGTCCTTGGTTTTGACCACTATATCATCCATATATGCTTCCACATTCCTATGCACCTAGTGCTCAAAACCAATCTGGGCTGCTCCCGCAAAAGTGGAACCAGGACTTTTCAATCTGAAAGGCATACGTAAAAAGCAATACATGCCACATGGAGTGATAAATGTGGTCTTCTCTTGATCTTTCTTCGACATGAAAGTCTGATAATACCCAGAGTAGCCATAGAGAAACGACAGCAAGTCACACCCGGTAGTAGAATCAACAATCTGGTTGATGTGCGACAAGGGAAAAGGATCTGTTGGACAAGCTTTTTTGATATATGTGTAGTCAATACAAAGCCTCCATTTGCCGTTCGCCTTGCATGCTACAACTGGATTGGCCAACCATGTCAGATGGAGCACTCCTCTGACTAAGCCTGCCACTTCCAACTTCTTGATCTCCTCGGTAATGAACAGTTGCCTTTCCAAAGCTTGCTTCCTCACCTTCTGTTTGACGGGTCACGTGTGGGGACAGACAACAAGGTGGTGCTCAATTACTTCCCTGGGAACACCGGGGATGTCATATGGTTGCCATGCAAACACATCGACATTCGCCCGCAGGAAAGCAACGAGCGCGCTTTCCTATCTGTCGTCAAGGGTGGAATTTATGGTGAAAGTTCCCCCCATGCCATCCTCCATGGTGGACATCTTCTTGGTCTCTGGTGGAGCTGCCTTGCTTTCCTTGCTCTTGCCGGTAGAGCTCTTAGTCACTTTCTCGACGGGAGCACAACACTCTAAAGAGGTGCGCTTGTCGGAGTCCTTGTCAGTGGTCTTGCTGGTCTTCTTTCCCTTCTTCACCCTGGGAGCTTTGTCGGTAGGAGCAAGTGCCTTGCTGACAGATGCTGCAACTACCTCTCGGTAGAGTTGATCAGCGCAAATCAGTGCATCCTTCTTGTCAGAATGGATGGTGATGATGCTCATCGGCCCTAGCATTTTCAATGTGCTGTACACGTAGTGCGATGCTGCCATGAACTTCGCCAGTGCCGGGCGGCCAAGGATTCTATTGTACGACAACAAAATCTTGACAACATTGAAAACAATCTTCTCAGTCCTGTAGTTGAGCTCACTGCCAAACGTCACCGGCAAAGTGATCTAGCCCTTTGGCTGACTCCTTCCTGGATTGATCCCTTGGAATGTACCTGTCTTCTTGAGATCTTTGTCAGAAATTTGTAGCCTCTTAATCACATCTAGTGAGATCAAGTTCAGAATAGCCCACCGTCAACTAACATCTTTGTCACCTTGAAGTTGTGTATTGTTGGTGAAACCAACAAAGGTCACCCGACTGCATTTGTGCGATCAGGGTGATCCTCGGCGTAAAGATGATGGGTATGTTGGACCATCTCAATGGCTTCTGGGCATCAACCGCCGGTTCCGCTGCATTAACCTCACGCACCCACTGCTTGAGTTGGTGGTGAGAGGAGTGCAAAGATGCGCCTCCATCAATTCACATCACTTCAGTGGCTTTCTGGTACTCATGCTCGCTGGACTCGTCATCATCAGTTTGTCCTCATCATCATCCTCTTCCTTCTTGTCACGGACTCTGGCAGGCTTCTCCTTCTGTTACTTGGCCTTGCCGCGGTGACCTCCTCGGCCACCACGTTTCTTGCCGGACCCACTTGCACCTTGCTGAGCTTTCTCCTTGTCTCTCTTCTCGTATTCTCCTTTCTGCTTCTCGACAAGCTGCTCGACTTGCTGGTATTCTTGGAGGTCATGCTCTTGGTGTGGTGGATCTTGCAGTATTGCTTGCCGGAGACTCCGGTCTGGTTGGCAGCCGCCAAGGCTTGACACGAGACGTACCCAGCAACCTCCTTGCCGGGGCTATCAGTCTTTGCCCTCTTGGCAGTGTCACCATTGTCGGATCCCTTAACAGCGAGCACTGCCTTACCCTTGCGCTTCCTGTTGCGCTTGGGGCCCTTCTTCTTTGGGGTGGTAGCTGCGTCGTCGTCCTCAGAGTCGACCTCTTTGCCAAAATCCTCCCCGGGAAGACTTCTCCCTCCTCAACACCCGCACACTTGTCGTCTAGAGCATAGAGCTCGGTGACGTCTCTTACTTTGTTCATCGCCAGCTCCTCCCGGAACTTGCGATTTCGCACATTTGTGTGAAACACGGAAATCATAGCTGCAGGATGGATGTCGGGGAGGTTGCACTATACATGGCTGAATCTCTGTATGTATTTGTGGAGCGATTCGTCGTCTATCTGTGGGATCACATGCAAATCACTTTCCTGGCCAAGAGCTTTGTGGCCTCCTGTAAAGGCGCCAACAAACTCGTGACACAGATCCGCCCAACAGGAAATGGAATTCTCCGGCAAATGCATCAACCACGATCTGACATTTCGCTTGAGCACCAACGAAAAGTAGTTGGCAAGGATCTTGTCGTCTCATCCCCTAGCAGCTTGTACCGCAATGGTGTAAACACTGAGGAACTCTAACGGGTGAGTCTTGCCGTCGTACTTCTCCAACACTTCTGGTCTGAAGTTCCGGGAACTAGGCCACTAGACTCGCCGCAGGTCATGAGTAAACACCGGGCAGCCCACCTTGTAAATTAAGCGCTAGGGTACCCTGGCGCTGGCTCATCTATAGTGGGCCATGCACGCCTGTCAGTTTGACGGTGCGCTTCCCGCTGCCGTTCGATGGTAGTACGGGCATCTTCTCTGCGCCGTTCTTGAAGAATTTGGCACTGATTGCGGTGAGTCCGCAGATCGGATGATGCCATGGACATGTCATGATAGGCGTCGACCCACTGGCTCTGCTGCTGGTGTTGTTGTCATGGAGGGGACTGAACTGTGGCTACACTGCCTCCGGTCCTCTCACCAGCAGCGCGCACCAGAGCAATGGGCTCCTGATGTGAAGGCCTCGCCTGCTGCGGCTTGTCGTTGTTGGCAAAGAGGAGAAGGCTCTGAATGGTAGCTCTCCACTCCTCCATCTTGTCAGCCACAGGAGGGAAGTTCAGAAGCAACAGCGCACGTACAACAACTTCTCATGGCATCGACGGCATGGAAAGGTCTGAGGAACAAGTGGTGTTCTTACTTCCGACCGATCTGGAAGGAGCTCCATCTCGAACCTGCGACTGTGGCCGGTTTTCGCCAGCATGTTGGCATGCATGTTGGCCCAACACATCCTGAGAATGACGTAGAGGGGCTTTGCCATCGGGACGCTCGGAGCTGCCAACACCGTGGCGCTGCTCGTCGCGCGTGACCTAAGATGGGCGCGACGTGTGCACTGGCGTGGGCGTCCTGGATTGCACCCTTGCGTCCTTGGAGTTTGCCACATCGTTGATGTCTACTACGCAACCTTCTTCTTTAGACTCGTGTTGGGCCTCCAAGCGCAGAGTTTTGTAGGACAGTAGTAATTTTCCCTCAAGTGGATGACCTAAGGTTTATCAATCCGTGAGAGGCGTAGGATGAAGATGGTCTCTCTCAAACAACCCTGCAATCAAATAACAAAGAGTCTCTTGTGTCCCCAACACACCCAATACAATGGTAAATTGTATATAGGTGCACTAGTTCGGCGAAGAGATGGTGATACAAGTGTAATATGGATAGTAGATATAGGTTTTTGTAATCTGAAAATATAAAAACAGCAAGGTAACTAGTAGTAAAAGTGAGCAAAAACGGTATTGCAATGCTTGGAAACAAGGCCTAGGATTCGTACTTTCACTAGTGCAAATTCTCTCAACAATGATAACATAATTGGATCATATAACAATCCCTCAACGTGCAACAAAAAATCACTCCAAAGTTTCTATCGGAGAACATAGGACGAAAACATGCATCAACCCCTATGCATAGATTACCCCAATGTCACCTTGGGAATCCGCGAGTTGAGTACCAAAACATACATCAAGTGAATCAATAGAACATCCCATTGCCACCACAGATATCCCATTGCAAGCCATACATCAAGTGTTCTCAAATCCAATACTCAATCCAACATAACGAAACCTCAAAGAGCAAGACTCAATTCATCACAAGAAGGTAGAGGTTGCAGAACACCATATGATCCAACTATAATAACAAAGCTCGCGATACATCAAGATCGTGCCAAATCAAGAACACGAGAGAGAGATCAAACACATAGATACAGGTACATACCCTCAGCCCCGACGGTGAACTACTCCCTCCTCGTCATGGAGACCGCCGGGATGACGAAGATGGCCATCGGTGATGGTTTCCCCCTCCGGCAGGGTGCCAGAACGGGCTCCTGATTGGTTTTTCGTGGCTACAGAGGCTTACGGCGGTGGAAATTCCAATCTATGTTTCTTTTCGGAGGTTTCTATATTTATAGGAATTTTTGGCGTCGGAAACAAGTCAGGGTGGTTCCCAAGGAGCCCACAAGCCAGGGGGGCGCCCCCTAGGCTTGTGGTGGCCTTGGGACTCTTCTGGCCCAACTTCGATGCTCCGTGGGTCTCTTCTAGTCCATAAAATATCACCGTAAATTTTCAGCTCATTTAGAGTCCGTTTGATATTCCTTTTCTGTAGAACTCAAAAACAAAGAAAAAACAGAAACTAGCAGTGGGCTCTAGGTTAATAGGTTAGTCCCAAAAATAATATAAAATAGCATATTAATGCATGTAAAACATCCAAAACATATAATATAATAGCATGGAACAATGAAAAATTATAGATACGTTGGAGACGTATCAAGCATCCCAAGCTTAATTCCTACTCGTCCTCGAGTAGGTAAATAATAAAACTAGAATTTTTGATGTGGAATGCTACCTAACATATTTATCCATGTAATTTTCTTTATTGTGGCATGAATATTCAGATCCATTAGATTCAAAACAAAAGTTTAATATTGACATAAAACAATAATACTTCAAGCATACTAATAAAGCAATCATGTCTTCTCAAAATAGCATGGCCAAAGAAAGTTATCCCTACAAAATCATATAGTCTGGCTATGCTCCATCTTCATCACACAAAGTATTAAATCATGCACAACACAGATGACAAGCCAAGCAATTGTTTCATACTTTTAATGTTCTCACACCTTTTCAACTTTCACGCAATACATGAGCGTGAGCCATGGATATAGCACTATAAGTGGAATAGAATATGGTGGTTGTGGAGGAGACAAAAAAAGAAGAAAGTCTCACATTAACTAGGAAAATTGTTGGGCTATGGAGATGCCCATCAATTGATATCGATGCAAGTGAGTAGGGATTGCCATGCAACGGATGCACTAGAGCTATAAGTGTATGAAAGCTCGAAAAGAAACTAAGTGGGTGTGCATCCAACTCGCTTGCTCACAAAGACCTAGGACAATTTGAGGAAGCCCATCATTGGAATATACAGGCCAAGTTCTATAATGAAAAATTCCCACTAGTATATGAAAGTGACAAAATAGGAGACTCTCTATCATGAAGATCATGGTGCTACTTTGAAGCACAAGTGTGGTAAAAAGGATAGTAGCATTGCCCCTTCTCTCTTTTTCTCTCAATTTTTTTATATTTTGGGCTCTTTGGCCTCTTTTTTTTGTTTGGGCTCTTTGGCCTCTTTTTTTTATTTTTCGTCCGGATCCTCATCCTAACTTGTGAGGGAATCATAGTCTCCATCATCCTTTCCTCACAAGGGACAATGCTCCAATAATGATGATCATCACACTTTTATTTACTTAACTTACAACTCAAGAATGACAACTCGATACTAGAACAAAATATGACTATATGAATGCCTCCGGCAGTGTACCGGGATGTGCAATGATCAAGAGTGACATGTATAAAAAAATATGAACGGTGGCCTTGCCACAAATACTATGCCAACTACATGATCATGCAAAGCAATATGACAATGATGGTGCGTGTCATAATAAACAGAATGGTGGATCTTGCATGGCAATATATCTCAGAATGGCTATGGAAATGCCATAATAGTTAGGTATGGTGGCTGTTTTGAGGAAGGGTATATGGTGGGTTTAATGCACCGGCGAAAGTCGCGCGGTACTAGAGAGGCTAGCAATGGTGGAAGGGTGAGAGTGCGTATAATCCATGGACTCAACATTAGTCATAAAGAACTCACATACTTATTGCAAAAGTCTATTAGCTGTCGAAACAAAGTACTACATGCATGCTCCTAGGGGGATAGATTGGTAGGAAAAGACCAGCGCTCGTCCCCGACCGCCGCTCATAAGGAAGACACTCAAAAAAATAAATCATGCTCCGACTTCATCACATAACGGTTCACCATACGTGCATGCTACGGGAATCACAAACTTTTAACACAAGTATTTCTACCAATCCACAATTACTCACTGGCATGACTCTAATATCACCATCTTTATATCCCAAAACAAATGCAAGGAATCAAACTTCTCATAGTATTCAATGCTCTTTATATGAAAGTTTTTATTATATCCCTCTTGGATGCCCATCATATTTATTTGTTGCATGCCATGCCCATCATGCATTGTTATGTTGCATTGTGCCTCTTGTCATTTTGCATTTAATCATGCTCATCATTTGCATTGTGATACTCATATTGTTGTTCTACTTGCTCTATGTATGTTGCTGATGTCCAACCCCTTGATTTCTCTCTCAACCCATCATGCATCATCACCTCCTCCTTCCTTCTTCTTTCTTTCATATGGCATTTTTCCTCCTCCATAAATGTTCATTCTTTCCATATAAATCTTGGACATCGCCTACAACCTCTCTGTCAAATAGCATCTCATTTGAAGTTGATTTGGTTGGTTTCTAAAATGTCTCAAGTCCGAATTTAATTCAAACTTGATTTATTTTTCTACCCCTAAAAAATTTCCAAGCCATTTTATTAAAATAGTGCATAAATCATGGACTTCAGGGATATTTTCATATCTCTCTCAACCCTCCCTAGCTCTCTGCGCATTTTTGTTATTATTTTCTTGTTTGAAGGAATTAAAAAAGGAAAGCAGCAGCAGCAGTGCAGCCCAGCAGCATAGCCTCGACCCAGCCAGGCGCCAGCCGCCCAACTCAACCACCCGCACTCCATCTCCCTTTCCCTTTCTCACCCAGGGCTGTCCGCACCCCCACTGGCTCCTCTCCACGTGGTCTACCCAACCCCACCTATCAGCGACCCTGCTATAATGCGCTGCACCGACCTTTTCGTCCTCCTCTCGCCGGGCACGCACATGGCCACGGCCACGGTCATGAGCGCACCACCCCGTCGCCCCAGCCCCCTTTTAAGCTCCTCTTGGTGTCTCCAAACCCCCTAGGGTTTCCCTCCTTCGATCGTCACCACCGCAAGGTGAGAACACCCACGATAGCCGCCGCCCCCCTTTGTGCACAAGCGCATCTGAGAGCACGGCCATGGGAATCACCAAGTTCTTCTACGTCCCCAACGTCGACTACATGGAGCCCAAGTCCCTTGCAATGGTTGCCTCCTTCATCTTCTACATCTGAGGCCGCCGTAGGTGTTCTAGCATTGCCGCGGTCGACTCCGTCCACAAATCGCCGAGCCGATCCCGAAGTCGTGTTCCTGGTGAGCTTGTGTGCCGATCCAACCTCTTTTCTCCCTCTTTTGCATGCTCTGAGCATGTTCGCATCGAGTGCCCATCGTCGCCACCGTTGGATCCCGCCTCCGGCGAGTGCTCCAACCCCCGTAGGTCGTGTGCACATGTCCATCATGTTCGTCGTGGTGCGTAGGGTCAACCCCTTTGCTTCTTTGTCGCGATAGGCCTCTATAGTGCCGGATTCATGCTAGTGGCCGCGGCCTCTGCCCTCCATCACCGGCATCGTCCTAGTCCTTGTTGGGTGTCATGTTGGGTATGCGTGTGTGTGGGATCTCTATGCGCTTCGGATGCGTCCCTCCGCCATCGTCTTGAGTCACCAGAGCCCTCTCCAGCGAGCACACCGCCACCTGCTGGTGGCCGTCAGTGCCAGCCCTCCCTCTGTTTTGAATGCACACACACCAACATGGGTCTCGCTGTCATACACACATGCACACAGGTCCCACTGGTCATACACACCCCGCACACACATACCGGTGGACCTAGGGTCCCACCAGTCAGTATGATGTTTGGGTATGCCCCAGGTAGCCTAGCTATTTCCCCCTCTCTCTGTTTTATACCATGATGGCAAATTCAATTTTTGGCACATTTCCTTTTTTGGCATGCCTAAATCTGGCGCTTTCCATTTTAGCATATTTGTTTATTCCAATTCTGGCAGTATCCCACATATATGTCATTTGTTAGCATTTTCATACATGACCATATGCATGTTATATATTAATTTGGGGTAGAAAAATCCAATTAATCCATCTGTGGTATTAATTCTGTCATTTGAGCAAGTTTGGGAGCATGTCATTTTAGCATAACTTGCCATTTTGTTATTTTTGTGTGATTTAATGCAAACATCATATGAGTAAACTTTGTAAAAGTGTTTGGTGGATTTTAATGTCTACATGTTGTTAGTCTTTTCCATGCCATGAAAATCATGTTAAGGCATTGTAACAAGCTTTCAAACATGCTTTGTTAATGTTGTTGTTAGGCCATGTCCAAAAATTGTTGTCTGAAACTTCCTGTGATAAAACTTGTCATTTTGTCTTGATGAATGCATCAAATCCATAGCTCATATGACCATGCTCAGTAAACTTGATTTTGTCGATGTTACCAGTACTTCCATGCTATGCAATTTCATGCCATGATAAATCCTGTCGCATGTCTTAATCTTGCTTTAATGATGCCATGATAATATAACAGATTCCTGTTAATAGAAAGTTGCATCTCATTAGCTTAATTGTGATTTAACCATGCATCCTATGAATTTGTGCCAATGGAAAATTTTGAACCTTGCCCTGTCTACTGTAGGTGTGTATAAATTTCTTGCAGATTGGAATTTGTTTGCTTGAAGTAACCCTCATGGGAATACTGGCTGTTAATGTTACTGTCAGTATATGCTTTGTTTTTTTTGCCAAGTCATAATCTGTAACAACATCTTTGCATCTTGTTGCTTCCATTCCAATTATCCCATGATGCCAATGAACTTATACCTTTTGGATTAGTTGTTATGCATCTAGCATACTACAACCACCTATCATGAATGAGCACTTTCTGCTACTTTAGCTTACTGATATGTTGCTTGCAAAGTGTCATGTTGTTGTTGTTCGCAGATTGCATTGCATATTTGTTTTGCTCACCATTTGCGTCCTATGCATCCATTTGGCATGATCTTTATATCCATTTCAACTCAAATCTTCAATTCTTTCCAGTGGAATACTTGGGTTGCCAAGAATTTGGCCATTTCTATCTTTTGTTCACCGATTCCTTCCCTATATCATATCCTTTGATCCGGTAGAACTGTAGCTCCGATCGACGCATTCTTCATATGCATTTGTGAACAAATTGTGTGTAGAATATGTTTATTGCCATGCCATGGTTATGTTTTTATTGTATGCTTGTTCTTTTCTTATGGGTAGTACCAGGAGAAGAGTTCGAGTACGAGGATCTTGTTGAGAACCTTTACGAGGAGCAAGGCTGCGATGCCACCGAGGACATTTCAGGCAAGATGATGATTACCTTCGACATCTCTACTATCTTTGCTTGCTAGTTGTCTCATTGCTATCGCTATGTCATGCTACCAACCACTTGTCTGTCAGCCTCCTAACTTGCCATGATAACCCTCTAACCCCACCTTCCTAGCAAACCATTGTTTGGCTATGTTACCGCTGCTCAGCCCCTCTTATAGCGTTGGTAGTTGCAGGAGCAGTGCAGGTTGTTCCATGATTGGGATATGGATATCGTGGGATATCACAATATCTCTTATTTAATTATTACATCTATATACTTGGTTCTGTGTGGAAGGCTTGGCTTTTTGCATGGTGTTTTGTTCCACTCATGCCGCCTTAGTTTCTGTCATACTGGTGTTATGTTCCTTGATTTGCGTTCCCAACACGGTTGGGGTTTATGGGCCCCCTTAACATTTCGCTTTGAATAAAACTCTTCCAGCAAGAGCCAACTTTGCTTTTAATTTGCCTAATAACAACCAAAATAGTATAGGGAGTAATTAACCCACAGATTCTTAATCAACAAGCTGGGCCAGTGCTCCTCATGAGTGTTGGTCCAAACCGGGCGATGTCCGGCGCCCCCTGGGCAACCAGGGTCTCAGCTAACCCGATGTCTTGCCCATCGGGTGTGCCCTAAGAATGAGATACGTGCGACTCCTATCAAGATTTTCAGTACAGTGAACGGTCTTGCTGGTTTTGTTTTACCATTATCGAAATGTCTTGTGCACCGGGATTATGAGGATACTTCGGGCTATCTCAAGGTTGAGGTTTCCCAACATGGATCGTGAGAGTTTATGATGGAATAAGTTGGGACACCCCTGCAAGGTTAAATATTTTTGAGAGCCATGCCCGCGGTTATGGGCGATTTGGAAATTTATAATATTTGGTTGTAGAGAAATTGACACTAAATTCAATTAGAAATACACCAACCACGTATGTAACTATGATCATTTCTTTCGACAAAGTTCGGGAAGAGAACACAGTAGGGTTATGTTTGAAATGTAAGTAGGTGTTCAGGATCACATCTTGATCATAATAGCTTGACGAACGGACATGCTTAGATCGCTCATCTTACTCTTGTACTTTCAAGTTAGACACTTAAACATGCTTGATGCTTGCTGCAACCTCACCACCTATCCATGCCTCACCCATTAAGCTTTGCTAGTTTTGATACCATTGTAAATGAGATTGCTAAGTCCCCATGGCACACAGATTACTATAACAACAACTGCAGGTACTTCTGAGACAAACATAGGTGATAGTACAGAACTGCAGTGGGAGTACAATGAGGAGCATGCTCGCATGTACGTGACACTTCCGGACCATCAGTAGTGGATCTTAGTTGGACGATCGGGCAATTAGCAGGGTGGATTAGATTTTGTCATTTGATTTGATCCGTAGTCGGGTCCTTCTCTTTTGGATGATTGTATGCATGAGTAAGATATTTATGATGTAACATGTGGCGAGTGTAAGCCTTTATCTGGTACTCTCATCTATTCAGTACATGGTATGTTGTGAAGATATCCACTTTGTGAAGTGACTCGATATGTGCTTCTATCCTTGGCGAGTCTTCCCAGACTCCTGAGAATATTACCGTATATTGGGCATTACAAGTTGGTAATCAGAGCCATACTGACTTTAAGAGCCTTTGCTTGATCGAAAGTTGGCAGTGTCGATTCTAGAAAGAAAAAGTGTTTTGAGCCCTATATATATATATATATATATATATATATCAGAGAGTAGGAATTCTTTTTTACTCCTTATCCCTTTCGTCTCTCTCGTGAGGAATTGTGACGTAGGTGTTTTGATTCTTCTGCTCTTCTCACTCAAAAAAAATTTAGGATCACGCGGGTATTTTTGAATCACTGCGATATCGGTGTGATGGATTTTTATCTTGGTGCCTCCTATCTAGGGTGGTGTCCGGGGGAGTTGAGCTCCAAGGTTGTCCTGTCACGGTGCTTATCATTTCAGTTCTGAATACCAGAGGACACCGACATTGAAAACGCTTCTGTACTACTAGTGGTTAGATAACCTCGACACCACCCAGTACTTGGGAGGGAGTTCGGGAGTATTGCCATGGCTAGTATAGCTGTTGTCTTTCGAAGATCTGAGTTATACGAGTTTCCGAGATTTTGGTTATGTGTTGATGGAGGCAGTACATTTGGAGCGTAAAATTTTGCTAGGAGTTGTGTGACGATATTTTGCTCCTTGTACTCGTTGCACCGGATTGCATAACCATGAATTTCAGTAGTTCCTATGTGGGAATTGAAGTAGTTATCTATGATATCTTGCCGACAAATGCATGATATGGGATTGGGGAATCCCTACAATATATTTGTTCTAGTTGTTACCTTGTTTGCTAATCCCATCGTGATTCCAAGTGGCTTCTCAATCAATTGATGTATCATCATACCTTCGGAATGCATTAGTTCAAATTTATTGTTCGGATGCTAATTGTGAAGACCATATTGCACCTATCTAGCCTTTGATTCAACTTTCCAATTATTCAATGGGGGTCCGAACGGTTATCATTTCTTCAGGATGGCTCCCCCTAATCGTGTGAATCCGCCTCCGGAGACATGGCATGCCTTGATGGCGGCCACCAACGCCAATACTCAGATGTTAATGCAGCTTATGCAAGAGCGTAACCAAGGAAATCAAGGCCAAGGCAGCAACAACAATCAACCTCAATTCGCAAATCTCAATCCGTTCCTCGCAAATCAGCCCAAGACGTTCAATGCTTTTGCCATGCTGATGGATGCTGATGATTGGCTCGTCGACCTTAATAAGCATTTCGAGTGCAGCAATGTCAGGCCTAAGGACTATGTCTAGTTCACTACCTTCCAACTCAAGAACTAAGCAGCTGATTGGTGGTGATAGTATAAAGACTCTAGAGGGGGTCTAGTGGTCAGCAGGACCGACTTCTAACGCAATTTCTGAGCTCATCATATTCCAGCAAGTGTTACTGGGGGCATGCGTGAGTAATTCCGCAATCTGAAGCAAGGCAACATGTCTATGGATCAATACAATATCAAGTTCCAGAATCTCGCTCGATATGCCAAGCAAGACATTCCTGATAAGAGGAGCAAGATATATCAATTCAGGAGTGGTCTTAGAGGGGACCTCCAGCTTGCTCTCATTCTATCTGAGCCGAGTGAGTTTGACCAGTCCTATAACATGGCTCTCAAACAAGAATCAGCTTAGATCAAGTTTGAAGCTTCTAAGAAGAGACTCAGAGATGCGTTCACTCCTCGTCCTCCTCTCAAGTGGTCACGAAGCAGTAGAATTTTTGGCTCCCACCTCCTTGTAGCGCCCAAGATGCAATTCTATCCTGATCACGTGATGAATCCATGATTGGGGCAGAATCTCATTTCGAGCGCATAGCAAGGTGGGTATCATTACAACATACCATGTACTGAATAGATGAAAATACGAGATAAAGGCTTACACTCGCCACAAGCTACAACATGAAGACATTAATACATCAATACATGGTAATCATCATACAGAAGAGCAGGATCTGACTATGGATGAAATCAAACAAAAAAGAAGAATGACATCCACCCTACTAATCCCAAGCACCCGACCCGGAACCCATCCTATGATCGATGAATAAGCAGAAGAAGAACACCAAAAGCAAACATGCATCGCTGTCACGTCAAAGCATCGCTTTACCTGTACCTGCACCTATTGTTCTAGTAATCTGTGAGACACAAGGACTCAGAAATCCCATTACCATGGGTATCAAGACTAGCAAAGCTTAATGGGTATGGAATGGATAAGTGGTGAGGTTGCAGCAAGCACTAAGCATTGTAGGGTGGCTAACTTACGAATACAAGAATAAGAAGAGTAAACTACGCATAATGGTCGCAAATTAGTAATGATCAAGAAGTGATCCTAAACTACTTACGAGTCAAACATGACCCCGCCATGTTCTCTTCCAGAAACTCCCTCAAAAAGAGACTGTCATGGTTACGCACGCGGTTGGTGTATTTTATTTGATGTTTAGTGTCAAGTTCTCTACAACCGGATATTATAAATTTCCAAGTCGCCACAAAACCGCGGGCATGGCTTCCGAAAAGATTTAACCCTGTAGTGGTGTCCCAACTTAGTCCATCACAAACTCTCATGATCCGCTTTGGAAAACCTCAACCTCGATATAGCCCGAAGTGTCCTCGGAATCCCCATGCACAAGTTCTTTGTAGAAAGGAAAACTATCCCAAGGAGATCTCCCAATGATCCAGATCCATGTCCAGAGCCGCGCGCTCTCTATCTATAGGCTCATCCATCTATGCAAAGTGGACGATAGCCTAAATACCATCGGGTTGCCCCGAGGCAGCACCACCGACTTCTAGGTAGGTGGACCAACACTCATGAGGAGCACTGACCCGGGTTGTTGATTAATTATCCTCGGGTACCGGTAAGTCCCTATACAAGTTTTAGTTATTATTAGGCAAATGGTAAAATCAATGTTGGATCTCCTCAGGAAAGGTTTACTTTAGACGAAGAATCAAGGGGGGGCCAATAAACCGCAACCGTGTGAGGAACACAAATCAAGGAACATAACACCGGTATGACGAAAACTAAGGCGACATGAGTGGAACAAAACACCAGGCAAAAGGCCAAGCCTTCCACTCATTACCAAGTATATAGATGCATTAATTAAATAAAGATATATTGTGATATCCCATGATATCCATATCCCAACATGGAACAATTTGCAACTGCACCTGCACCTAGTAATGCTATAACACGGCTGAGCAAAGTGGTAACATAGCCAATCAATAGTTTGCTAGGAAGGTGGAGGTTAGAGGCTGTATCATGGCAATTTGGGAGGCTTGACAAACAAGTGGTAGGTTGCGCAACATAGCGATAGCATCGAGACTGCTAGGAAGCAAAGATAGTAGTGATATCGAAGTTAATGATCATCTTCCTGAAATCCCGCTAGGAAGAAGATCAAATCCATGAAATAGACGAACAGGCGTAGTCGAACGAATCCTCACACTTGCAACGTAATTGGAACTATCGAGAAGAAGCACAACCGGAAATAAGCAAACAACATGGTAAACAAACAAGCAGAAACATGGCATGATGCACAATCAAGTATGATGCATGTTCGGTTTAAATAGGCATGGCATGGCAAAGTGCAACAAACAATACTACAAATTAAGTGGAACTCAATATGCAACAAGTCACATATTGACGAAACGCCACATTCAATTATTTAGTTCTCTCCCTGTTATTTACATGATAATATTAAATGTTGTTAAACATGGCAAGAGGGGAAGCATATTTGATCTACCTATCTAGTCAATTTAAATGAGGCCGGAAACAACAAGCAACAATTCCAAAAAATCCACATGTGCATATATCGAATTTTGTACCCCTAAATCGTATTTTTAGAGTTGTTAAATAGGCAAAATAAGTGCACCATGTTAATCTATACACTTTTCTAATCAATTTACATAAAAAGTTTATTTAACTCAGAGTTACGGTTATTTAGTTATGAAATAAACCATTTTAGCATGTCATTTATGCAAATTAATGCAAACATCAATTTTAATTTTTTTTAGCATGGATGAAATTAAGTTGCAAATTATTAATCTACACAAATTTCTAAGAAAGTTTCATATATAATCCATTCTAATCCGATGCACGGTTCATCAGTTATTAAATGCATGAAGTTTAGGGGTTTTTCTACTAATCGGATTTTCCTGGATAATAGATAAATTTGCAGACATGAAGAAAAACACTATACAGACCAAACCTAAGCAAAGGTCCAGCAGGGCATAACTATCAGACGCACACGCGCAATATAGCAGAGGGGCTGTAGGGAGCTCACCCATGGGCCTCGGCCCGTTGGTGAAGCGGCTGGGTGGCGGCTGAGGCCCCTTGGAGATGGGCCTGGCCCGCTAGCGAAGGAGGCGGCCCACGAGGCAAGGGTCAATGCGTACGGGTGGTCAACACCTGGACTTGCTCGATCCTGGGAACTGGGGCGCTGTGGCGGGACATGGCAGCAGGGGCGGTGGCGCTCCTCGAGGTAGCCGACAGTGGGGGACGCGTGGATCCAAGCGGCAGGGGCGAGATCTGACAACGATGTGGCAAGGGCGAGGTGGTGGATCCCGGCGGCGGTGCTGCTAGATCTGCAGATGAGGTGGCGGCTGCTCATATTAGGATGAGAGGGAGATTTGGAAAACGGAGGGAGGAGGAGAAGAACAGGGGCATGGAGAGGGCACTGCAGGGGCGCCTGGTCGCCGGAGTTGGTCGCCGGCAGGGGCGGCCTCGCCGACGCTGTGTGTGAGTGTGGTAGGTCTCAAAACGAACAACAAAGGCAATGAGGAGAGGCGGGAACTACGACCAGATGCATGTTTTGAAAAATGATGGCAACGGAGTACTGATGCAATGCGAATGATGTGATGATGAATGCAACAAACAAATAAATAACACGATGACAACGAAATAACTGGAAGGCATCTGTAGCATCGGTCTCAGGCTGTTACAACTCTCCCCCACTTACAAGAGATCTCGCTCCGAGATCTAGGGATGAAATACGGAGAGAAGTAATACTAAGTTGCTTCTTGACAAACGAGTGAAACCAAAGAACCTTGGCCATTGAACAACTTGATAGAAAGAAGACAAATGAGATGAGTGAAGTTGAAAACACTTCATTAGAAAAGAGGGTACAAGAAACAAGAGAAACTTGGAGGTTGCCAAGATATGAATGACGATCTTAATGGTCAAGAAAGAATTTGAAACCACTTCGGTTCAAAAGAGAAGCAAGGGATACGGAAGAATTTGGGCAGCACACCGGCTGAAAATGGAAGGAATTTAACATGAACTTGGCAAGATGGAAAGATAATTGATGAGAGCAACAAAACAATGCCTCCAGAAGAAATGAAAGAATGGAATGGAATGAATGGTGAAAAGAACAACATCTTGTACCACCAAGAACTTGAAAGAGCATGCTTACGAGAAATGCTAGAACGGAGTTCTTGAATAATCAACAATGAAAGGATATTATCCTCGTGGCTTATGGAGACATCTCAAAACTTGAGGTTAAATTCTACCACTAACAAAAACAATTGATTGCTTGAGAGCAATGAAGAGATGATAACTTCTTCCACCAACATAATAAAGAGATAACTTGGATCATTGATAAGCGCCACAAATAGCAACATTCCAACGGAAGGCTTTAGGTTAAATCTATACCAAGATAACTCCAACAAAGAGATTGATGGGTTGCAAATATCTCCTGGACGAAGAGGAAATGATGGGTTTAAAATATGTCATTCTTGACAACTTGTGAATCATGAAACACGACGGAAAATTGTCAAGAACGACATACCACCACCTCAAAGATAAGTTAGAAAGAATTGCACTTCGCTATGCAAGATGAAGAATACTTGAGCTCGTCCAGCAAGAATCTTGAAGAACACTTCGAGAATGAAAGAAATCTTTGATGAACCACCATGTTGAGCCTGTTGGAAGAACTCCAGAAAAGAGAAGGATGAAGGAAAGCAATTGAAAGTTGAAAAGAACATGATGAAGCCATGCAATGATTTAGATGGAGCTTTATGACGAGACAACCGAGAAAACTTGAAACTTGGGAAAAGAAAAGATGAACAACTTAGAACCGAGAAATTTGATATTATGAACGAATTCTGGAAGAAGTAATTAAATCATCTTGAGGAAACAATAATAAGAATTATGTTATGCTTATCCTTCATCAACTTAAATTGATGACAAGTAACAGATTTGGCTTGCCACTTATTTCTTCTTGAAAAAATTGAAGAGAGATATAGCGCAAACTTCGGAAGGTCTTCCACGAACCACCGGCAGGATTTGAAGACAAACAAATTGATATGATACAAAGGAAGAGGAATCTTCAATGAACCACCATAAGAATTTGATAACGAACAAAGAAAAGAGAAAGAATCACCAGGAAGAATGAGAAAAGGAATGAAGATACTTGAGAGAATTTAGATACAAGAGAACGAAGAGATCAGGAGCTGACTAAATAATACTTGAATGATGCACCGGAATGATTCAGAGATGATAGAAGAGGCAACAATTTTGAAACGAAGACATCTTCTAAAATGATGGACTCGGATGATCTAGAAATGAAAACAACTCCTGAAATGCGTCGGATGGGTATGAAAATAATTCTCATGATTGGAAACAATTTGAGAGACAACATCATGCTAGCACCATGAATCTTCGAGAAAATGGACAAAATTTAGAGGAAAACTCTTCTTCGGTCTTCAACGCTGACAATGATGACAAGAAACACCACCATGAAGAATTGGTGAGATACTTCGGAACAATGAAGAGTAGAGAGGTTAGGCCAAAGATGAAAAGAATCTGAAAGCAATCTTGGAGAAGGCATCTGACTGATGAAGACTTCATTCTTACGTCAAACTTTGAAAAGAACTTGAGAATAACTCCGAAAAAATTAGAAAAGTCAGGTAAGATCCTGGGAAAAGACATGTGGGTTAGGGCCCACTAAAAAAGAAACAGCGTTGAAAAAGATTACTTAGGAAGAGATAATACACCGGTTGATTTAAATGGCTTGAATGAGATAACAACCTCAAAATAGCTTGAACGGAATAAGAATGGAAACATGAATCTTTTGAGATATCTTCAGCACTCCGGAACAAATGAATAGCGAGAAGTGGATGATTAAGAGGTGCACCGGCATGAGAAAGCATTTGAAAGGAAGAAAGAGATATGATCAACACCGAAAGCTTGCATTTAGTCCATCGGGGAAAAATGATAACAAAGAATGATGAACTTGTAGCTCCTGAGCGTCTTCACAAGCAATCCCGGATGAAACTTGGAAGAAAAGGATGACAAAACTTCACATAAATAAAAGGATACTTGATTAAGAAATCTGAGTGCTTGAACAAAAGGGTGAGATGGTGGGAAAAACAACTACAACTTCGGACGGATGGAACGGACACCGTTGAGAAAACTGAGAAATTATCTTGCCATTATTGAAAGGTCCGGATTAACTTGAAGAGAAGCATGCCGGTTGAGAAAGAATTGACATGACAATCTCGATGATCAAGAAGGATCAACACTCCCATAAAATATGAGTTTAGAAAAAAGGTATGGAATCAACACTTGACATCGAAGCAACTCGAATACCGCAACAAAAAACAAGAGATTTGGCTTGCAGAATAAGTTGAAACAAACATATGATAGAGATTTCATCCAAAATTTTTGTGGTAGGGCCCACACGGGCTCGATCGTACAACACCATCATGTAAAAGGCAGTGCACATGACATACGAATTGTCCCCAAGTCAGCATAGCCACGGATTCTTTAAGACACAACGAGACCACTGTAAAATTGACCGTCAACAGGTGGACCACTAGAGACCACTTGAATTCCCACCTAGGAACTTTCGCAATTTTCTGGTGGTGCAATCTGGTCGAACGGATACAAGGAGTAAAAATCATCACACAACTCCTAGTAGAATTCTACGCTCCAAACATATTACATCCGTCAACACATAACCAAGAAAATCTTGGAAACTCATGTACCTCAGACCTTCGAAAAACATCTGCTATACTAGTTGTGGCAATACATCTGATCACTCTCCCCAGTACTGGGTGGTGCCAAACTACTCTCACCACAAAGAGTATAGAAGCATTTTCGATGTCGGCGTCCTATGTTATTCCAGAACTAAAACGATAACAACTGTGACGAAAACACCTTGGAGCTCAACTCCCTGGGACACTGCCACAACCCTAAAATGTTAGGAGGTACCAAGAACAGAATTCCCGTAACATCGATATCGCAATGATTCCAACAATACCTGTGTGATCCTAAAAAAAATGAAGGGGAAGAGGAATAGAATCGAAACACCTACATCACAATTCCTCACCAGAGCGACGAAGGGGATAAGGAGTAAAAAGAATTCCTACTCTCCGATTTTTTTTCTAGACTCGACAATGGCAATGGTTCGATCAATCAAGGGGGCTCCTGTGGTTGGTAAGGCTCTGATACCAACTTGTAGCGCCCAAGATGCAATTCTATCCCAATCACATGATGAATCCATGATTGGGGCAGAACTGCATTTTGAGTGCATAGCAAGGTGGATATCATTACAACATACCTTGTACTGAATAGATGAGAATACCAGATAAACGCTTACACTCACCACAAGCTACATGATGAATACATTAATACATCAGTACATGGCAATCATCTTATAGAAGAGCAAGATCCAACTACGGATGAAATCAAATGAAAAAGAAGAACAACATCCACCCTACTAATCGACGAGGAAGAAGCAAAAGAAGAACTCCAAAAGCAAACATGCATCACCCTCACATCAAAGCATCGCTTTACCTGTCCCTACACGTGTTGTTCTAGTAATCTGTGAGCCACAAGGACACTGCAACCCCATTACCATGGGTATCAAGACTAGCAAAGCTTAATGGGTATGGAATGGATAAGTGGTGAGGTTGTAGGAAGCACTAAGCATTGTATGGTGGCTAACTTACGAGTACAAGAATAAGAAGAGTAAACTACGCATATTGGTCACAAACTAGTAATTATCAAGAAATGATCATGAACTACTTACGAGTCAAACATAACCCCACAGTGTTCTCTTCCCGAACTCCCTCGAAAAGAGACGGTCATGGTTACGCATGCGGGTTGTGTATTTTATTTGAAGTTTAGTGTCAAGTTCCCTACAACCGAATAGTGTAAATTTCCAAGTCGCCACATAACCGCGGGCACGACTTCCGAAAAGATTTAACCCTGTAGGGGTGTCCCAACTTAGTCCATCACAAACTCTCACGATCTGCTTTGGAAAACCTCAACCTTGAGATAGCTCGAAGTGTCCTCGGAAACCCGATGCACAAGTTCTTCATAGAAAGGAAAACTATCCCAAGGAGATCTCCTAGTGAGCCAGATCCGTGTCCAGAGCCGCGTGCTCTCTATCTATGGGCTCATCCGTCTATGCAAAGTGGACGATAGCCTAAATACCATCGAGTTGCCCCGAGGCGGCACCGCTGACTTCTAGGTAGGTGGACTAACACTCATCAGGAGCACTGGCCCGGGTTGTTGATTAATTATCCTCGGGTACCGGTAAGTCCCTATGAAAGTTATAGTTATTATTAGGCAAATGGTAAAACCAATGTTGGATCTCCTCGGGAAAGCTTTACTTTAGGCGAAGAATCAAGGGGGCCCATAAACCTCAACTGTGTGAGGAACGCAAATCAAGGAACATAAATCCGGTATGACAGAAAATAAGATGGCATGAGTGGAACAAAACACCAGGTAAAAGGCCAAGCCTTCCACCCATTACCAAGTATATAGATGCATTGATTAAATAAAGAGATATTGTGATATCCGATGATTTCCATGTCCCAACATGGAACAATCTGCAGCGGCACCTACAACTAGCAACCCCAAAACAGGGGTTTAGCAAAGCGGTAACATAGCCAATCAATGGTTTGCTAGGAAGGTGTAGGTTAGAGGCCGTATGATGGAAATTTGGGAGGCTTGACAAACAAGTGGTAGGTAGCGCGGCCTAGCATTAGCATCGAGACAACTAGCAAGCAAAGATTGTAGTGATATCCAAGTTAATGATCATCTTGCCTCAAATCCCGCTAGGAAGAAGATCTAATCCATGAGGTAGACGAGCGGGCGCACTCGAACAAATCCTCGCAATCGCAACGTAACCGGAACTATCGAGAAGAAGCACAACCAGAAACAAGCAAACAACATGGTAAACAAACAAGCATAAACATGGCATGATGCACACTCAAGTATGATGCATGTCCGGTTTAAATAGGCATGCCATGACAAAGTGCAACAAACAATACTACAAATTAAGTGGAGCTCAATATGCAATGAGTTGCATATTGAAACACCACATTCAATTATTTAGTTCTCTCCCTTTTATTTACATGACAAGATTAAATGTTGTTAAACATGGCAAGAGGTGAAGCCTAATTAATCTACCTATCTAGTCAATTTAAATGAGGCCGGAACGACAAGCAACAATTCCAAAAAATCCACATGTACATATATCGAATTTGGTACTGTTCTGCCCTAAATCATATTTTAGAGTTGTTAATCATGCAAAATAAGTGCACCATATTAATCTATACATTTTTCTAATCAATTTACATATAAAGCTTATTTAATTCGGAGCTATGACTATTTAGTTATGAAATAAACCATTTTATCATGTCATTTATGCAAATTAATGCAAACAACAATTTTCAACATTTTTAACATGGATGAAAGCTGCAAATTATTAATCTACATGAAATTCTAAGCAAGTTTAATATATAATCCATTTTAATCCGACGCACGGTTCATGAGTTATTAAATGTATGAAGTTTAGGGGTTTTTCTGCGAATTGGGTTTTCCTAGATAATAGATAAATTCGCAGACAGGAAGAAAAACACTATACGAGCTGAATCTAAGCAGAGGTCCAGCAGGGCAACAGGTGCAACAAAACTATCACACGCATAGGCCCAATATACCGAAGGGGATGTGGGGAGCTCGCCCATGGGCTTCGGCACGCTGGTGATGGGGTTGGGCAGCGGCTGAGGCGCGTTGGAGCTGGGCCTGGCCTGCTGGCGAAGGAGGCAGCCCATGTGGCAGGGGTCAACGCGTGCGGGCTATTGACATGGAGCACGTCTCCTGGACATGCTCGATCCTGGGAACAGGGGTGCAGTAATGGGACATGGCAGCAGGGCGGTGATGCTCCTCGAGGTAGCCGACGATGGGGGATGCGTGGATCCAAGGGGCAGGTGTCGGTGTTCTGGGATCGGGGGTACCCAGACTTGCCTGCCTGCGGCCCAGTGAGCGGGCTCATCGATGCCCTGGTACGGCCCAGCTACAACACCCCCAAGACAAGACCCTCGCGAGGACCCAGGCCTCGTGAGGCAAACGACGCCAAGACCACCAGAGGAGCGGCCTCCCCAAGCTGCCTCCCGAGAAGCGGAGATCTCTATGCAAGCCTCACGCCTCATGAGGCTGCAATGATGTGAGCCATGACGACCAAGGCCAGGAGGGCGCCAGCAGGTGTAGAGGGGACAATTTCCTCTTTGGTGCTAAGGGAGCAAGGGCAGGTGCATGTTCCCGAGGAAGTCCCCAAAGCTTTCCATTCTGGCGCAACAAGACCAAGACCACGAGTTCGGCAGGACGGATGTCATCGCCGAGCCCACCGCTACATCATGGCAAGAAGCTTTGCAGGCGAAGACCACCTTTCATCAAGATAAGATGTACTCCTTGTCCCTCTTCAACATTGGCCGTTGTGGGATCCCTTCCGGCCTAAGCTATGAGGGAAGAGGACCAAGGCCACTATAAATATGGGTTAGCCACCAACATAGAAGGGATCGATTCATCTTGGATCGGACCCCTGACCAATCCATCCTCACCACTTGAGCCCTCGCAAGGCTGCTCATCCACTATACTAGTTCATCCTCTGCCTCCTCGTGAGGCCAATCCACCAAAACCAGGAGTAGTGTTTTAGACCGCAAGGTGGCCCAAACCTGGGTAAATGTCTATGCTGTTTCCTTCCGCATGATCCAGCGCACTCATCGAGATCAGGTCATGGGCATGGCGAGCTAGCATCATTCTGAAGCGGGATCCTTCGTTCACACCCCTGAGTTCGAACCTTCTTGGGTCTGCAGAGCCCTGAATCCGACATTTGGCGCACCAGGTAGGGGGCGTGTCGAAGCTCCGCCTCTTCAGCAACCATGCTCCGCCCTAGCCTCATTGTTCCCATGGCGGATGCTATCCCGCAGGCCTGGCCGCCCGAAGCATATGGGAGCGCTGAGGGCTGCCCGGCCTTCACCCCCGGCCTGCGCTGGGTGCGGTGGCCCGCGAAGTTCAGGCCAGCGCTGCCCCTACGGTTCGATGGTGCGGTGGTGCCCGAGGAGTTCCTCTAGCTGTGCATGCAGGCCATCCAAGCGGCGGGCGGCGACGACAAGGCCATGGCTAACTGGCTCCCCCTGGCCCTCACGGAGGCCCCTCGGTCTTGGCTCCGTGGCCTCTCGGACGCCTCGATCTCTTCTTGGGAGGAGCTCCGCAACCAGTTCGGGGCGCGCTTCGCGGCACTGGCGCCCCACGCAATTGCATGCATCATCGGCGGGTCGCAAGCGCCTGCCTCTGGCCGCCACGTCAAGCAGTTTTTCCGCCGGGCAAGCACTACTAGGCCACAACATGAGGCTTTGCGGGGCCACGCAAGGCCTGAGGCCGACATCACCTTCGACTTCAGGGATCATCCAAAGCCGGCGGTCGCTGCGGGTGCACTCGCCATGCTATGCACGCTCACCATCAGCAATGTCGCGGTCACCAAGACCCTCATCGACAGTAGCGATGGCCTCAACGTCCTCTCCCTGGAAGGCCTTCGACATGCTGCAGGTGCCTTACGGCCAGCTCGTGCCCACCAAGCCTTTCTCGGGGGTGACCAAGGGCTCTGCCACCCCCTTGGGGCAGGTGTGCCTCCCCATCACCTTCGGCAAGCACGACAATTACCGCACCGAGCTAATCGACTTCGACGTGGCCCGCATCGGCCTCCCGTACAACGCCACCCTGGGGTACCTAGCTCTCGCCAAATTCATGGCGGCAGCCCATCCGGGCTACAACATCATCAAGATGTCGGGCAGCAGTGGTGTCATCACGGTGGCCGAAGACACAAAGGACGCGATCCGGGCCCTCAAGCTCGCCTACAGGGCCACAGCGGCCTCTCGCCTAGACGCCGGGGACACCCCGGAGGCCCTGGAGGCCGCGCCCGTGAAGAAAAAGCAGCTGTTCTCTCAGGACCGAGCCGAGACGAAGTAGGTGCCTTTTGACAGCGGGGGCTCAGGTCTCACCTTCACCATAGGGGCCGGCCTTCCCCCGGAGCAGGAGGAGGCGTTGATTGGCTTCCTCCGGGCAAACAAGGACGTGTTTGTGTGGGAAGCGTCAGACTTGGTCGGTGTCCTGAGGGAGGTGATTGAGCACCACTTGATGGTATGCCCCGGTGTGCGCCCGGTGAAGCAAAAGGCGTGATGTCAAGCACAAGAGAAGCAAGATTTCATCGTCCAAGAGGTCCGCAAGTTGCAAGAAGCCGGCAGTATTCAAGAAGTGCGGCACCCGGATTGGTTGGCCAACCCAGTGATTGTCCCCAAAAAAGGGGGGAAGGAGCGCATGTGCGTCGACTTCACGAGCCTCAACAAGACTTGCCCTCAGGACCCCTTCCCGCTTCCGCGCATTGACCAGATCATGGACTCCACCGCCAAGTGCGATCTATTGTGCTTTTTGGATGCTTTCTCAGGATATCATCAAATCAAGATGGGGACGGAGGACGTCGAGAAAATGGCCTTTATCTCCCCGCGTGGCGTGTATTGCTACACCTGCATGCCCTTCGGGCTGTGGAACGCCGGTGCAACCTTCCAGTGACTGATGCACATCACACTGGGGCCGCAGCTGGGGATAAATGCGGAGGCGTACATCGACGACATCATAGTCAAGTCACGGGAGGCAAGGACCCTAATCGAAGACCTGGAAGAGATGTTCACCAACCTGCGCCAAGTGAACCTAAGGCTCAACCGAGAAAAGTGCGTGTTCGGGATCCCGTCCGGCAAGCTGCTGGGTTTCCTTGTTTCACATCGAGGGATCGAGGCTAACCCTGAGAAGATCAAGGCAATTGAAAAGATGCGCCCGCTGTAGACCCTCAAGGAAATGCAAAAGCTCGCAAGCTGCGTGACCTCCCTGGGGCGCTTCATCTCCAAGCTCGGTGAGCGCCCCTTCCCTTTCTTCAAGCTGATGAAGAGGAAGGGGCCCTTTCGAGTGGACTCTAAAGGCTGAGGCGGCCTTCGAGGACCTCAAGAGGTACCTCACGAACCCACCTGTCATGGTGGCGCCTTGTCCTGGCGAGCCCCTGGTGCCCTACTTGGCGGCCATCCCCCACTCGGCCAACGCAGCGCTTGTGGCGGTCCGGGAGGAGCACGCCAGTGTAGGCGCGAAGCAAGGTGACCCGCGAGGGGTCACGCAATGTTCTCCGCCTCAGGACAGTGCCCCTGAGGCCCTCGTCACATCACCAGCCAGCAGACCTCCCGAGTCCCTCGCGCCCGACGCGGAGCAGGGCGCCGTCGACACCTCGCCCCTCGTCCAGCATCCGGTGTACTTCGTCAGCACAGTGCTGCGGGATGCGCATGCGCTACGCTATGCAGCAGAAGCTCCTGCTCGCACTCCTCGTCGCATCACGGAAGTTGCATCATTATTTCCAGGGCCACCCCATCAAGGTCGTCTCTGCGTACCCCTTGGAGAAAGTGTTGTGCAGCCCCAACGCCGCTGGGAAGGTTGCAGAGTGGAACATCGAGCTGCAGGCCTTCCAGCTGGACTTCAGCACGACCAAGATAATCAAGGGTGCGGCCCTCACTGATTTCGTGGCGGAGTGGACGGACGCTCCTGACTGGGGGCTGGAAGAGGGCCAATCCCTCACGCCTGGCAACGAGGCACACGGCAGCTGGGTCATGCACTTCGATGGTGCCTTCGCACGGCGGGGCGTGGGGGCTGGAGTTGTACTCATCTCACCGACCAAGGACAAGCTCTACTACGCTGTGCAGCTCTGCTTCCAGCACGGCGAGAAGGTCTCCAATAACATCGCGGAATACAAGGGCTTGATCGCTGGCCTTAGGGCCGCGGCCGCCCTGGGGGTCAAGCGCCTCACCATCAAGGGCGACTCCCAGTGAGGGAGTCATGGACTAAGGGGCCCTCGGGGCGATGGCCCATTATACATGGGCCGGACTGGTGGAGCCGTATAGTAACAGGAGATCTATGAAGCCGTGGTGTGCCCTCCAAGTCAGGAAGGCGCAAGATCTCTTTAAACCCTTATTGTAATCTATCTTCGGTAACCCTAACCCTACCGGTGTCTATATAAACTGAGGGTTTTTAGTCTTAAGGCTAGAGCTATATTCATCACCTCATCTCCTTAGGGTTTAGCTCATGCTGATCTCGAGGTAGATCTACTCTGTAAACCACATTATACATCCAATACAATCAAGCAGGACGTAGGGTATTACCTTTTTGAGAGGGCCTGAACCTGGGTAAACACTGTGTTCGTCGTCCCTTGTCCGCATCGATCTTAGATCCACTGCTCGGGACCCCTACCCTGAGGTCTGCCGGTTTTGACACCGACATTGGTGCTTTCACTGAGAGTTCCGTTGTAGGGTCGCCCAAAGGATAGATGGCTCGCCTGATCATAGGAGAGGGAATCGGATCCGGGGACTTCTTCATCCCCGGAGAACTCTTCGCGTTTGCCAGTATCGTGCTGCACGCTGACCTGACTGGTCGTCTGGGTCAGGTCGACGCCTTTGCCCCCGGACACCGGATTCGATTTGGTGGTCTGTAATATGTTGCGGACGCACGGGGTGATCTGGTTTTCAACGGATTCACTTCCCCCTCCCACGCCCTCGCCATGCCCGCTCCGGAGTTCCTTTCCGATCCGATCGGCAGATCGGCCTCGCCAGCTTCAAGCCAGGAGAGCTCCGCTTCGAGCAGGGGCCAAACTCCGCCTCCGTCCGGACACGTCATGACTGCGGAAGACCTATCCTCGACCTTCGAGGTAGAATCAGGAGACAGAGGCCAGGAGTCAATCTCGGACGAACCTTCCTTTCTCAACACTCGCCAGGCCTTGAGCCATTATGACAAAGCAGTAGCTAACGGCCAGGGGTCACCCCCAGCCCAAAGCAACTCGATCTCGAACCCCGACGGGGAAGCCACAAGCAAGGACCAAAGCCCATCCTTGACCTCCAATGATTACCCGGACCCCTTCAAGGATCCGGCCCCGCATCCCGAGCTAAGCATGGCCAGTGGAAACCAAGGACCGGCTAGGGCATTGATCGCCCCCACGCCGTTACAATAGAATTCGGCTCGGAGACCTCGAGCTCGGCGACCCTCGCAATGTTAAACGATGCGCTGGACCGAACTCAGAACATGACCATCCAGGAGGACCTGCCCTCCGCTTTCAATCATCAACCCTTCGAGGCGTACCATAGGGAATTTTGCGTCCCACCCACCACCCACTTGGTAGGCACTATCGACGATTTAACCGATATGCCAGACTACAATTCGGAGAATACCGAATACATTGATGAGGAGGGCGGACCAACGGTCAATACTGATGTCGCCCCTCGTCACAAGTCGCTGGTCGACCACATCCACCTATGATATTTACATGGTGGACACCCCCCAAGACGGCGATGGCACTCCTGATCAGGACCAGGGCAAGCCCAGAGACGAGCTGCCCAAACGCCGAAAATAGCGCCGTCGATCAAAGCCACGTCAAAGCCATGCGAGCAACATGGACTCTGCAGTGAACGACACCGTAAATAATACGGATGACCTCGCCAGAGACGCAGCCCTCGAGCATCATCATGATGACCCCACGGGGCAGGAGGACCCGCTCAATTCAGAAAACCCCGACGACTCTGAGGATAGCAACTACCTCCCACTCTCTTAAGAGGAGGTTAGTCTTGGGGAGGATGATTTCATCGTCCCCAAAGACCCTCTGGATCAGGAACGGTTCAAGCGGCGGCTTTTAGCCACCACCCGCAGCCTAAAGAAACAAAAACGCAAAATCAAAGCCGAACAGGACACCCTCAATGACCGATGGACTAAGGTCCTAGCTGCCGAAGAAGGGAATGGCCGCGAACAACCAACCAAAAGTTATCCCAAGCGAAGACTTCTGCCGCAGTTCGACGATGAGGCCGTAGAGCCCACACGCCCGACATACACAAGTGCCAAACAGCCGGACCGCCCCCTAGAGTGCGGGACAAGGAAGCTGATGAGGCCGAACACCCAGCCGCCGCACCTTGCCATCACAGCAAGGATCAAGTGTGGCCCACGTATGAGTACGACCTCCGCCATGACCTAGATGATCGAGGGGGCCGTACCAGGTCCATCTACGGACCCAGAGAAGACCCGCCCGCTTACCGGGAAGGATACTACGATCGTCTAAACCGAAACTATAGAATCCAGGAGCAGCAGCAGATTCGGAGGGCCGAAGACCTCCAACATGATGTAGCCCAAGTTCGAGGTGCCGCACACCCTTTGTGCTTCACAGAGAGGGTAATACAACACCAATTCCCAGAAGGCTTCAAGCCTGTGAACATCGAATCATATGATGGAACCACAGATCCATCCGTATGGATAGACGATTTCCTCCTCCACATTCACATGTCGCGAGGAGATGACCTCCACGCCATCAAATATTTGCCACTAAAGCTTAAAGGTCCAGCTCGACACTGGTTGAACAACCTTCCCGGAGACTCTATAGGCTGCTGGGAAGAGCTCGAGGATGCTTTCCAAGCAAACTTTCCGGGCACCTATGTCCGGCCTCTGGATGCTGACGACCTAAATCGCATGACACAACAACCCGGAGAATATGCCCGACAATTTTGGAATCGATTCCTGACCAAGAAAACCAAGATCATCGAATGTCCGGATGCTGAAGCCTTGGCTGTCGTCAAGCATAGTGTCAAGGACGAATGGCTCGTACAGCAGCTCGGCCAGGACAAACCAAGAACTATGGCAGCCCTTACTTCCCTCACAACCCGCTTTTGCGCAGGCGAAGACAGTTGGCTTCCTCGCAAAAACACCAACCCAGACACACCCGGTACCTCCGAGGTTCGGGACGGAAATGGAAAGCCCCGATGCAGCAAGAATAAACGTCGCCACAATGATGGCGAGGGCGAGGATACGGCAGTAAATGCTAGATTCCGAAACAAGAAGTCCGGACCCCGAAAGAAATCCCTTAAAGGCAACGGTGACGGCCCGTCCAGACTGGATACAATTCTGGACAGGCCCTGTCAGATCCACGGCACATTGGAGAAGCCTGCCAACCACACCAACCGAAATTATTGGGTGATCTAACAGGCCGGCAAGCTCACAGCCGAAGACTCGGGCAAAATCCCACGAAGTAAGGACGATGATTTGCCTCGCAGGCCAAACAGTGGAGACCACAAACCCTTCCCTTCCGAGGTCAAGACAGTAAACATGATCTACGCAACCCAGATACCGAAGAAGGAGAGGAAGTGAGCGCTACGGGATGTATATTCCGTCGAGCCAGTAGCGCCGAAGTTCAATCCACGGTCAGCCTTTCTGATCATGTTCGATCGTAGGGACCATCCGACCACCATACGCCATGGAGGGTCTACAGCCTTAGTGCTCGACCCTATCATCGATGGATTCCACCTCACTAGAGTCTTCATGGACGGAGGTAGCAGCCTCAATCCAATATACGAAGATACAGTGAGGAAAATGGGGATCGATCCATCAAGGATCAAACCCAGTAACACCACTTTTAAGCTAGTCATTCCGGGAGTGGAGGCCCACTGCACAGGCACCGTGACGCTTGAAGTAGTGTTTGGATCTCCGGATAACTTCCGAAGCGAGGACTTGATCTTCGACATAGCACCTTTTTGCAGCGGCTATCACACCCTACTTGGCCGAACAGCGTTCACCAAATTCAATGCCGTCCCGCATTACGCGTACCTCAAGTTGAAGATGCCTAGTCCCTCACGCGTCATAACTATCAACGGCAACATAGAACGCTCACTTTGAACCGAAGAGCACACTGCGGCCCTAGCGGCCGAAGACTACACTGGCCCATATAGGCCCGGATACCGACCCGCCGTAAAGGCCGGCGACAATAGTAAACGGGTTCGAACCCGTTCCCCGTCAGGGGAACCCGCATGCATTCACCGCAAATAGGGATACGCACCCCACGGCACACCCACATTCTTCATGCTCCACGTGCCTCGTCAGCACAACTTCACACTCAAAATACCATGGGCAACCGTGAGGCATACATTAATAAATCCGAAGTGCATGTTCGGTTAAACCGAACTTTGGACGACCCGGGGACCAATTCCGGATAACCCCAAGCATAAAGCTTCATCGGCAGGGTCCTCGCCCATCAAGGTCTCATCGAAGGTCCCAACCCCCACCTATCAGAAGCAAAGGCGCAGACATGGAGCAGGGCACAGTGACGGCTTCAAGTCACGCATCAAGGCCCTGCGTCAACCTTTACTCTGTAAACTTTCTTTTTCTTCCACAAGTTCTGCCTTCGCAGTTTGAATTGTACGGATAGATGTCCTGAGCTAACGAGAAATAATAAAAATACCCTTTATGGTGTTCGGATATCCGCATCCTGCGATTTGTCTATTCCCTTTCCGATTCTCCCCTCGCTTTTCGAACAGCCCGGCATGAAAATACATTAACTAGTCAAGAGTTCGATTTATATATCAGCTCAATATCTTCAAGTCCGGCACCGCTTTTCGCTAGGTGTTCGACGTCTCGGATATTGCATTATATGCATCAAGTTTCGAACCATGTCTGAGGTCAATAGTTGGGTTGCCCGGATCCTGTGATTGCCCCTTATGTTCCGCACGTTCGGCTAAGAAGGCAAAGGGAGAACCCCTGCGATTGTACTTCTGGCTCACCCGGTCAAGTACCTCAGGAGGAGAAAGCTGAAAACTGACTATCATGGTAAGCACGAACTGATCAGCGATCCGACGATGAGGTTCTACTCCAAAAATCGTTGGCGATGTCGCCGTGTCACACGAAGGGTTCGTCTTAACACAAACCACATGATCAGAAAGGGCGGGTTTTGATCCCCAAGTACATCACAATACACCGGGCGCTAGTCCCTAGTAACCACCGTCAAGCTCCTACGGCTAAGTGAAAGCAATAAAACCGAATAGCCAGATTGCCTGGTTTCGCTCCCACACTACCGCCTCTGGGTACCAAGACATTGGCTAAGGGTAACAGTGTGGAGACGAAACACCCCTCATGATATTCACTTGGGGGTTGAATCCGACGACTGGTAGCTTTCAGAATAAACAGACGGCCGCACAGTAGTCAAAATTAAATCATGACAGTATAAAGCAAGTCAGGCAGATGCATTATAAAGCATGAGGTCCACTTAATACAAAATTAATACAATCACTCAAGCACTACATCTTTCGAACACTGGCCCTCTATCGCCCCGCGCACCATTCATCACCTGTGCAAAGTACTACTCAGGGCGGCGATGCTCCTTTCCCTAGGGCGGAAGACCAGTGGCCATGTCCATCGGATTAATCCTCAGAAAATGCACCATGGTCTTCGCGAATGCAAGCCTTGCCCCCTTAAGGCACGCTGGCCGCTTTACGGCGTCAATCCAGAGCGGCGCCTCCCACAGCTTCTGCACAAAGCCGAAGCTGGTGTCCGGAAGGGGCTCGGCAGGCCATAGACTGACACAGAGATCCTTCACGGCCAGCTCAGGCATCCAATGCATCTCCATTAGCTCCTTCATTTGATCACTGAGGAGGGGAGGATGCTCGGAATCCAAAAACTGTGACCAGAAGAGCCGCTGCGTGGAATCCTCCTCGAGGGTGGCATAGTGCCCGCTACGGCCGCCACATTCTTCGGAAGTTTGGCGAAGACGCTTGCGGAGCGCCAGACCCGCGTTAGCAGGGCGAACCTGTTGCCTCCGAACACACTCTACAGTAAGTATTTCTTACCATTTGCAATTTGTGCGGCTTGGCGGAGCTCCTCCCGGACACCTCGCGCGTTAGTCCTCACCTCCTGGAGCTCCTTCTCCACCTTGGATAGACGAGAGGACAGCTCCTCCTACCCCTTCTCAAGGGCCTCCAGCTTCTCGGCGGCACCCTAGAGCTCCACTTGGACTTCCGTCACTCGAGCCTCATGCTGCTCAGCAGCAAACTTGGCCTTCTCAAGCTCGGCCACCGCCTTCTCAATGGCCATCTGCTTCACGGCCGCCTCAGCCTCAGCTTTCTTTAGGACCTCCCTCAAGCCCTCGACCTCGACGGCAGCAGCTCCAGGATCGTCAAGATAAATGATTAGCATACAGTCCGGATCATCAATATCCGGCGTCAAGCAAAGTACACATCTTCTCACAGGACTTACCTTGCGCCTCGTCAAGCCAATTGTTGACAAGGTCAAGCTCTTCATCGGAAAGCTTGAGCTTCTGATCCATCTCCTCCAACGCCACGGCATTAACAGCCGCGGCCACACAAGATGCCTGCGTCAGCAAAAGAAATGTTGACATCATTAATCGGCCTACCAAAATTGAACCTCTGCAGTTTTCTTTGAAGTCCTTGCAGAGTCTCGGGCGCTACTATCTATACGGCCTACCAAACTAACAATTACAACTGCGTTATGAGGAAAGGCATTACTTGACTTACCTCAAAGCCTATTAGAAGGCCTTGGACAGCGTCGTTTAGTTTGGATTGGACGGACTGAGCACCCTGCATAACCGCACTCATAAGAGTGCGGTGCTCATCAATGATGGCAGAGTTGTCCACCAGTTCCTCCAGCACATCTGGCCAGCTAGCCGCTGCCTGTGTGGAGGTGTTTGGCCCCGACGTTGTCTCCCAGGCCCCTTCCCCGCTGGGAGGAGCTTCGGTCGTCGAAGGCCTTGGGGGCTCGGGAGTGGTTGACGGATGGGGTCCGGACGGTCCGGACTCCTATCCCGTGTCAGCCAGGAGGGACGCTCCCTCCATGTCTTCGGTGACCGAGGTGTCAACCTCGGACATTACGGCGCCGGCCTCTCCCCCTGTGTTTGGAGGAGGAGGATTCCTTCAGGACCGCACCTCCTCAACCTCTTCGGGGACCAGGGGAGGCGCGGAGTGCGCCATAGACCCACTGTCCGCCAGTTCGATGGGCGGAGATGTCCCCTCCGAAGTCTGCTCGGTAGGGCGTTCATGTGGGGGGCTGCAATTCAGAAGGGTTAGCCTTCAACTAAAATGAATTACTGAAAACAGGATAGCTAAAAATACCAACGCCTTACCTGCTGGCTGGGGGCTTGACCCTGGGTCCCTTTTGCGGGATCTCCTCGGATGCCTCGGACTTCTTGCCGGAGTTCAAGCTATCGGACAGGGCTAGCTTAGGCCGGCATCGTCTCTTTGGGGCCGGAGAAGGTTGGACTTCCACGACGTCCTCGGACACCGCCCTCTTTTTGAAGCGCGAGGAGGTGCTTTCCTCCTCGTCCTCATCCTCATCCCCATCCTACAGGGATGAGGCCGCAGCGTCTCTGGACCGGTTGCCCAGACGAACCCTGCGGCGAAGGCCCTCCCTGGCCTCTGATACTTTTTTTTCTTGCCCTTTTTGACGGGCGCCTTGTAAGGCACTACGACCAGCAGCTTTTCCAGCTGCTCTGATCAGGGCTCTTCCGGCAGTGGCGCCGGGCCGCTGATCTTCTTGGCCTTGGCAAGCCAGCCCTGCAAAATCCGCATAATTAGGTCAGGCCGAACCAAACACGATATGAATATCTGAACACTCTTCAAAGAAGAGCGCCACTCACCTCCTTTGGGGGGTTCGCGGCGTCAAGGCCGATGTCCTTCCCCTCGACCGGCCACTCCTTCTCGGGCTGGAATAATTGGCCCCATATTTTGTCAGGAGTCATGCCGTAGAGGTATCACACGGTGGCCGGATCCTCGGGCTCATGCTCCCACATAGGCTTGGCCCTCTCCTGGCAAGGGAGGAGCTGGCGATGGAGCATGATCTGGACCACGTCGACCAGCTTCGCGCCGGTCTCTATTGTGCTATCGACACGCTTCTGCAACGCCTTCGTGTGAGCGACACACCCCCAGTCCGGGCTCTTGGTGGTCCATGAGGCCAACCTGGTAGGGGGTCCGGACCTGAATCCGGGGGACGCTCCCTAGGCGGCCTCCCTCGGCTCGGTGATGTAAAACCACTCCTTTTGCCACATCCGAACGGTGTCGACGAAGTGGCCGTCCGTCCACTGGACACGCATCAGTTTACTAATCATGGCCCCTCCACAGTCAGCATACTCGTCGCCAACCAACTTGGGCTTCACATTGAACACCTTCAACCATAAACCAAAGTGCGGCTGAACTCGAAGGAGCGCTTCGTAGAAGACAATGAAGGTCGAGATGTGGAGGAGGGAATTGGGGGCTAGATCATGAAAATCTAGCCCGTAGAAGAACATCAGCCCCCGCACAAAGGGGTGTAGGGGAAATCCTGGCCCCCCAAGGAAATGGGGGAGAAACACGACCCTCTCGCCCGGCTGGGGCGCGTGGATGATCAGGCCCTCTTCGGGGGCTCGATGAGCAACATCGGCTGACAAATATCTGGCCTGCTTCAGCCGCACGATGTCGTCGTCAGTGACGGAGGAGGCTTCCCACTTCCCGTTGGCACCCGAGCTTGCCATGGTCGCAGGAGACAGGACAGGGTTTGCTGTGGAAGCAGAGGAAAGGGGCAGTGGAGCTTTGAGGATCTGCGTGAGCGGGAGGTGGAAGAAGGCGTGGGTTGCTGACTGTGATAGCTCTCCCTTTATAGACTGTTGATAGGCCTGGGATTCCTTTTTCCACACCGTTGGCTTCTGCACTTCCCGATATGCCCGTGACGTTATGTGCGGGGAGGGGAATCAAAATCATTAACAATATCCACCGAAAAGCAGGACACGATCTCCACCTCGAGGGGACATGCCAAACATGGCATCGGCCTCGAGCCGCGCTTTGAGAAATAGTAACTGCTCGGCGTGATGGCCGGAAGCAACTCTTCGTTGGAGGAGAAAAATTGTCACATGAAGACACCATTTACACTTGAACAGTCTGTGTTTATTATTTCGTTCGGTGTTAAGTAAAACTGCCGTTTCAGATCCCGGACATCACTTTGTTCTGAATATGGGTAAAACATACTGAAGAACTCGCCTCGCAAGCCGAATACTGGTCGGTTGATCGGATGCCGGATACAAGCCTTGGTGTTGGATGCATGTTTGGTGGCTACTAAGGGAGTCATGGATTAAGGGGTCCTCGGGGCGATGGCCCATTATACATGGGCCGGACTGGTGGAGCTATATAGTGACAGGAGATCTATGAAGCCGTGGTGTGCCCTCTAAGTCAAGAAGGCACAGGATCTCTTTAAACCCTTATTGTAATCTATCTTCAGTAAACCTAACCCTACCGGTGTCTATATAAACCGAGGGTTTTTAGTCTTAAAGCAAGAGCTATATTCATCACCTCATCTCCTTAGGGTTTAGCTCGTGCTGATCTCGAGGTAGATCTACTCTGTAAACCACATTATACATCCAATAGAATCAAGCAGGACGTAGGGTATTACCTCTTCGAGAGGGCCTGAACCTGGGTAAACACTTGGTAAACAACTGTTGGCCGACATCCACATTGGTGACTATGGACACCACTCCTCATCGCGCACCCTCATGGGAAAGGTGTTCCACAGCGGGTTCTACTAGCCTACGGCACTCCACGATGCCACCGAGCTGGTACGATCCTACGAGGCCTGCCAGTTCCTCGGCAGGCAGATTCATCAGCCCGCGCATGGTCTCCAGACCATCCTGCTCTCATTGCCCTTTGCAGTCTGGGGGCTGGATATCCTGGGCCCCTTTCCTCGGGCTGCCGGCTGTTACCGCTACCTCTACATCGCCATCGACAAGTTCACCAAGTGGGCGGAGGTTGAGCCCGTGCGCACCATCCCCGCCGGCTCGGCCGTCAAGTTCATCAAGGGCCTCGTGAGCCGGTTCGGTGTCCCCAGCTGTATCATTACTGACAATGGCTCCCAATTCACAAGCAACCTCTTTAGGACATATTGTGCTAACCTTGGAACACAGATATACTACGCTTCAGTGGCGCACCCGCGGAGTAACGGCCAGGCTGAGCGCATAAACGCAGAAGTCCTAAGGGGCTTTAAGACAAGGAGCTTCAAGAAGAAGCTTGAGGCCTGCGGCAGGGGTTGGCTCGGTGACATTCAGTCCGTGTTGTGGTCCATCCGCACCACTACGACTAAGCCCACTGCCAAGACCCCGTTCTTCCTCGTCTACGAGGCCGAGGCGGTCCTCCCACACGAGGTTAAGCATCGCTACCCACGAGTCTTGGTGTTCGACGAGGCGTGTCAGGATGCCTCGCGGGGAACAGATCTCGTTCTCAGGGAGGAGGCCCATCGCCAGGCCTCGCTCGGCGCCGTGAGGTACCAGCAGGCGGTGCGGCGATACCATTGCCGCAGCATCCGCCCCCGGACTCTCGAAGTTGGAGACCTCGTCCTGAGGTGGGTCCTCTCCAGGGAGGGCCTCCACAAGCTCTCTCCCATGTGGGAGGGCCCATTCAGGATCGCCCGTGTCTCCAGGCCCGAAGCCGCACACCTGGAGATGCAGGACGGGGTCCCCATTCAGAATGCGTGGAACATCCAGCATCTCCGCAAATTCTACCCGTGACACTCTCACGTAAAAATGAGTGGGGCTGTACACGCCCCGGAGTCTCCCAGTGCACTGCCCCTCAGCTCCGTGGGGCTCCTGCCCACACCCAAGTGGAAGCCCCATGCTCCGCGCTGGCGGACGACACGGTCGAACAACAACTATGCCCATGCCAAGTGCAGGCCCCATGCTCCGCGCTAGTGGGAAGACTAGCATAGGCGCTGGATGCAGTTTTTTTCTTTTGCTTGCTCTTGTAACCAATTTGCCACTTTTTGGAATGAAGTTTGAAGTTATCGCATCTTTATTTGAAAAGGGGTGGGACTTTCTTTTTCGTCCTTGTAGTGTTTTTTCCTCCTCGAATCTCATTTTTAGAGGAAGTGGCGGTTGCCCGCTGCTCCCTCCTGCCCGTCCCGCAAGCGGGGGCTGGGCACGGTGTTACGCTCGGGCTAGCCCCGACGACGTTGGAGTCCCAGGCCACAATGGCCGCGGGTCCGCCCGCGTGCACACCTCGCCAATGCCTAGGTGACCGAATCCTCACGCGATGCTCTCGAGCGAGCCAATGAGCACGTATCGCTTTCGGCCCTTGGCCTCAGGAGCGTTTTATCTCTTGGCCTTGCCGAGCATCGCGACCCGGCATACCAGCAACAATCGCCCTCGCTCTGGGCTCCGGGCGCAAGATGGCCGCCAATGAAGGGTGGCTGGAGAAAAAGCAGCCACGGTCCGGCTCATTATTGAGGAATCCTATGACGAGTGCTTTTTACGTCTCCGCGAGGTCCGACACATGGCGGAGGCGTCTCCAGAGGGCCTGTAATCTCGCGAGTCCCCCAGGGACCTTGCGGGCCAAGAGACTCCTCGGGACCCCACAGATGTAACTAGGATCAAGGATCGGAGGAGCGCGCCCCCACGACGCAGGAACCCACCAAGGGCCACAAGCCCATCAAACTAATTTCTCCTAATCGCGCCAGGCGGGAGCCTTTCAATTAGTAGCAATGTAAATGCTAGAATATGAGTGGGAAACACTGATATAAAGGCGCAAGTGCCGCAGTTCATTACACGCCCCCGTGGGGCTCTTCATGGTTCTTAATACAAGAAATAAAAGAACAAAGAAGCGGCATCCCGAGGACCACTGCTACTGAGGCCTAGCTCCGGTGCCGCCCACGCTCGGTCGGAGTCCTCCTCCTTGACGGGGGCATGGCAGCATGGTGACTCGATGTCCTCCTGGGCAGGGGCACGACGGCGAGGCGGCTTGGCATCTTCCTTGGTCCAGGCGCGGTGACATGGCAGCTCGTCGTAGTCGTCATCACTCGTGCTCTCCCCGGGGGAGGCACTGCTGCTGCCGGAGGTGTCGCGGCTGTCACCAAGGGCAAGTTCACCACGGAGGATGCCGTCGCCGTGGTAGCTGATGTCGTCGGAAAGGTGGTTGCTGTCGCTACGGTCGCCCTCCGGGCAGCACCCCAAGCGCCTGCCATCTTCCCCGGAGACCTTGACAAAGAGCGTCGCCTTCCCGTGGTAGTTGAGGTGGAGGGTACACCTCCCTTGCAGGCCGCGGGCGCGAGTAAATGTCTGCCACCCGATGTTCAGGAACACATTGCCTGCGGGGGTGACCTCGGCCTCCACCCACGAGACCTTGTTGCAGCAGCCGTTGGCCTGCAGCCATAGGCCAACGAGCCCTCCGGCCAGCAGCGCCTCCGAGAAGAAGCGCAGAAGCTGTAGCTAGGTACGTGCCATCCTCTCTGCCCACACCCCAAACTTTTAGGCCATGTTAGCCGAGTGGGATCACGGGCGCAGTGGTCGTGCGGCCATCATGAGCTTTCCACCCCAACCACGGCCGCCACGGCTGTTTCCGTGGGAGGGGCCCTTCCCACGGCTGCTGGAGTTAATGCGCACCCCCGTGGGGGTGCGCTCGCGCCCCTGGGGAACCGCCGCCAGTGTCGTGGAGGACTTGCGGGGACGACCGCACCCTCTCTTGGGCAGCGGCAACTCCGGCCCCTCCTTGGGGGCCTTGCCTTTCTCTTCGGCAGTGAACCTCCTCACTGACACCATGGTTGCTTCAGCGAGATGGTGGCTGTGGCGGAGATAGGAGAAGAGAGGGCAAGAAGACAAAGATGGGATGGGGCACTTCCCCCTCACCCTCTTATAGGCGATCGTGGGCCAATCGGCACCCCTCCACCTTTGCGCAATGATGGCCTCGCAGCATGCACATCAAAGACTTTTGTCAGCCTAGGTAGTTGCCGAGGCGACATGGGGAAGTGGAGGCGTCCACGTCCCGTCGCGTGCCACGCATCAAGCCTGGCCCATAGGTGGTTGGGGCCTGTGGCGTTTCGCCCTTTTCCCCTTGGTTTCGCCTCAAAGCCAGCTCGAGCACGCCTTGGGCCTGGGGGCTACTGTCGGCATTCTGGGATCGGGGGTACCTAGACATGCGTGCCTATGGCCCAGCACGCGGGCTCATCGATGGCCTGGTACGGCCCAGCTACAACACCCCCAAGACAAAACCGTCACGAGGACCAGGCCTCACAAGGCGAACAACGCCAAGACCTCCAGAGGAGCGGCCTCCCCAGGTTGCCTCCCGAGGAGCGAAGATCTCTATGCAAGCCATGTGCCTCATGAGGCTGCGATGACGTGAGCCATGATGACCAAGGCCAGGCGGGCGCCAGCAGGCGCAGAGGGGACAGTTTCCTCTTCGGTGCTAAGGGAGCAAGGGCAGGCGCAGGTTCCCGAGGAAGGCCCCAAAGCTTTCCATTTTGGCACAACGAGACCAAGACCACGAGCTCAGCAGGACAGATGTCATCGCTGAGCCCACCACTGTGTCATGGCCAGAAGCTTGGCAGGCAAACACCACCTTTCGTCAGGATAAGATGTACTCCTTGTCCCCCTTCAAAATTGGCCGTTGTGGGGTCCCTTCCTGCCTAAGCTATGAGGGAAGAGGGCCAAGGCCACTATAAATATGGGTTAGCCGAAACCGTAGAAGGGATCGATTCATCCCGGATCGGATCCCTGACCAATCCATCCTGACCACTTGAGCCCTCGGGAGGCTGCTCATCCAATGTACATCGCAAGGTGGTCCAAATCTCTATCTCCTCGTGAGGCTAATCCACCAAAAGCAGCATT
Source organism: Thinopyrum elongatum (assembly GCA_011799875.1). Classification (NCBI taxonomy): domain Eukaryota; kingdom Viridiplantae; phylum Streptophyta; class Magnoliopsida; order Poales; family Poaceae; genus Thinopyrum; species Thinopyrum elongatum. The sequence continues at coordinate 264,143,206 of CM022300.1, read as the reverse complement.
AGGGTTTTACATCGCAAGGTGGTCCAAACCTAGGTAAATCTCTGTGTTGTTTCCTTCCGCACGATCCAGCGTACTCGTTGAGATCAGGTCATGGGCATGGCGAGCTAGCGTCGTTGTGAAGTGATCCTTCATTCACGCCCCTGAGTTCGAACCTTCTTGTGTCTGCGGAGCCCTGAATCCAACAGCAGGGGCAGGATTCGACGAGGTCATGGCAGGGCTGAGGTGATGGAGGCCCGGCGCTGGTGCTGCTAGATCTGCAGACGAGGCAGCAGTTGCTCAGATTAGGATGAGAGGGAGATTGGAAAAAACGAAGGGAGGAGGAGAAGAACAGAGGCATGGAGAGGGTGCTGCAGGGTCACCTGGTCACCAGATTTGGTCACCGGCAGGGGCCACCTCGCCGGCGCGGCGTGCGAGTGTGGTTGGTCTCAAAACAAACAACGAAGGCAACGATGAGAGGCAGGAACTACGACCGGATGCAAGTTTTGAAAAATGATGGCAACGGAGTGCCGATGCAATGCGAATGATGCGATGATGAATGCAACAAACAAATGATCACACGACAACAACAAAATAACTGGAAGGCATCTGGAGCGTCGGTCTTGGGCTGTTACACTCCTCCTCCATTCCGTCCTTCTTTTCAGCAGAAGCAGTTTGGTGGTCATGGTTCTCCCCACCCACCCAACCCAGTCTACCAGCAGAGACCTCAGGCTCCGAGGATAGGTGGTCCTCCTCCTCCTCGCCCACTCTCAGAGGTCACTTGTCACAAATGTGGTCCGAAGGGTCACTATTCCAATAAGTGCTTTAACCAGATGAGCCTTTCGCCCCTCCTCCTGGCAGGCCTCCAAGCAATGCAGTTGTCAGGCACAATCCCAAGTCAGCAAGGGTGAACATGGCCAACGCAGCCCAAGCAGAGGAGTCTTCCAAAGTGATCATGGGTACTCTCCTAGTTAACTCTTTTCCTAGTTAACTCTCCTAAACTATTGTTCGATTCTGGTGCATCGCATTCTTTCATATCAAGGCCTTCCACATCCAAGCACAATTTGCATATTAAACAACTACTTAGGCCATTATTGGTTTCCTCTTCGGGTTTGTTTAGGCATACCAAAATGATGATCCCGGATGTCAGCGTCAAGATGAGCAATTATTCTTTTTTGGCTTCCCCGATGGTTCTTGGGAATTCTGATATTGATCTTATCCTCAGCATGGGTTGGCTTTCTAAGCACAAGGCTTGTCTTGATTGTGCTGCAAAGGAAGTCAAATTGACCCATCCTTTTGAAGAGGTGATTATCTTCGCTGATTGTGATAACACCATTCGGCTATTCTCTCTCAACGAGCAAGGCGAGATTAATGTCATATCTGAAATTCCAGTGGTCTGTGAATATGGGGATGTATTTCCAGAAGAATTTCCAGGGATGCCTCCGAACCGAGCTGTTGAGTTCGTGATTGAACTCGAGCCCGACACAGAACCTACATATAGATGTCCTTATAAGCTTGGGCCAGCAGAGCTGAAAGAGATAAAGAAGCAGCTCGATGAACAAGAGCGTCTGGCTCTGATTAGGCCAAGTTCATCTCGTTGGGGATGTGGTGTTCTCTTTGTCAAGAAAAAGGACGGCATAGAAAGAGATTATGTTGAGTACCGCCCTTTGAACAAGAAGACAATCAAAACTAAATATCCACTTCCCAATATCAATGAATTATCCGAGCAACTCGAAGCTGCAAAGGTGTTTTCCAAGATTGATCTTCATATCAGATACCATCAAATCTGAATTCATGAAGAAGACATTTCGAAAATTGCTTTCAGTACAAGCTTTTGGCTCTTATGAGTACACGGTGATGTCCTTTGGTCTTGCAAATGCCCCTCCAACTTTCTCCAGAATGATGAACTATGTATTCAGCCCATACACAAACAAGCTCATCCTCATCTACCTTGATGACATCCTGATTTTCTCTAAGACCGAATAAGAACATGCAGGGCATCTGCGTTTGGTACTTGATAAGCTCAGGGAGCATCGATTTTACGCAAAATTATCAAAGTGTGAATTCTGGCTCAAGGAGGTACTCTATCTCGGTCACACTATCTCTGCTGAGGACTTCTCAGTAAATCCTGAAAAGGTTGAAGCTATTGTCAACTGGCAGCCTCCAAAAAATTTCAAGCAACTTCGAAGCTTTCTCAGGCTTGCAAATGATACGTCTCCAATGTATCAATAATTTTTTATTGTTCCATGCTATTATAGTATCAATCTTGGATGTTTTATATGCATTTACAAGCAATTATACATCATTTGTTGGGACTAACCTATTAACTTAGTGCCCAGTGCCAGTTGCTGTTTTTTTGACTGTTTTTGGTTTTTCAGAATATCAGTACCAAATGAAGTCCAAATTCCACGAAACTTTTTTGAGATTTTTTTCTGGACATAAGAGACACTAGAAGCTTTGGGAGAGGACCAGAAGATGGAGCAATGGCCCACGAGGCACCAGGGTGCGCCTAGGGGAGTGGGCGCGCCTTGGTGGCTCGTGGAGCCCATGTGCCTCCGTTTGACCTAACTCCGCCTCTATAAATTCTCTAAAATTGGGAAACCAACAGAGAGCCAGCCAAAATACTTTTTCCACCGCTGCAAGTTCATGTTATCGCGAGATCCCATCAGGTGGCCTTTTTCGGAACTCTGCCGGAGGGGGAATCAATCACGGAGGGGCTCTACATCAACCTTGCTGCCCTTCTGATGATGTGTAAGTAGTTTACCACAAACCTACGGGTCCATAGATAGTAGCTAGATGGCTCTCTCTCTCTCTCTCTCTCTCTTTTTGATCTTTAATACAATGTTCTCCTTGATGTTCTTGGAGTTCTATTCGATGTAATCACTTTTTGCGGTGTGTTTGTTGGGATCCGATGAATTGTGAGTTTATGATCAGATTATTGATGAATATTATTTGAGTCTTCTCTGAAAATTGTCATGAATTGTTAGAAGAAGAAAATTATAAAGTGATTCATGATAGCTCCTTGAATAGAAAGCATGATTGCAAAGATGTTATTATAAATTCTGTTAATGTCAATTGTGTTAATGATATGCAAAACCCAAGCTTGGGGATGATGATTTTGTTTTGTTCACTACTTATTGCAATGATCATTATTAGGGTGATAATGATTCTTATCATCTTGAAAATTTATTTAAGCCTCATGATGAATATGTTTGCGGTAAAATTAGAAGTGGGTTTGGAAGAGTGTCAACTTTAGCTAAAAATAATCCCACATATTTGGAGAGTGTTCAATCTTACGATTTTTTTTGATAAAAGTGGATTTGGAGAGGTCATGACTTTAGTTGATGTTAATCCCGCTACCTTGGAAGATGATAAAACTTTTATGCACGTGGATCATGAAGAGAAAAATTTATATGATAGCTAAATTGTTGAATTTGATTATGATCTTACAAGTAATTGTTATGAGAGAGGAAAATATGGTTTTAGACATTTTCATGTTACTAAATTAGCTCTCGTTATGTTGAGATTGTCAATGTTTTATTCCTCTCCTTTGCATATGCTAGATATTTCTTGTCTTGATAATTTGATTACTTATAAAATTCCTATGCATAGGAAGTATGTTAGACTTAAATGTGCTTTTCAGATATTTTATGATGCTCTCTTTGTGTTTCAATTATTATCTCTCATGTGAGCATCAATAAAATCTCAAGCCTATCTTAATGGCTATAAAGAAAGAGCTTGTTGGAGACAACCCAATAGTTATCTTTTTTGTTTTTTAGTGTGCACATAATTATGCTATTGTTATGTTTGTGTTTTTGTGATTTAATTAGTGTTTGTGCCAAGTAAAGCCTTTAGGATGATTTGGATGATAGTTGATTTGATTCTGTGAGAACACAGAAACTTTCGCATCGAGTAGCAAAATTATCAAACTTTTCTAGAGCGACAAAAATTCTAAACTTACACATTATTTATATACAAATTTCCCATGTTGTCCTAATTTTTCAGCATTTTTGGAGTTACAGAAGTATGACTAAAATTCAGATCTTTACAGACTATTCTGTTCTTGACAAATTCTGTTTTCATTGCGTTGTTTGCTTGTTTTAATGAATCTATGAATTGTATCAGGGGGTATAAGCCATGGAGAAGTTAGAATGCAGTAGGTATAATGCAATAATAAAATATGAATGGGTTCACAACAGTACTTAAAGTAGTGAGATCGCAGGCCTCAAGGAGATGCTGGCCGAAGTGGAAAACTGGCGAGGGACCGCGCTAAAGGCCCAAGTCGACGTTGAGGCTGAGTTGGCCTCCCTCCTAGAGAAGGTGGGGGGCATCGCCGCCGTCGTGGAGCGGGCGAGGGACGAGGCGACCCGAGCTCGGGGGCGGCAACTCGAGCGCTCCAAGATGTTCTGTGCCCTCGAGTTCCAAGCTCGCTGCGCCTCGGGCTCCATTTGCATGGAGGATGTCCAAAGCCCCCTCAAGACTGATGATGACAACTATCTTGACGTCTTTACCAAGATTTTGGAACCACTACTGGAATCTGGTAATTTGCCGTCTGCCACCTCTTTCCCGTCGGCCAGCGGACGGCAAAGAGCCTCTTTGCCGTCCGCTTCCACATAGCGGACGGCAAAGAATGTGCAGATGGCAAAAAGTCTATTTGCCGTCGGGCTGTTTATTTGCCGTCAGCCAGCTGACGGCAAAGAGCTAGAAGGCAGACGGCAAAGGGCCAGGTGGGCCCCACAGGGCACGGCGTGGCTAGGTCAGCTTCTTTGTCGTCTGCCTGGTCTTTGTCGTCTGCCTTCTGGACCTTTGCCGTCCGCTGGCGGACGACAAAGAAATGGCCCAGCTAACTGCCGTCTCCCCTCTCCTATGCTCGCTCTCTGTCTCTCCGGCCCCACCCGCCCCTCTCTCTCCCCTCTCTCCCAACTCAACCGCGCCCGCGCCCCCAACTCAACCGCGCCCGCGCCCGCAACGCCGCCATCGAACACCGCCGCCGCCCGGACGCTGCCGCCACCCTACCCCGCGCAGCACCACCCGCCGCCAGGAGCCTGCGGCTGCCGTCCACCATTGCCCGGGCCCCCCCTCCGCCCAGCCAGCGCCGCCCCGCCGCCACCCCCCATGCTGCCGCCGCCCCACCCCGCCGCAGCACCACCCCACCGCCCGGGAGCATGCGGCTCATCGACACCGCGGCGCCCCTCCGCCGGCCAGCGCCACCCGTCGCCCCGAAGCCCTGCGGCCCCGTCGCCACCCCCGCCGGGCCCCCTTCGCCCGTCCAGCGCCCCCTCCGCGCGAGCAACCCGCCGCCCGGCGCCCCTGGGCCTGCCGCAGGTGAACCCCGGCCGCACCCCTCTTCTCCTCCTTTGTTTGTTTTTTTGTTTTTTTAGTTTAGATTACTTTTAGTTTTGTTTTAGATTTAGTTTAGTTTAGATTACTGTTAGTTTGGTTCTATATTTAGTTTAGTTTAGATTACTTTTAGTTTGGTCTTAGGTTTAGTTTAGTTTTAGGTTTATGTTTAGTCATGAAAAAAACTAAGAATAATTAGAAGAAGAGGAGGAGAAGAAGAATAGCTAGGTTTAGGTGTAGTTTTTTCCTGTTTTGTTTTAGGTTAATTAGTGCTAGGTTTAAGAAGAGGAAAAAGGAGAAGAAGAAGAAGAAGAAGAAGAAGAAGTAGAAGAAGACGAGGAGGAGGAGGAGAAGAAAGAAGAAGAAAAAGAAGAAGAAGAAGATGAAAGAGAAGAGGAGGAGAAGAAGAAGAAGAAGAAGAAGAAGAAAGAGGAGAGGAGGAGAAGAAGAAGAAGAGAAGAAGAAAAGGAAAATTGTATACATATTATGTTCATGATTATGACACACTTAAATTGTATACATATTATTTTGTTCATGTCAGGTATCCAAATTTTTTATGTTGTACTAATTTCGTTTACTTTTTGTCATTGCAGGTGTTGACAGGATGGTGGGCAAGGGTCCAGAGCGCCCCGAGCCTCCTGCGAGCGCTACCGGGAGGGGTGGTTGCATTATTGCAGCGCAGCCCCTCCAGAGAGCGGTGCTGGACAGTATGCAGACAGCTGCGGCGGGCACTTCTTCTACGGCTGGGAGAGGTCGGGGGAGGACGAAGAAGGCTGGTAGAGGTGGACGTGGCAGTGGGAGAGGTAGGAAGGCTGCTACGCCTTCGTCGCCGCCACCCTCAGCTGATTCACCCGACCACAGGAGTGCTCCGTCTTACGTGGACCCTCAGACTCCGGTCCATGAGCCTCCGGTCGCTGATCCTTCGCCCCACCAGACTCGGGTCACCGACCCTTCGCCCCACGTGAGTCCGGTCCTAGAGTCTTCGTCCCAGAAGACTTCGGTCACGTAGTCTTCGTCCCAGAAGACTCCGGTCACGGGGTCTTCGTCCCAGGTCCCGGAGTCTTCGTCCCAGGTCCCGGAGTCTTCGTCCCAGAAGACTCCGATCCCGGAGTCTTCTTCCCACGAGACTCTGGAGGCTAGTGGCTCGGAGGATGGTAGCGAGGACACCTTTTCATAAGATAGCTACAGCAACGACGAGCTGGTTGAGAACGGCAAGAAGGTCTACAAGTGTGGCTGTACAAAGCTCCCGCCCGTGCCGACGACCCCCGACCAGAGGTGGTTGATTGCGCCTAAAGGGTTGAAGTAAGTGCATTTACTATTTTTTAACCTTTTGCCTTCATGTTCCTTCAAATTAATATCTAATGCGTTGGCCTTGTCATACTACAGGGGCTGTGTACGCCCCCGTGGTTCCCGTAGGCCCAACCAGGTCCTTGGTGTGCTTTGCCGGCAGCACTTCCCTGGGTGGGTCACGTTGCCCGGTGAGGGTCAGGTTCCACAGCTAGCACTGACCTGGGAGCTGTACTCGGTTGCCCCGGCCCCGCCGGAGGAGAGGGTCGACGGTGTCTTGTGCGAGACGGTGGCGGACATTGTGTTCCGTCGGTTTTGGGTAATTTCTCCTTTACGGAATTAAAAATCAACACTACCTAGTGATTGTACTAATCAGTGTTGTCTTGTTTGATTGTAGACCTTCTACAGGGTTTTAGAGGGAGAGGAGGAGGCCGCGTGTATGGTTGTCGAAAACGAGTGCAAGCGCCTACTTCAGAACTTAAGGCACGAGGCTCGGGTGTAGGCCGTTCGAGACTACTACGCCTCGAAGGGTATTAGGAGGGGCAAGCAGAAGTGTCGCGGCAAGTTTCTGAGTAAGGAGAAGTACATGTAGGTAATTACCTATTCTTAAGGCCTTGAACTTAGTTTTCTTGATTTGATTCGTAGGCGTGGCGATGAAATTTCTCTTGACTCACTTAGGTGCCACCGAGATGGTGTGTGGATAAGATGGACTGTTGGGAGGCGTTGGTGGATGCGTGGTGCTCTGCCCAATGGAAAGTCGAACACCAAAGGGCCAAGGATAAGCGCAACCAAATGGAAGGTGTGCCACACCATCAAGGGAGCTCCAACCTGTTTGAGTACGGGGATAACTGGGTATGTGGTTTGCTATGATTCATGCAACTCATTCTTCATGCTAGATAGTTCATTTATGACATATTTAGCTCTAAAATGACATAATAACCTTAGATAGCTCTATAAAATGACTTAATATGCTTTAGTCAGTTAAAAAATGGCATAACTACCTTCGATAACTCAATAACGACCTCAACTAATCTTAGCTAGTTCATTCATGACATAATTAGCTCTAAAATGACATAATAACCTTAGATAGCTCAATAATGACATAATTAGCATACTTTGGTCAAAAATGGCATAATAATCTTGGTTACCTCGAAAATGACCTAAACTTAGCTTATTTTCCTCGAAAATGACATAATAACCTTTCTTAGCTGCAAAATGACCTATTTACATAGCAATATCATTCTTCATGCTAGTTTGAGCCCTTAACTAATATTTTGTTCCTCTCTCTCAGGCGCACCACCACAAGAAGCCTGTGCCAGGTCTGTTCGACCTCTATGGCATGGCCCATATGGCCCCGTACAAGAAGGCCAAGCCATTCACGGAGTCTGACCTAGATGATCCAGAGAACTTCACCAACAAGACCTCCCACCTCAAGCTTGTGAAGTACAGACACGAGGGGAAGGCGAGGAAAGGGGAGGACTTTAACCCGAGCCAGGATCCTTTTGATACAGAGCTGGTGATGATATCTAGTGGCGGGAGGTCCCATGGCTCTCTAGCCATGGGTGATGGACTGATAAATTGTCCTAAGACTCTCCCGCAGATCAAGAAGCGCCTGAGTAGCTCTGATCCTGAGATAACGCCTCGTGCACGGCCCGCGGAGATCGCCATGGCGGTTAGTTATACGGACTCTCTCACCTTTCCTCCATTACATTGTGTGTGCGCCCGTCGATGATTACAATGCTAACGAGGAGTGGTGTGTTGCAGGCTATTGTTGAGAAAGAGAGATTGAAGACGAAGGAGCTTCTGGAGGAGGTAAAAAGGGAGGCACAAAGGGAGGCGGCGAAGAGGGAGAGGGAGAGGGAGATGGAGGAGAAGACGGCTAAGCTGTTGGAGGAGGAGAGGAACCGGAACGACAGCGCTAACCGGGCCCTATACGAGCTCATTGTGGTAAGTTTCTCGTGCATATTAGCACAATCATGCACGTAATGTTCGCATTACTATCTAATATGACTGACTCGTGAGAACAAAATGTGCAGAGCTTGTGCGAGAAAAACGGTCAGGCCCCTCTGCCGATGCCCCAGATTGCTCCGGCGACCACGGTGAGTTTGATTTGAATGGTCGTTGCTTACTACTATTCACATTTCAGTTTGTGAACTTGCTAACGAGACATTATGGGAAATGATCTTTGGTGCAGCATGGCTCCCGACAAGCATCGAGCACTCCTTCTGCCAATGCCGGAACCCCGACCGGTCCTTCACCTCCGTCTGGCACTGGCGCAGCCCCGACCATTCCTACATCTCCGTGATAATGGTATTTTTCTTCTTAATTAGCGTGTTTAGTCCATTTATGACATAATTTAGCCTATTTAGTCCACAAATGACATAATAAGATGAATAAAATCAAGGAAGAGGAAGGAAAGAAGGAATAGGAAGAAAAGAAGAAGAAGAAGTAGAAGAAGAAGAAGAAGGAGAAGAAGAAGAAGACTAGAAGAAGAAGAAGATCTTCTTCTTCTTCTTCTTCTAGCTTTCTTCTTCTCCAAAATGAAGTTAGCTCTTATAAGTTATATCAAAAATGGCATAATATGCTTAGTTAGGTCAAAAATGGCATAATTAGCTAGGTAAGCTCAAAAATGGCATTTTTCTTCTTATTTAGCCTATTTAGTCCAATTTAGAAATAATTTATCCTTTTAGTCCACAAATGACATAATAAGATGAAGAAAATCCGGAGAAGAAAAAAGAAGGAATAGGAAGAAAAGAAGAAGAAGAAAAAGAAGAAGGTCTTTTTTCTTCTAGTTCTTCTTCTTCTCTTCTTCTAGTCTTTTCTTCCTTTCTTTCTTCTTCTTCTTCTAGTTTTTTCTTCTTCTCCAAAATGAAGTTGGCTCTAAGTTATATCAAAAATGGCATAATATGCTTTAGTTCACTCAAAAATGGCACAATTAGCTAGGTTAGCTCCATTTTACCTAAGTATGCTTACTTCTTCTTCTTCTTCTTCTTCATTTTCTTCTTCTTCTGATTCTAGTCTTCTTCTTCTAACTTTCTTGTTTCCATTTTGCAGATTTAATTCACTATATGGAAGCTTGCATGGATGCATGGAGTGCTTGTTTCCCTTATCTTTTTTTCGTTTGTTATATGGATGCATGGAACAATGTGTTGGATGAACATTGCGATATGTAATATATTATATATGGATGGAACTATGTTTCTTATGTATACATGTATGTTGTCATGGATGGAGATAGATATGTATATGTATATCTTTGTGTGCCTGTGAAAAATATATATATATATATATATGTATACCTGTGTTTGAAACCCTGTCAAATTAAATGGATAAAAATAAAAACGGGGGATACATAGCCTCTTTGCCGTCTGCTAGCGGACGGCAAAGACCTTTGCCGTCCGCTAGCGGACGGCAAAGAGGACATGTGGCAGCTACCTGTAAAACCTGGGAGCACTGGCTGCCTTTTTGGTCACTTTGCCGTCTGCCAGCGGACGGCATAGCTGGCCACGTGGCAGATTCCCAGTACTGCCTAGCTGAGCTCTTTGACGTCTGTCAGCGGACAACAAAGAGCTTTGACTCTTTGCCGTCAGCTAACAGACGGCAAAGAGCGCCGTTAACCCCCTAACGGCTCTCAAACCACCGCACTGCCGTCCGTTCTCTTTGCCGTCTGCTGGCCTCGGATGGCGAACGGCACAATTCTTTGCCGTCCGTTTCCAGGAAGCGGACGGCAAAGAAGGCCTTTGCTGGCACGTGTTCAGCCGGAAAGTTTGCCGTCTGCTGGCGGACGACAAAGATGTTTGCCGTCCGTGATCCATGCCATGGCGGACGGCAAAGAAGCTGATTCCAGTAGTGAACGGCTCGAGGTCGGTGCCAACAAGGTGGATGAGATCATCCAAGATGAGTGCCGCGATCTCTTCACCCAGGCGGTGACATGCATCTTCAGCCTTCTTCTTCGGTCCTACCCGATTTTCACTTCCAGGCTATGATAGCTCCTGTCCTAGTGGAGTTTCATGGTGCCCTCGGGAAGGCGGTGGAGGACCACGTGGACACACTGCACACTCAGTTCGCCCAAGACAACAGTGATGGCCAAGGCGGAGCCGAGGAAGATGAGGACGGCGACAGCAGCGGCAGTGGCGACACGTCTCCTTAGACCATCCCTTCATTAACCTGCTCATAGTTAATCGTGGCCCCATGGGGGTGTGAAGACAATGACTTTTTCTTAAGTGTTAAATGATGTAATGAACGCTAGCGCTCCCGTGAGGCCTTCTACTGAGGCTTGTTTTTTCCTTTTTGCTTGCCTTTGCGCTCTACATTGTTACGACCCAGCCCCTACGTGGGCCTCAGCCGTCGCTAGTATGTTAGGTCACGATGCCTGAACAAGGCTAGGAGGTGAGGGGCACCAGGAGCTAGTGAGGGCTCCTAAGGAGCGATGTTCAAGGAGGCCCCCTTTGACGCACAAGCGGCTCACGTAGAGGAAAGCACCCGCACTCGTGAGGTTACCCGAAGGGGTGGCCCGCGAAATATTTGGACTTAGCTTTGCGGAGTGCAGAATCTGGTGGACCGCCGCCGGCAGGGCGCGTCCCGCGAGGCCTTAGCTCGTGAAATATCTTGCTGAGATGACCGCCTTGGGCTGGCCCCCGAGGCAACTGCACACAGAAAAGTACACACAGAAGGTTGCACTGCAAGGGAGTAGTGCACGCTCATTGGCTCACTTATGAGCGTTTCGTGAGGAGATAAGACACCAAGGACCTTGGTGGGGTCGCATGCACGGGAGCAGCCCTACGAGCCCGGTTACTTGGGTTTTTCAGCGCTGCTGGGACTGACCCGAGCACAGGCACCGTGTCCAGCCCCCGCTCGCGTGAGGCTCAAGAAGGAGGTCACGAGCATGCGTGGCTCTTGAGGTAAAAATACAAAGAAACACATCATGAATGGGAAACCAAAGCTTTACTGAAGCAAGATGACAAACTCCTTTACACAGCAAAAAGAGGGATGCGGCTGCCGTGTCCAGCACGGATCGGCTTCAGATTGGTGCAGCCCATGGGGTGCCCTTAGTTACACATCCAAAAAAAGAGAGGCTACCGTATCCGGCACGGATCTACTTGAGGTTGGTGCAGCCCGTGGGGCACCCTCAGTTGATTTTTCCGCTAGTGTGGAGCATGGGGCTTCCACCAGGGTGTGGGTATGATCGCGGCTCGATCATTTCGCTAGCACGGAGCATGGGGCTTCGACTTGGGCATGGGTGGGAGCTCTCGCGTGCCCGTCAGGCGAACGCATCGGGAGTCTCCGAGGCGTGTACAACTCCATTTCTTTTGTACGCATGAGGGTCACAGGTAGAACTTGCGGAGGTGTCAGATGTTCTAGGCGTTAGACATAGGAACTCCGCCCTCCATCTCCGGTAGGGCGGCGCCTGGCCTGGAGACATGACTAGCCCTAAAAGGGGTCTTCAGGGCAAGCCTCGTTGAGGCTCGTAAAGTCAATGCACATACGCTCCTTGCCGCCCTTCTTGGGGACGGTGATCGGACTAGCGAGCCATTCGAGGTGGTGCACCCAACAGATGGCCCCAGCTTCCCGCAGCTTGTAGCTTTCCTGGGCAATGAACTCTTGCTTCTCGGGCAGCTGGCGCTGCGGTCCATGCTTGATGAGGCATGTGCTAGGGCACACCGCTAAGTGGTGCTCGATCACCTCCCTCGGCATACGGGGAAGTCAGATGCTCTCCAGGAGGAAACATCCGGGTTTGTCCAAAGGAAGGTGACGAGCGCGTCTTCCTATGCGGGAGGAAGGCAGGCGCCGATGGTGAAGGCAGGGCCTGAGCCGCTGCCATCAACGGATGCCTTCATCGTCTCGGTGCGGTCTTGGGAGAGCAGCTATTTCTTCTTCGTGGGCGTTGCCTCGGGAGGTCCGGCAGCGCCCTTGCCATTCGAATGCACGGCTGCGGCATCCCTGTAGGCGTGCTCGAGGGAGTGGACCACGTCCTTTTTGTCATAGGAGACAGTGATGACTCCGCTGCAGCCAGGCATCTTGAGGACGTTGTAGCCATGATGGGGTCGCCTCCATGAACTTGGCGAGTGCCGGGTACCATAGAATATAGTTGTACGGCAGGCCAATGTGCGCTACGTCAAAGCCAATGAGCTCGGTGTGGTAGTTCTTGCGGGTGCCAAAGGTGACAGGGAGGCGCACTTTCCCCAAAGGGATGGTAGAACCATCAGTCACCCCGGAGAAGGGCCTGGTCGGCATCAGCTGGTCGTAGGGCACTTGGAGCGTCTCGAAGGTCTCGATGGAGATTACGTTGAGGCAGGCACACCCATCGATGAAGGTCTTGGTGACCGCGACATTGCTGATGGTAGGAGTGCACATCATGGGGAGCACACCTGCAGCGGGTGCAGACTTGAGGTGGTCCTTGGAGTCGAAGGTGATGGCGTACTGTGACCACTTGAGGGGCCGCGCAGCTTCAGGCCTCGGGAGGGCGGCATTCACCTCGCAGGAGAACTGCTTGAAGAGGCGATTGCACGCGGGGGCCTGCGCTCCCCCGAGGATGCAGGCCACCGCGCGAGGCTCCTGGTAGCCCCCAACACCCTTGTCAAGCTGGTTGGCATCGTTCCTCTGAGGTGGCGGCAGCAGCGGCGGAAGAGCTACATTGGCTTGAGGATTTGCCTCGCGAGGCTGGCCGCGCCAAGCACCCTCACGAGGTTGGTCGTGCCAGGCAGCCTGACGAGGCCGGTCGCGCCAGTCCTGCCAGAAGTTGTCATTGCTATTGCGGACGTCCCAGCGGTTTCTGCCACGGCCACCTCTACGGCCGGCGTAGCGGTCGTTGCGGGCCTCCGCGGCCCAAACGTTCGTCGCGGAGCAACTTAAGCTCCTGACAATCTTTGGTGTTGTGGCTGCACACCTTGTGGTAGACACAGTGTGGGCGGTTGTCCCTCTCGGGCTCATCACGGTCACGGCCGCGCTTCTACTCAGGCTCCATGGCAAGTACGACAAGGCCTTTGCGCTTGATGTCCTTGCCCTTGGCCTTGGCAGCGTCGGGTGTTGAGTCAGGGTCGTTGTAGACGAAGAGGCAACCTTCTTCAGCCTTGGCACACTTGTCGATGAGGTCAAACAGCTTAAGCACTGAGTCCAATTCGTCATTGATGGCGAGCTTCTCGAGCATCCTAATGTCCATGACGCCAGTGGAGAACGCAGAGATGACGGCCACGTCATAGGCATGCGGAATCTTGTTGTGCACCTGGCTGAAGCGCTGGATGTACTTGCGAAGGGTCTCTTCAGGGCGCTGCCGCACATGCCTCAGGTCGTTGATGGTGAGGGAGCGGTCGTGCGTTCCCTTGAAGTTGGGAACAAACTGAGTGCAGAGCTCGCTCCACGAAGAGATCGAAGCCTCAGGAAGATTCATGAGCCAAGAGCACAGGCCGTCCTTGAGGGCCATGGGGAACTAGTTCGCCATCACATTGTCATCGCCGTTTGCTGGCTCCATGCTTGGAGCATAGAGCTGAAGGAACTCCACGGGGTTGGGGGTGCCGTCGTAGCACGGGGGCAGCTCCGACTTGAACTTCATGGGCCAGGCCACCCGATGCAGCTCGCGGGTGAAGGCTCGGCAGCACACACCACTAGAGGGAACGCCACCTGCGAGGGGCGGCATGATTCTGGCGCCCAGACGCTGCAACCTCGTGGACCGCCTGGTCTTGGCAATGGCGCTACTACTCGAGGAGCACACGCGCATCAGGCAGTGCGCGATGTACGATCTGGCAGCCGGTCTCATCTTGGACCGGTAGGGGCGCTTCGTGGGATGAGTCACATGCCCGTGCATCATGCCGGGGCTCGCCAAGCTCGTCGCTTAGAGGAGGCGGTGGAGGCGCACCGTGCACCACGTCCCCGGTGCGAGACGGCCGAGGAAGGAGCGAGTGGGAGGGCGTCGGGGCATCCCCAGCGGCATTGACCAGCTCGGTGATGCGACCAAGCCAAGCGTCATAGACGGTGTCAGTTGGACGATAGTGGAGCAGCTCACATGCCATGAGCAGTGTGGCCTGCATCTTCAGCGGCCCTCGGTGCACGAGGGAGGAAGAAGATGTGGTGGTGCGGCCATCTGCTGCACGGAGGGGTGCATGGAGGAGTCCTGTTGCTCATCAGCAGCAGGGTCGGTTGCGGCAGCGGCCGTGGCCCCGACATGGTGGCGGCGGTTGCCGCGGCCCACAGGCTCTGTCTGGGTCACGCGACCCGCCCTGCGCACAGCACGCTCACGGCAAGTGTCAGCCATGAAGCTGGTGCACTGGAAGGTGGAGTGGAGAAGGAAAAGGGCAGCGCACCCCTACCTGGCATGCTAAATTTTGGAAACCGGGCTCCGGGGACGCAAAGGTTCAAAGACTGGGGTGCACTCATTCCTACCGCCTCGTCTTTCCTTGCAGCTGAACCACGACGAGGCTACGGCAAGAGCGAGCTAGCGGGATCGGACCGGTGGCACAGCGGTTACCCAGGTTAGGGCCACCTCGTGGGGTAAAACCCTACTCCTGCTTGGTTGTGATTGCTCTGGTGAGAGAGAGATAGAGAGGACAATCATTTCTTGTTCTTTCTACAGCAGCTCCCTCCCTCCTTTTATATCTTCCTTGGTCCTCTTCCCCAGAAAACATTTGCGGGAAGGGTTGTCACACAACGGCAAGTTTGAAGGGGGATAGGAGCGTGGTCTATCCTGACAAAAGGTGGTCTTTGCTTGCAAAGCCACCATGCATGACGCGTCGGTGGGCTCGGGGATGACCTCCTCCCTATGTGCCTGTTGTCTTGGTCTTCTTTCACCGATCGGGCAACCTTTGGGGGTTACTTTGGGAGCTAGACTGCTGGCCCTGCTCCCTTAGCACAAATGGGGGAAATTCTCTTCATCCGCGCCTGCTGCCACGACCTCTGCAGCCATTCATCGCCGCGAGCATCTCCCAGGTGCTGGGCATGGGACCGCATGACCGAGCCAAACAACGCTTGCTTCGCGCGCCTCAGGGGGGTGCCTTGGGAGGCCGCCTCGTGAG
This sequence comes from Thinopyrum elongatum, assembly GCA_011799875.1. Lineage (NCBI taxonomy): Eukaryota > Viridiplantae > Streptophyta > Magnoliopsida > Poales > Poaceae > Thinopyrum > Thinopyrum elongatum. The sequence continues at coordinate 264,127,598 of CM022300.1, read as the reverse complement.
ATGGCCTCACGAGGCTCTCGGTGAAGCCGCTGAGTCTTGCTTGCCCACTCCCTGAGGAGGGGTCCTCAGGAGGCCAGGGCCTCACTAGGGGTCTTGCTCGAGGTACCCGCCAGTGGGCCACCTATTGGCTCTTCGCCATGTGCTGTGCCCTGGGCCAAAGCCAGACGGGCCTGGATACCCTGGGTTCCATGGGCCCGACAACAACCATGCATACACTGATTGTCTTTCATATTTCAACATATTTTGTAAGTTCATGGTTTTTTTAATCTGTAGTAATCACTGGATCTTGGTATTCATTGTTCCAAACAAGAACATAGTTTACTACCTGGATTCGCTCAGAGAGTCAATAAAGCCTCAGGATCTGACGCATCTTCAACAATTCAAGGATAGGTATTCAATTCTATGATGTTGAAATTAATTTGCATTCATATCTGGTTCAAGAATTGAGTTTGTGAAAATTCATCTTCATTTGTAGTGTGTTGGCATTTTGGAAAACTAAACCAGGGAATCTATTCAAGAGGGAACTACCTCTACAGCACGAGATCATTTCTCCGGTAAGACACCGAAATACGTTATTTTCAGAAAAGGTATCCAATATTTTACAAATACCTTTTATTACGCTAGTCAAATGTACAAGTTTCTAAATAAACCTTTTTCTATTTCTGTCCAAAGAAAAAAATACATCTAACACCTGTTAGGTTGTTCCTAACAGGGCAAATAAATGACTAATTTTGTTAAAAAAAATCAGTGTCCTACGCAGAAAATAGGGACCAACCTTTGTGGATACTATGTTTGTAGACACATGATCTCCATCTGCAAATCTGCTGATAGTTGTGAAGATGATCGCGAATTAGTACCAGTAAGTCTAACTTAATTAATAACTTCTACTCCACTCATATGGCATTGATACGTCTCCAACATATCTATAATATTTTATTGTTCCATACTATTATAGTATCGATATTGGATGTTTTATATACATTTACAAGCAACATTATATCATTTTTTGGGACTAACCTATTAACTTAATGCCCAGTGCCAGTTGATGTTTTTTGCCTGTTTTTGTTTTTTCAGAATATCAGCACCAAACAAAGTCCAAATGCCATGAAACTTTTTGGAGATTTTTTTTCTGGCAATAAGAGACCCTGGAAGCTTTGGGAGGGGACGAGAAGATGGGGCAGTGGCCCATGAGGCACCAAGGCACGCCCAGGGGGGTAGGGCAAGCTCTAGTGGCTTGTGGGGCCCATGTAGTTCCGTTTGACCTAACTCTGCCTCTATAAATTCTCTAAAATTGGGAAACCAACAAAGGAGTCCACGAGATACTTTTTCCACCGCTGCAAGTTCCTGTTCTCGAGAGATCCCATCTGGAGGCCTTTTCCGGCACTCTGCTGGATGGGGATTCGATCACGAAGGGGCTCTACATCATCCTTGCTTCCCTTCTGATGATGCGGGAGTAGTTTACCACAGTCCTATGGGTCCATAGTTAGTAGCTAGATGGCTTCTTCTCTCTATTTGATCTTAAATAGAATGTTCTCCTTGATGTTCTTGGAGTTCTATTCGATGTAATCACTTTTTGTAGTGTGTTTGTTGGGATCCGATGGATTGTGAGTTTATGATCAGACCTATCCATGAATATTATTTTAGTTTTCTCTGAACTCTTTTATGCATGATTACTATAGCTTTGTATTTATCTCCGATCTACTGATTCGGTTTGGCCAACTAGATTGATTTATCTTGCAATGGGAGAGGTGCTTTGTAATGGGTTCGATCTTGCTTTGCTCAATCCCAGTGACATAAGGGGACATGACACGTATGTATCAGTGCTATTAAGGGTAAAAAGATGGGGTTTATTCATATGTGAGTTTATCTTGTCTACATCATGTCATCTTGCTTAAGGCGTTACTCCATTCTTTATGAACTTAGTACTCTAGATGCATGTTGGATAGCGGTCGATGTGTGGAGTAATAGTAGTAGATGCAGGCAGGAGTCTGTCTACTTGTCTTGGACGTGATGCTTATATATGATCATTGCCTTGAATATCATCATAATTATTTGCTTTTCTATCAATTGCCCAATAGTAATTTGTTTACTCACTGTATGCTATTTTCAAGAGAGAAGCCTCTAGTGAAAACTATGGCCCCCGGGTATATCTTTTACCATATATTAAAACACAAAAATTCCTTGCCGTATTTTTACTTTATTTATTTTATTTTGTATTTTTTTGATCTGTCTATCAAAAACTACACAATTTAATCTTGCTTGTAATCGTCGAGGGATTGACAACCCTTGTGCGCATTGCATTGCAAGGATTTGTTGTTTGTGTGCAGGTGTTGCTAACGAGGTGTTGGTTGGTTCTCCTACTGGATTGCTAACTTTGGTTCTCAACTGAGGGAAATACTTATCTCTACTGTACTACATCATCCTCTCCTCTTCGGGGAAATCCCAACGTAGTTCACAAGTAGCAGCCACATTCTGATCTTAAAAATCATGCAGCTCATCCTTGAACCGAGTACACTTGAACCACTCCCCGCTGGTGAATTGCTGGTGGTTAGGAGATTTATCAGCAACTTCAACCTGAAACCCTACATCAAGCCCACTTGTGATAATGAAGATTTCAGCATGCCTTCTCCTGAAACAACGAGTAAGAGTTTGCTGCTAAACATATACGCATCGATCCATTGTTTTCCATGTGATGAGGTCTTCATATTTCGTACACTATGATTCATTATGTATTGTATATATATGTCAACAAATCATTGGAGTTTAGCTACCATTTGTCCAATTGGAATGTTCTTCCTGTGGACACTATTTGTTCAATTGCATATTCTGGCGAATTTGCTTTTTTCATGCTGATTCAAATGTGATATTTTTTCTTTAACCTGACCATTGATGCGCACACGGTTCAACTAAATGAGTGTGTGCGATCCACAACGGAAAGTATACGTCCATCGTAGCAGAACTATTGGTGATACACGGCAGATCACAAATGATTTGCAGCACTTCTATGTGTGCATAGGGGCTCCTGAACCGTCTGTGCTAGCACATTATCACACACAAGAGCTTATAGTAAACCTTGCCCAATGCAAAATGCAATCCCACTCGTAAATTTTTCAGGAAACATGTGCGATCCCGAACGGAAAGCACACGTTACTCATACCTCAACCATCGGTGATACACAACAAATCACAGACGATCTGTAGCAATTGTATGTGTGCGAAGGGGCTCTTGAACCGTTTGTGATAGCATGTTATCGCACACGGTAATTGTTCGCGAAACGTGTGCGACGGTGTCATGCATGGCAGACGATTTCCTGAGAATACTCATGTGTGGCGGGGAACATATCGCACACAGTTTCTATGATGGCATGTGTGCCTTAGATACTGTTTCACAAATGATTTAGTATGAAACACCGTTTGGTTTCACTGCATCATTAGAAACGTTTGACCGCCAATCCCACACGTGTGCCAGAATGTGGTGCGTATGATATGTTGCTGCATCGCATACGATTACATTTGGCAGCGCATCTGCATCATGGCTCCGTATCCCTGACGGTTTCTAGATCATGTGCGAAGGGCCCGCCCTATCGCATACACTGGCAAGGCAACGGTTTAAAATGCCGTCACGGAAAGGGGTTAAAAACCGTTTGTATAGCAGCTCGTTGTACCAGTGTAATGAAGATGTTGCATCCCATCTTAATACTTTCATTGAATTATGTTATATACAAAAGAAAAAAGATCTCGATAAAGATATTGTTAAGTTGAAATTATTTTCGTTCTTACTACGAGATCATGCTAAAACTTGGTTTTCATCCTTGCCTCGAAATAGTATTGATTCTTGGGATAAGTGAAAGGATGCTTTTATTGCCAAGTATTTTCCTCCCGCAAAAAGTATTTCTCTTAGAAATCAAACTATGAATTTTAAGCAACTTGAGCATGAACATGTTGCACAATCTTGGGAAAGAATGAAATTAATGATAAGAAATTGTCCCACTCATGGTTTAAGTTTATGGAACTTTGTTTCTAGAAATCTTCTACACTCTGCTGCAGGTGGAACCTTTATGGAAATCACATTAGGAGAAGCTACAAAACTCCTTGATAACATTATGGAAAATCATTCTCAATGGCATATCAAAAGAGCTCCAACTGGGAAGAAGGTAAATTTTGTTGAAGAAATTATTACGTTGAGTGATAAAATGGATCACTTCAAAAAAAAAACACTTCCGTGATGATATGTGTTTGTCACAGTAGGTCACGTTATCTGTCATGCATGTACATCCATGACGATTTTCTGACAGAATCAAGATAGTCATACCTGTGCTGTCGTAGAAGTGTTCCATGACAATACTCAAATTATCATCACTGAAGTGTCCACTTCCATGACAATAAATGGCGCATCATTGAACTGCTTTCGTCAAGGGTAACCGACATGTGACATCCACCGTAACGGGTCATCGTTAAGCTATCGGGTCCATTTTTGGATCAGATAACCCGTTAACAGCCAAGACCAATGGTGATTTTCCACGTGTAAAATTCTCATTGGCCGTAGGGACCACATCTCAGCTCCACATCGGGACAGATGTCAAACGCCCGATGGACAGGAGGGGCCTATGATACATCGACACATGGGAAGGCCCAACAGCAGCCCATTTATGTTGAAAAGGCTAACCCAGTCAAAATTAGCGGGCTGGCCCATTAACGGCCTGCTTGCAGATGGCCCCTTTGCAGATAAGGCCTTTAGAAATAGTGTCAAATCGGCCCGTTAATAGCCTGTTCTAGATTTCACATGATTGCGGCCCATGGTCACTTCTAGCCCATTAACAACCTGCTAAGTATTTGGGCCAAATTACGGCCTGGTGTGTTTCCAGCCTGTTAATGGTCCTGCTACATTTTGGCCTATTTATTGCCCAATGAAACATTCGGCCCATAAAAGACAGTGAAGGAATTGGGCATATTCGGCCAGGTCTGACATGCAACCTGTCAGTGGCCCACTGTAGATTTGGGCCACTTCTAGCCTGTTGTGTTTTTCGGCGTGTCAGGGCCCATTGTGGATTTGGGCCACTTTCATCCTATTGTGTTTTTCGGCTTGTTAACGTCAGACAAAATCCATGGGACATATGTGGCCCAACATCACATCGGGCCTATTAATGGCCCATATACTTGCTGATACAAATCAAGCCCGCCCGCACTTCCGGCCTGGTAAAGGTCCGTCTACTAGGTCAGCGCAATAACGACCCGTCTGACTTTCGGCCTGTGAACGATTCGTATTGTAAATGGGCCACCATGAGCTTAGCTACATTTTGGCCTGCTAATGACCAATGGGTTATTTGGCACATTATAGGCCCAATCATCTTTCGGCCTCATAAAAGCCCGGGTTCTGGCCCAATTAAGGCCCAATCTGACTTTCGGCCTATTAAAGGCCCTTGTTATTTATTGGACACATTAGGCCAGCGAGATATTTACACAAGCTAACGACCTATTGTTACTAAGGGCCAAAATTATGTTTGGCCCGTTAATGGCCCAATATGGCCACGGGCCTATCAAAAATAAGAAAGCTAATGCTAATTTAGGGCCCGATATTTTCTATGGGCTACATGCCGATTACGGCCCATAATCATTTTGAACCAAAATGTTGGCCAGATGGGCTCCTACGATGCTTACGGCCGAAACGAGATCGATGATGCCTAATACATTACTAAGATAAACCTACACTATACAAAAATAACTTCATAATTTCTACGGCCTTTGGGAGCACGATAAATGTTGTATCACAACAAAATAAATTACAACCGTACAACAAAGGGCCTGTTGGCATAAAAGTTTGCAGTCCTTGCAGATAAATGCACCATCAGATGTATAGAAGAACATATCATTTGACCTAAGTGCTAATGTTACAGGCTGTAGAATCTAATGGAGCAGCATGACCTTTCCCTTTTTTTCGCCATTGCTCTTGAACAACGAAGCAAATGTATGATAGTCCGGTTTCAAAACCATTCATATCTTGATGACATTTGTCAACCACTATTCTTGTTTCAGAAATGACCTCCATTAGGGATTGGACTTGTGTTTGGAGCACAAATATATCACTCTGTCTAGCCGGAAGATTTTGTTCAGTAGGCCAACCAATCCAGAATTACGTAGGAAGGTGCTTTTTGCACTATTAGTGGAGAGATACTGACGCACTATAGCAAGAGGTGACATTGTGCCTGTGGTAGCCTCGTCACCTTCAGGTGGTTGTGGTTGTTCAATCATTTGTTCCATAGCTTGCTGAAAGTTTGAATTTGTAGATTAGTGTACCAGATAAGTTACCAATGGGACAAAAACAAACAAAATAGCTTTCACGTTTATACATAACTTATTTTGGTGAACTACTGTAATACATGAGCATGTATTGTAGTGCTAACTACATAATAAAATCACTTTTGGAACATATGTCCATGTAGCATGCCTACTGTATTATCTATTTCGTCACATTTATCGACATATAAGGATAAAGAGACATGGTTTAAAGTAGGATGAACATACTATGACATCATTCATATCACAGCCAAACAGATATCAAACAAACATGCTATTGTATCATTGTGTGGGAACCTGAACATCACAACTAGATTATAGATCAAGACCAAAAGAATACCCTTCCTCTCTTTTAAACCATGTAAGGTGAAATGATACGTTAAGACAACTGCGTATAAAAGCGAATAGAGTAACTGACATTGGCTACAAACCAAGCAGTTAAATGAACACGTCACGGCAACAAGAAGTTCAAAGGAATGAGGAGTAAGGACTTACAACAGCGGCTTGAACCGGTGTGCTCATGCCTTTCATCTTCCTGGTGTGACAAATCTTGAATATTTGCACTCCCTTCGGTTCAGGTTCTTTTTGGTCCGCACGGGATTTCCTATATATTTGGAACAAGTCAATATAGATACGATAATATGGCACAACAAAAAGAAGGAAATATCAGCTATTTACAAGAGCTTCGCAGTGTGCAATATAGCTACGAGATCCTGTTATCTGTTGAAATTTCACTTTAGAATAGTCTGTCTTGTTCTTCAAACAGTTAGCCTACAAGAAGATTGACCAATAAGGCACATACGTAAATACGTGTTTAATATGTGATCTGATCACATACATATACCCTACCTGATACTTCGGATCAGACCAGTGTTTAACAAGGGTAGTCCAGTCTTTCATCCATAATATATTCCACTGGAGATGTTTGGGTGATTCATTGTTAGCATTGCCTTCAAAGTGAGTTTTTCTAAGGTGATACCAATACTGTCGCAGAGTAGACTTGAAAACATGAGTGCATGCTTGTTTAGTTGCATCATCTTTCGGATCCAACTTGAACCTCTTCTATTGAAAAAAAGAATGGGAGTCTCATTAGGAGGAAGCTAGAAAGTATGGGACAGAGCAAGACAATATTATATTTTGCGATGAATAACATTACTTACAGATAAATGGTCAAGGAAGGTGTTAAACTTGGTATCATCTTTCTCATTCCTATACTGGATCCATGTTGGGAGGATACATGCAGGACACCTAACGACAACGACTGCCTCTGATACTAACTTGGCTTACTCTATAGCATCACATGGCCTTTTTAAACTTGCCTCAAAATGGATCTCCATTCTTCCTCCTTTAGATTTTGTTAATCTATCAAGCATTATCCCAGATGTTTGTTTCCTCTTGCGCCATGGTGCTAGTTCAACAATGAATATGGGAACTATTAGTGCACACAAAACTGTGAGAGTACATACAAAGGAGCATGCAACTGCAACTTGACTCGTTAGGTGCCATCTTGGTATTGATGCTCATGAGTATCAACCGATCTTGCCAAGTCATGTAGTGTCGGTAGTGCTTCGGAAGAAGTGTTAGGTGTGAAGGCAGCTTGGGAACATGCTGTTGGGACCATGGGACTGTGGGCGTCTGCCTGCGGCCCGTCGCGTGGCATCATCAGAAGGCCCGGCACGGCCCAGCATCAAGACTTCATGAGCAAGCCCCTCGCAAGGCGAGCGTCAACAGGGGTCATCAAGGGCTCCCGAGGGCCTCTCGCGGGAAGGTCTCCCGAGGCCCCTCACAGGGCGGACATCTCTAGGCTCGCCACCCCACCTCGCGCTGCACGTGGGTGACGCAAGCCATGACAAGCGGAGCCAGAAGGGCGCCAGCAGGCGTAGACAAGGACGATTTCCTCTTTGGTGCTAAGGGAACTTGGACGGCACGTGGGTTCCGGAAGCAATCCCCAAAGTGTCAGAATCGGGGCTCCGCGGACCCAAACAAGGTTTGAACTCTGGGGCGTGTGCGAAGGATCCTGCCTAGCTACAGCTCGTTGCTCACCGCCTCACGGCTTGGCTCCGTCGAGCTCAAACGAGTGGGGAGAAGAAGTGGACACAGTGATTTACCCAGGTTCGGGCAACCTTGTGGAGTAAAACCCTAATCCTGCTTTGTGGTGGATTGCCTGGCGAGGAGGATGAGTATGAACTAGTATAAGTGTGAGCTGCCTCAGGAGAGCTCAATGGTTGAACGATTAGATCCTATCTACGGTGGAGACAAGTCTATATTTATAGTGGCCTTGGTCCTCTTCCCTCAAAGCTTAGGCGGGAAGGGATACCACAACGGCCAATTTGAAGGGGGACAGGAGTACACCCTATCCTGACTGAAGGTGGTCTTCGTCTACAAAGCTTCTGGCCATGACGTAGTGGTGGGCTCTGTGATGAGCTCCGTCCTGCCGAGCCCATGGTCTTGGTCTTGATGCACTGGAATGGAAACCTTTGGGGGGCTCCTTAGGAACCCGCGTACGTCCTTGCCTCCTTAGCACCAAAGAGGAAATCTTCCTGGACTGCACCCGCTGGCACCCTGCTGGCCTTGGTCGTCATGGCTCACGTCACCGCGCACCTCACGAGGTGGGGTGCCTGCTTAGAGATGTCCGCTCCTCGGGAGGCAGCCTCAGGAGGCCGCTCCTCGGGAGGCCTTGATGTCGTTTGTCTCGCGAGGCGGGGGGCCCTCATGAGGGTCTTGCTCGTGAAGCCTTGGAGTTGGTCCGCACTGGGCCTTTGACAACCCCGCGCGCTGGACCGCAGGCAGACGGGTCTGGGTACCCTCGATCCTAGGACTCTGACACAAAGGTTGCCACTTCGATGCTAGAAGACCAGGACCGCGGGCTCGCCAGGACGGAGGTCATCACCGAGCCCACCTACGCGTCATGTCCAGAAGCATTGGCAGGTGGAGACTGCTTTTGTCAGGATAAGCTATACTCTTGTTCCCCTTCAAATCGGCCATTGTGGTATCCCTTCCCGCCAAGGGTTTTCGAGGGAAGAGGACCAGGGCCAGTATAAGTATAGCTAGGCCACCACCTTAGAGAGGATCGAGTTCATACACCCCACAAGCCCGGAGTCGCTCCTGAAGCCTCCTGAGGCCACTTGTACTCACGTATTCATCCTCCCTCGCAAGGCAATCCACCACAAAGCAGGAGTAGGTTCTTACACCGCAAGCTGGCCCGAACCTGGGTAAATCGCCATGTTGTGTCTTCCTTTCCTCTTGCTCGAGCACGCCGGAGCATCGTCATGCTGTAGTGAGCAGCGAGGTGTAGCTTAGTGGAGTTCCTCGTGCACACCCATGAGTTCGCACCTTTCCTTGGGTCCCCGGAGCCACGATTCCGACATTTGCCGCGCCAGGTAGGGGTGTGCCAGAGTTCTTCCAGTTTGTTTTGTCCCTGCTCCATCTTCCCCATGGATAATGCTCGTCGTCTTTGTGTCGAGTGCCCCGCTGCTCGCGTCGCCCAGACGAAGCCTGCGGGCCGTAGCGGCGGCCGCCGCAGCCAACGCCGCCATCGACCCTGCCGCTCACGAGCAGTAGGACTCTTCCCTGCAGCCCTCCATGCAGCACGACGGCCGCACTGCTATGCCTTCGCTCACCACAGCTACGGCTTCATCTTCCCATGCCTGCCGCGGGCCGATGAACGCGCAGGCAGTGTTGCTCATGGCGCATGAGCTGTCGCACTATCGCCCTGCCAACGAAGGCTACAACGCCTGGCTTGGCCGCATCACCGAGCTTGTCAATGCCGCGGGCGAGGCCCCGGCGCCCTCCCACTCACTCCGTCCTCCACCGTCTCATGCGGGCGACATGGCGCATGGCGCGCCTCCGCCTCCTCCCCTGTGCGGCGACAGTGCTGAGCCCCGGCAAGACGCGCGGGCGCGTGACCCGCCGCGTGGAGCGCCTATGCCGGCCCGAGACGAGGCTAGTTGTCAGATTGTGCGTCAGCCATCGCACGACTCGCGTGCACCTCCTGCACCGCTACATCAGCACCAAGAGCGGGCCATCCAAGAAGTCGCGGTGCATGGGCGCTAGGACCGTGCCGCTCCCATGCGTGCTGCACCCATGAGCGCCGCCGGCTGCCACGCCTTCACTCGCGAGCTGGGCCGGCTTGTGTGGCCGGTCAAGTTCAAGCCGGAGCTGCCCCCGTGCTACAACGGCATCCCCAACCCAATGTAGTTCCTCCAGCTCTACGCGCTGAGCATCGAGGCAGCAAACGGCGATGACAAGGTCATGGCAAACTGGTTCCCCATGGCCCTCAAGGATGGCGCGTGCTCTTGGTTCATGAACCTGCCTGAGGGGTTATTCTCCTCATGGGATGAGCTCCGCGAGCAGTTCAATGGCAACTTCCAAGGCAACCGCGTCCGCGCCCTCACCATCAATGATCGGCGGTGTGTGAAGCAGCTCCCTGGCAAGACCCTCTGCAAGTATATTCAGCATTTCACCCAAGTCCGCCTCAAGATCATGAAGGCCTTGGACGAAGCCATCATCTGAGTGTTCACCGATGGCGTCACGGACGTCAGGATGAACGAAAAGCTCGCCATTAACATCAACCTGTACACGGCGCTGGAGTTGTTCAACCTGGCTAATTAGTGCGCCAGGGTGGAGTAAGGCCGCCTCTCCGTTCGCAACAACCCCGACATTAAGCCTGAGGACAAGAAGGCCAAGGCCAAGAAAGTAAAGTGCAAGGGCTCCACCATGCTGGCAGTTGTCGGCGTATGACACCTATGGGATCCCGAGAGACCCCTTTACGATTCGGCGGGGGGAGAGGTATACGCAAAGAGCAGAACCAGTGATCGAGGCGGGAAGTTTTTACCCACGTTCGGGCCGCTGATCCGCGTAAAACCCTACTCCTGCTTTGTATTCTTATTGATGTTCTTGAGCCCAACCTTCAGGAGCGCTCGCAGTGAACAGTACGTTCAAAGAGCAGCTACACATGCAGAATGGGCCGGAAGTCCTCCTCTGTAGCAGTTGCCTTGGGCCTCCTTTTATATGCTCAAAAGGGGTCTCCACAATGGCAAAATTTACATACATTGAGGTGTAAAGTAGCTACAAGGTATCAGACCTAACCCCTGACGGATTAGGACAAGCGCATTTAATGCACCGTGAGGTGTCCGCTTAGGTGTCCTCACTTTCTTGGGGATGGAAAAAGGGGCCATCCCATCAGCACCGCTTAAGCTCTCCCCCACTGGCGCGTCACCACGCATCCAGGGAAGGAGCCAGAATGTCAGACTTGTTACTGTGCCGAAGCGGTGGCACAGTGGCGGAATCTCGCCAGGCGCCGATCCTTGCCGGGCACCAAACCTTGCCGGGCACCAAGCCTTGCCGGGCGCCAGGGCTTGCTGGGAACCATGCCTTGCCGGGCTCTACAGGCCACCCCGGCAAAGATCTTGCTGGGGAAACTGGCCTTCGAACTCCGGCTTTGCTTATCTGCTGATCCTCAGATCTCTGACTTGATGATTTCCTTGATGGCTTGAATCAACCTCGAACTGTTCCCGGCAAGCCTTGCCGCGAGGATGGCTACAACTGCCCGTGCACAAGTACAGGGTACTAGTGGCCCAATACTTAGTACACCAAGAGGAGCCCCCGGGCCTAGGCCATACACGAGTGCGAGGCGTTGTTGGGCTAGGCCCAAACAGTGCACGGGCACGCGTGGCAGGGGATTAACTGCTCTTAAATATGTCGTTTTACTGTGCCCCCCCCCACTACGCGCATGGAGCGCGCGACGTGGGAAGCATGCCAAAAAGGCTGCAAACTGTCTCGCGCCTATAGTGGCGCATTCACATTGGGGAATAAACAAGGCGGCCCCGCTCCTTCCCCATAAAAAGGAGAAGTCGCAGAGGCACAAACCTATTTACCCCCCCCCCCTTCTTCTCAATCTGGCCATCGCCATCGCCTTCATCTTCTCGAGCTCAGAGCGAAACCTTTTCCTCTTCCGCCCGCTGCTCCCACGCTCGCTCCGCCCCCAGCTTTCGTCCTCACAGTCGCCATGCCGCCCAAGGCCAGCAAAGGCAAGGGCAAGGAGGCGAAAGCCAAAGTTCCGGAGAGCGAACTGGTGAAGATGCAGAAGAGGCTCGTCGTCTTCCCTCCGACGCTCGATGCTCAAGCTTTGAAGGGGCGATACCAATGCATGTGGGCGAAGGGAACGCAAGCTCACCCCGCCACACGCATAATCCCAGGTGCTTGCTCCAAAGGTGGATCGGACAGATACCCCTTCTTTACTGCATATTTCTATTGCGGGCTCTATCCCCCCTTTTCCGATTTCTTCAACGACATCATGTACACATACGGCTTCCGCCTCCTTGATTTCACGCCGAATGCAGTACTTTGCATGTCTATCTTTGCCCATCTCTGTGAGAATTTCGTTGGCGTGATCCCCAACTCTGCTCTTTTCCGCCATTATTTCTTCCCTCGTATCCAAAAAGGAGAGGCTCTCTCTGGATCTATTGCCTGGATTCCAAGGGCTTGGAACAGAGAAATATACCCAGAGAGAGTTTACCGCGAAAAGTGGGACGAGTGGCGGGCCGAATGGTGCTGGATCCAGGAAGCAGATCCCCATCCTTTTTGTCATCCCCGGCAACAGAAGGTGGTTCGCGGCAAGGATTGGAGCGATCTCGCTGCGGAAGACGAGAGGCTCACAATCGCCACTACCAGGATCCTTCGCTTGAAGGCTGCCGGGCTGACGATGGAGATGATCGGCTTCGACTTTCTCCGCCGCCGCATCGCCCCTCTACAGAACAGGGGAAGGCCAGTCTGGGAATACAAGAACACGGCAGATGTCATGAGACTGCGCCCCGGGCTGAACAACAATCTGACCACCATGCAGCTTGGCGCTCTCCGTCAAAAGTTATTCCAGCGCGAAGACAAGCACCGGCTGCCGGCAAGGATTGTCCCCTTGTGCAACAACTCTGCCTTGGGGTCAATCATTGCCTTCCTGCCGATGTTCAACGCCCACGGCCTCGACCAGACCTGGGCCGAGCCAAGCGAGGAGGAAGCCCAGAAATTCTTTGACAGCTTTACGGAGAGGCCTATTCGGAAAGAGTTAGATTTCGTCCGAGCCACCACCGACCAAGAAGTAGCTTACATTGCTACTAGGGTGGAAGAGGCAAATCTTGCCGCAGAGGCCGGCAGCGTCGGCTTCACAGAGTGGGAAGCTAGCGACGCAGAGGTGGTAGTGGAGGTGAAGCCTGTCGGGGAGGACGAGGTTGCCGGGGAGGAGAGCAGCGCAGCCGCTGAAAGCTCGTCCGGCGAGGACTCGGTCGAAGAAGAAGAGACGCGAGAAGAGCCCCCACCCCCGAAGAAGAAGGCGAAGCGTGTTCTTCGGAAGACTGTCTCTGACATCCCAGCAAGCCAGCCCTCTCCGAGCGGTGAAGCCCCCGGCAAGAAAGTGGCCGGCAAGACTGGACCGCGGCAGGGGGCTCGTCAACAGCCTGCACGGCGCGCGAGGCCCACACCAGCGGCCACTGCTGGGGCGGCAGGAGGGTCTCGTACCACCGTACCGGAAGCTGCCCCGGCGCCTGCCATAGCCAAGCGGCCTAGGACTCCTCCTCCGCCTCCCCACTCAGACACCGCAACGGAGGTCGACTTCGACATCTCCGGCTTTAGTCCGGAGTGAGAGGAAGAAGAGTAAGTACTTTGCCACAGCTTTTACCTTCCAATCTTGCATCGATCTTTACTGACTTGCTTGTATTGTTTCTGCAGTGACACAGAAACCTTGCTAGAGAGGATGGCGAAGAGGTCAAGGACTTCTATGGTCGACGAGCCCCCGGCAGGCTCCACTAGCTTTCCAGAAACCGTCATTGTGAGCCCGGAGTCTAGTCCTCAACGCAGCCCCCAGCGCAGCCCCTAGCACAGCCCCCAGCGTAAGTTCATTGTTCTTTTTCCGCTGGCGGGTGCCGAGGTTTTCATTCTTGCCTACTGATATCTTTGGGTTCGCAGGAGAAGAACAGCAACAAGGAGAAGACATTCCCATTGTGCCTCCTTCATCGACCGCTCCGCCCACAAGCACGTCCCCGGCAAGAGATCCTGCCGACGAGCCCGTCCTAACTGAGGGGGAGCCGACAAGCGCGGACTCCGACGACATGCCCCCGGCAACCGGAGTTGCCGGGAGGGGTGAAGCCACCTCCCGACAGCCCGACGCAGGTACTCGATTGCTTCAGAGTGCTTGTTATTCTTTTTCTCTTATCTCTCTGTCTTCGGTCACTTCAAACTTCAACCTTGATCTTATTCTGTTTTCCTCCTTCGCCCTTCAGAGTTCCCTGTGATGGAACACATGTACATCGATGTTGTGATCGAGGAGACCGCCAGGGATGCTGCCGCCGAAGTAGACAGGATCACTGCCAGCGAGGCCACCAAGGATGACATTGTCGAGGCTGGTGGTGCTCTTGACGGGGAGGCCGCCAAGACAGCACAAGAGGAAACCGCCGAAGAACCTGCTGAAGGGGGCGACAGGGAGGCTGAGGACCGCACTGATAGCATTCCTGCCACAGGAGCACCAGGCGCTACTCCGGCCACAGAGACCCCTGTCACTGGTGAGGCGGCCACTGAAGACCAGCCATCAACATCTGAAGGCCCCTCATCCAGCAAGTACCTCAAGGTTGGCGAGAACCTGTTCATCAACTTGCCGGGGACGGCAAGCGCTGGGGCACCAGCCGAAGGAGATGTTTTCGAAGAAATCATCGCTGCTGCCGGGCTTGAAGTTGTCGACGATCCCAGCACTAGCAGCGCCAAATCTGAAGAGGATCAGCTCCTTCAGGCCATGGGCGAGAACTTCCGCAAACTCCAGGCTCTCCATCGCGCCCGGAAAGACAAAGCGGACTCTAGAATGGCAGTTGTTGAGGCGGCCGAAGCAGATTTCCAAAGGCGCGTCGCACAAATGCAAATCTGGCACACCGAGGCCCTCCAAGAGTTGGTTGCCAGCCGGGAACAAGTGAGCCAGCAGTGGAATGAGATCCTCCTGAAGCAATCAGACATGGAGAAGGCGCATGATGAAGCTGTTCAAAGGATTGCTGCCGAAGATGAACTCCTGACGGGGCGCCGCGTTGCTCTTGATGCTCACGAGTAAGATCTCACTGCTCGTGAGCAGGCACTCACCGCCAAGCTTCGCAGCAAGGATGAGGATACTGAAAATCTTGTCGCGCGGCGGACCCAGGAGCTGGAGCGAAAACATAAGGAGGCGCTCGAAGCTCTGACTGCAAGTCATGGCGGCAAGCTCAAGGAGGCCGTCGAAGCTGCCGAAGCTGCAGAGGCAGCCAAGAATGAGCTGAACGACAGAGTGAAGAGGCTAGAAACAGATCTCGAAGAGCACGGCAAGGAACTCTCGACGCTCAAGGGGGACAGGGAAAAAACCCTCCACTCCTTGGCGGAGATGCAAGTTACCCTGTCCGACAAGACCAAGCAGCTCTCCTCTGCAGCTGATAATATTGCGGTTCTGGAGCTGAAGCTGACCACGCTGTAGAAGTCTCTCGAGGCCGGAAAGGCCCGTGAGAAGGCTCTACTCAAGGATCTCCAAGGAGAGAGGAACCTGCTCAAGAGCGCCGCCGCTACCCAAAACGAGTACGAGAAGGGAGTGGAGATCTGGACTGGCCGTCTCATCGCCACCGCGGAGAAGCTTACCACAGAACTGTCAACCATGGGCTTGCCGAACTTCAAGTATTCTTCCGAGGAAAGAATATCTCCAAGTGCCAGGTTGACGATGTTCTTTGAAAGCATCATCAACGCGTTGAGGGTGCTCCAGTCTAGCCGGGCGACCCAACTGGCGAACGAGACTCGCCGGCTTTGCCGGGCCGTCCTCCGCAAGGTGCTCATCAAGGTTGTGCACAGCAACCCCGGCATCGACATCTCCAACACGCTCGGCCATATGCCAAAGGATGCAAATGTTGAGGCGCTTGAAGAGTGCATCGCGCCCATCCTTGAGAAGGTGGACTCCATCAAAAGGATCGAAGGCCAGCGCAAGGATTGAGTGCTTCCCCTTTTCTTGCCGTCGTCGTTCCATGTAAAAGACAATCAAGTCTCAAATTAGAATTGCGGCAACTCATGGATGTAATACAATTTGACTATGTTTAGGCTCATGCTTGCTACTTTCCTTGTTTGGTTCCTTTATGTATGGAGTTCATCCTACGCATATTGAAAAACTTGCCGGCGCGCAACCTGCCGCGAGCGCTGGGTGCGGGACTTCAGCAGCCTGCTGGAGGCGCAGCGGCCGGCAAGACTCCTTGGCGTTCTCAGTGCAGCCACTTAAATTGTTGAGCAGACTCGAAACAAAATAAGGGCGCGACCGATTACAACAAGGGTTCCTTCGCGTGCAGATTTTCCATACAAGAGTCGGAATCTTCCAAGGAAATAACTTGGTAATAAAAGAAAAACTTGCTCTGAGTTTTTAGGACTTAGCTTCCTGTCTTTGTTCTTCCTCCGGCAAGTGTCGATTTCGAACGTCACCAACTGGTATTCATATCTCCCTTCCCCCCCCGGCAAATGTGCACACGAGGAATCCTTCTGTCTTTTGAGAAAAAGAAAGAAGAGAAAATAAAGGCATGAAACCTTGGCGGTTCGTTAGAACTTACCGGGATCAGGTGTCATACAACATCTTAGATAAACAAGCATATATATATATATGAACATGGGAATCAATAAGGGAATGTACAACACTTAAATTTATTCATCTGTGCTCAGTGTCTGCGCCTGGCTTTGTACAAAGGATCACATGCCTTGCCGGCAAGACTTGTACAAAAAGGTGGTTGCCGGGATCCCCCGGCAACCGCGTCTTATGGGTAGAACTTGCGAAGATGTTCGATATTCCAGGAATTACTCACTGGAACGCCATCTTCGGTCTCCAGGTGGACAGCGCCAGGCCTGGTGACCCGTACTACCCGATAAGGGCCTTCCCACTTTGGCGTCAACTTGTTTGAATTCTTGGCGGACTGAATCCGCCGAAGAACAAGGTCGCCTTCCTCAAGGCTTCGGGCATGAACTTTGCGGCTATGGTAGCGGCGCAAAGCTTGCTGGTAGCGTGCAACTCGCACAGCAGCCTGAAGACGATTCTCCTCAAGGAGCACAGCGTCATCTTGCCGCAGTTGCTCTTGCTCGAGCTCATCATAAGCGAGCACTCGAGGAGATCCGTATATGAGTTCCGTAGGGAGAACTGCTTCCGCTCCGTAGACTAGAGCGAAGGGCGTCTGGCCCGTGGCTTGATTTGGTGTCGTTCTGATTGACCAAAGAACCACCGGCAACTCATCAATCTAGCGTCTTCCGCACTTTTTCAGCCTGTCGAAGGTTCTGGTCCTGAGACTGCGCAGCACTTCAGCATTGGCCCTCTCTGCTTGGCCGTTGCTTCTTGGGTGAGCAACAGAGGCAAAACAAATCTTGCCACCAAGGTCTTGGACGTACTGCATGAAGGTGCGACTTGTGAACTGCGTGCCGTTGTCGGTGATGATCCTGTTGGGCACACCGAAATGGCAAACAATTCCCTTGAAGAACTTGACAGCTGACTGCGCTGTCACCTTCCTCACTGCTTCCACCTCCGGCCACTTTGTGAACTTGTCGATAGCAACGTACAAGTACTCAAAGCCCCCGGTAGCATGGGGGAAAGGGCCCAGTATATCGAGCCCCCAGACCAAAAATGGCCAGGAGAGAGGGATTGTCTGAAGAGCTTGAGCTGGCTGGTGTAATTTCTGCGAATGAAACTAGCATGCTTCACACTTGGTTACTA
Organism: Thinopyrum elongatum; assembly: GCA_011799875.1. NCBI lineage: Eukaryota > Viridiplantae > Streptophyta > Magnoliopsida > Poales > Poaceae > Thinopyrum > Thinopyrum elongatum. The sequence goes on along the minus strand of CM022300.1, from coordinate 264,109,580 downwards.
GTGCAGTTGCATCCTGGAGAGCGGTAGGCCAAAAGAAACCTTGCCGGAATGCTTTCCCGGCAAGCGCTCTTGACCCTATGTGAGAACCACATATGCCCCCATGTATCTCTGCCAATAGCTCTAGTCCATCCTCCCGAGGAATGCACTTCAATTTCACACCGTTTGGTCTCTTTCTGTACATGATGTCATCGACGAACTTGTACATAACAGACCGACGGGCTACTTTCTCCGCTTCTTCCTGTTCCTCAGGGAGTTCACCTGTCTGAATGAAATGGACGATGGGCTGCGCCCATGCTGGAGCCTGAGGCTCGACAGCTAGGACTAAAGGCATCTCCTCTGCCGGGGGAACATTTGTCTCGACAGCAAGGGCCTGAGGCCCTACCGGAGCCTGTTGTTCCCCGGCAGGCGTGTCGATCCCGGCAACTTCCTTGCCGGCGGCTCCGGGGAGCTCTGCCGGGAAGTACTGGCCAGAGTTCAACTTTCTTCTCTTTTCTTGCCGCATCGATGGCGCCACGGATGGTTGAGTTAATTGGAGCACAAAATTTCCTGGTTCCACAGGCAACTTGAGGGCGGCACGCTTTGACAGGTCATCAGCAATATTGTTCTCGGCACGAGGAACGTGCTCCATCTGCAGACCGTCAAAGCGCTCTTCCAATTTCCTCACTTCATCTACGTAGGCCTGCATCAATGGGCTCTGATAACTCTTGTTAACTTGCCTGACGACGAGTTGTGAATCGCCTTTGATGATGAGCTTTCTGATACCAAGGTCTTCCGCGATCCTGAGACCGGCAAGCAAACCCTCGTATTCTGCAGTGTTGTTGGTTGAACTCTCCCGGGGAAAGTGCATTTGGACTACGTACTTGAGGTGCTCCCCGGTGGGTGCGACAAGCAGCACGCCAGCATCGGCGCCTTGCAGCGAGAAAGACCCGTCAAAGTACATAACCCATTGCTGATCAATTTCCTTGCCGGGGAGAATTGTTTCTTGAACTTCTTCGTCTGGCGTTGGGGTCCATTCTGCAATGAACTCCACCAAGGCCCTGCTCTGAATCGTCGAAGTGCTTTCAAACTTAAGGCCAAAGCTGGACAATTCCAACGCCCACTCCACAATCCTGCCGGTTGCCTCCGGATTTTGCAAAATCCGTTGCAACAGAAAGGGAGTGACGACGGTGATCTCATGTGCTTGAAAATAATGGCGCAGCTTTCTCGAGGCCATAAGGAGGCCGAAAAGCAACTTCTGCACACCAGAATATCTTGACCTAGCTCCTTGTAAAAGAGAGCTAACAAAATAAACTGGGCGCTACACCACCTTCTTCTTCTACACGGGTTCTTCTGTTTGCGCAGATCCTGTCTTGCCGGGATCAACCCTTGCCGGGGAAGGTCTTGCCGCGTTATTTGGCGTTCTTGCCGTTGACATTGCTTCCTCATTAGCTTCTCTCTGCGCCACTAGCGCAGCGCTAACCACTTGATTTGTTGCTGCCAGATACAGAAGCAATGGCTCTTGTGGTTTAGGCGCGACTAGCGTCGGCGGAGAGGAAAGGTATTTCTTCAAATCTTGCAGCGCAGCCTCCGCCTCCGAAGTCCATTTCATTGGACCTGCCTTCTTCAAAATTTTGAAGAAGGGCAGGGCGCGCTCAGCAGATTTGGAAATAAACCTGCTTAGAGTAGCAATACAGCCAGCAAGACGACGCACATCCTTGACGCGTCTCGGCGCTTCGATCTGCTCAATAGCTTTGATCTTGTCGGGGTTCGCTTCGATTCCCCGGCAAGATACAAAGAATCCGAGGAGCTTGCCGGAAGGAACACCAAACACGCACTTCTCAGGATTGAGCTTCAAATTGATCTTACGCAAGTTTGCAAATGTTTGTTCTAAGTCTTGAATGAGCGTTGCTTTATCTTTGGTTTTGACCACTATATCATCCATATACGCCTCCATATTTCTATGGAGTTGTGGCTCAAAACCAATCTGGATTGCTCTGGCAAATGTTGAACCAGCACTTTTCAACCCGAAAGGCATTCGTATGAAACAATACGTACCACATGGGGTGATAAAGGCGGTCTTCTCTTCATCTTCTTTTGCCATAAAAATCTGATGATACCCTGAATAGGCATCAAGGAAGGACAGGAGATCACAACCAGCGGTGGCATCCACAATCTGGTCGATGCGCGGCAAGGGAAAAGGATCTTTTGGACAAGCTTTATTGATATCTGTATAATCGATACAAAGCCTCCATTTCCCATTCGCTTTCCGTACTACAACCGGATTGGCCAACCAGGTTGGATGAAGCACTCCTTTGACCAGTCCTGCCGCCTCCAGCTTCTTAATTTCTTCGGTAATGAATTCTTGCCGCTCCAAGGCCTGCTTCCTGATCCTTTGCTTGATGGGCCACGCATGAGGATAGACAGCAAGGTGGTGCTCAATTACCTTCCTGGGAACACCGGGGATGTCAGACGGTTGCCATGCAAACACGTCGACATTCGCCCACAGGAAAGCAACGAGCGCGCTTTCCTATTTGTCATCTAGGGTGGAACTTATGGTGAAAGTTCCCCCCGTTCCGTCATCCCTGGCAGGCACCTTCTTGGTTTCCGGCGGAGCAGCCTTGGACTTCTTGTTCTTGCTGGTGGAACTCTCTGGTACATCCTCGACGGAAGCGCAGCACTCCGAGGAGGTGTGCTTGCCGGAGTTCGCGCCAAGGTTCCTGCCGGTCTTCTTCTTCCCCCTGGGAGTTTCAGCGGCAGGAGCAGATGCCTTGACGGCAGGTGCTGCAACTGCTTCCCGGTAAAGTTGATTGGCACAGATGAGTGCATCCTTCTTATCAGAATGGATAGAGATGACGCTCAATGGCCCAGGCATCTTCAAGACGTTGTACGCGTAGTGTGATGCCGCCATAAACTTAGCCAGCGCTGGCCGACCAAGGATCCCATTGTATGACATGGGGATCTTGGCGACATCAAACACCACCTTTTCGGTCCTGAAGTTAAGCTCGCTGCCAAATGTTACCGGCAGCGTGATCTTGCCCTTAGGTTGGGTTCTTCCCGGGTTGACCCCTTGAAACGTACCCGTTTCCTCGAGGTCCTCGTCGGGAATCTGAAGCCTTCTGAGCACATCCGGTGAGATTAAATTTAGGCCGGCCCCGCCGTCAACTAACATCTTCGTCACCTTGAGGTTGCGAATTGTTGGCGAGACCAACAACGGCAAATACCCGACCGCAGTTGTGCGATCAGGGTGATCCTCGGCGTCGAAGATGATAGGCGTGCTGGACCACTTTAGGGGCCTACACGCATCGGGGGATGGCTCTGCCGCATTGACCTCCCGCACCCACTGTTTGAGTTGGCGATGGGAGGAATGCAGCGAGGCACCCCCATCAATGAACATGGCCTCCGTAGCCTTCTAGAATTCTTGCTCACTGGATTCATCCTCTTCCTCATCATCATCTCCTTCTTTATCTCGGCCCCGAGCGGGCCGATCCTTTTGCTGCTTGGCCTTGCCGCGGCGACCTCCCCGGCCACCGCGCTTCTTGCCGGACCCGTCAGCACCATCTTGGGCCTTCTCCTTATCTCGCCTCTCGTATTCGGCCTTCTGCTTCTCAGCAAGCTACTCGACTTGCCGGCAGTTCTGGAGATCGTGGCCCTTGGTGCGATGGATCTTGCAATACTGCTTGCCGGAGTTCTCCAACTTGTCGGCAGCCGCCAAGGCCTGACAGGAAGGGCACCCGGCAAGATCCTTGCCGGGGTCACCAACCTTGGCCTTCTTGGCGGCGCCGGGGTTGTCGGATTCCTCAACAGCAAGCACGGCCTTGCCTCCGCGCTTCCTGTTCCGCCGCCGGCCTTTCCTTGACGGGGCCGCGGCGTCTTCATCTTCGGACTCGCCCGCCGCGCCAACAGCCTCACCGGGGAGTTTCCTTCCCTCTTCAGCTCGAGCGCACTTATCGGCCAGAGCGTAAAGCTCGGCGATACTCCTGACTTTGTTCATTGCCAGCTCTTCCCGCATTTTGTGGTTACGCACGTTCTGATGGAACGCGCTAACAACAGCGGCAGGATGAACGTTAGGAATATTGTACTGCACCCGGCTAAATCTCTGGATAAACTTGCGCAGGGACTTGCCCTCCTTCTAAGGGATAATGTGCAAATCGCTCTCTTGGCCAGGAGCTTGGTGGCCTCCAACAAAGGCGCCAACAAACTGATGGCACAAATCTGACCAGGAAGAAATAGAATTCTCCGGCAGATGCATCAACCACGACCTGACGTTGGGCTTGAGCACCAACGGGAAGTAGTTGGCAAGTATCTTGTCATCCCGGCCCCCGGCAGCCTGCACCGCAATGGTGTAGATGCTCAGGAACTCCGAGGGATGGGTCTTTCCGTCATACTTCTTCGGGACCTCCGGCTTGAAGGTTCGGGAATTGGGCCACCGGACTTGCCGCAGCTCACGGGTAAACGCTGGAGTCCCTATCTCATAAGGCAAGTCTCCTACGTCCCCTGGCGCAGGCTCGTCAATGGCCGGCCCCGCGTGCTTATCAGACTGATAGCACGCTTCCCGTCATCGCTCGATGGTAGTTCGAGCGTCCTCCTTGCCTCGCTCCTGGAGAACTTGACGCTGATCGCGGCGCATCCGTGGATCCGACGACGCCGTGGAAACTTCTTCATGGCGGTCGACTTGTTGAGTTGTCGGCCGCCGCTGGTGCCGTGGAGGGGAGTGCACTGTAGTTGCACCACCTCCGGTTTTCTCTACATCGGCTCGCGCCGGATCGATGGGCCTCCGCTGCGAGGGCCCTGCCTCTGGCGGTCCATCTTTGTTGGCGAAGCCGATGAGGCTCTGGATGGTAGCTCGCCACTCCTCCATCTTCTCCGGGGCAGGAGGAAAATCGAGGAGCAGCTGCGCATGTGCCAAGGCTTCCGCTGGCGTAGGTGGCGGCGACAAGTGCGAGGTATGTGAGGTGCTCTGACTCCTAACCAAGTTAGAAGGAGCACCACCACGGTCACGCGACCGTGCGCCACCTCCGCCGGCAGCTCGGTGTGCATGCTGATTCCGCGCATCTTGGGATCTATGTGCAGAAACCTTTTCATGGGGACGCCCTGAACCACCAGCGCCATGACGTCGCTCATCATGCACGACCTGGATAGGTCGTGAGGGTTGGGCCGGCACGGGAGCTCCAGCAGGCGCCCTTCGATCTCTCGAGTTCGTTGTGCCACCCGTAGGCAACACAGCGCCATCCCTAGATCCAGCGGCGTGCAGGTTACCACTGCCACTGCAGACGATACCGCTCGCCTGGCTCGGATCACCAGAACGCCGCGGGGGTTCTAGTCCTCTTCCTTCTGCACCCACGCCATCGCCAGTACGTGAAGGCGTAGGCAAAACGGCCCCGGACGGTTGCGCTGTCGCAGCGCTCTTCTTCTTGGGCGGCATGATGATGAAGATGATGAAGAAACTAAGGCGCCGATCACCAGATCAGGTTCACGCAACCTTCAATCCCCCTACCTGGCGCGCCAAAGATGTCAGCGTACGACACCTACGGGATCCCGAGAGACCCCTTTACGATTCGGCGGGGGGAGAGGTATACGCAAAGAGCAGAACCAGTGATCGACGCGGGAAGTTTTTACCCAGGTTCGGGCCGCTGATCCGTGTAAAACCCTACTCCTACTTTGTATTCTTATTGATGTTCTTGAGCCCAACCTTCAGGAGCGCTCGCAGTGAACAGTACGTTCAAAGAGCAGCTACACATGCAGAATGGGCCGGAAGTCCTCCTCTGTAGCAGTTGCCTTGGGCCTCCTTTTATATGCTCAAAAGGGGTCTCCACAGTGGCAAAATGTACATACATTGAGGTGTAAAGTAGCTACAGGGTATCAGACCTAACTCCTGACGGATTAGGACAAGCGCATTTAATGCACCGTGAGGTGTCCGCTTAGGTGTCCTCACTTTCTTGGGGATGGAAAAAGGGGCCATCCCATCAGCACCGCTTAAGCTCTCCCCCACTGGCGCGTCGCCACGCATCCAGGGAAGGAGCCAGAATGTCAGACTTGTTACTGTGCCGAAGCGGTGGCACAGTGGCGGAATCTCGCCAGGCACCGATCCTTGCCGGGCACCAAACCTTGCCGGGCGCCAAGCCTTGCCGGGCGCCAGGGCTTGCTGGGAACCAAGCCTTGCCGGGCTCTACAGGCCATCCTGGCAAAGATCTTGCCGGGGAAACTGGCCTTCGAACTCCGGCTTTGCTTATCTGCTGATCCTCAGATCTCTGACTTGATGATTTCCTTGATGGCTTGAATCAACCTCGAACTGTTCCCGGCAAGCCTTGCCGCGAGGATGGCTACAACTGCCCGTGCACAAGTACGGCGTACTAGTGGCCCAATACTTAGTACACCGACAGCAGTGGAGCCAGAGTTGAAGTGTGACCGCGACCACAACAAGCCCGCCAAGGACGGCCGCTCGTTTTGCATCTACCACAAGGTGCGCACCCACAACACCGACGACTGTTAGGAGCTCAGGGCGCTCCATGACGAGCGCTTGGGCCACCGCCCCGACCGCAGCCACCATGGCTTCGGCCGTGGAGGAGGCCGATGGGACAGCCGCAACCCCCGTTAGGGCTTGCGAGACAAGCCTCGCGAGGATGGCTGGCACAATCAGCGTCGCGACGGTGCCTCGCGCGATCAGCCTCGCGAGGCCCGTCCTCAGGGAAACGCGGGCCTCCCGCGCTGCCGCCGCCGCCCAGTAGGAACGACAACAACCAGTAGGACGAGGGGGCTGGGGGCTATGAGGAGCCTCGCACACTAGCCTGCATCCTGGGAGGAGCATAGGCCCCTGCGTCAAACCACATCTTCAACTAGTTCTCTCATGAGGTGCACGCTGCCCTCCCGAGGCTTGAGGTTTTTCGTCCCCTCAAGTGGTCGCAGTACGTCATCACGTTCGACTCCACTGGGCCCCAGGAGTGGGCACTGCTTGAGGCCGTGCCGTGGCGCACCTTGCGTTGTTTTCGAAGGCAGGGGTGAGAACGGCCGGCGGGGGCTGAGGCGTCGCTTCCCTGTACGCGGCCGGAGCTGTGGTGACCTTGGCGGGCAGCACTGCGGGCTGAGCCGTCGTGACTTCGGCGACCGAACCTTTCGGCAGAGCTGGGGAAGCGCTGGGGGAAACCAGGGCACCCGCACGCCCGGGTGCAACGGTGCCCGTGCGCCCAAGCGTGACGCCGGGGCGGCGCAGGGCACCCCCGCGCCCGCCAAAGTTGCGGCCGAGCATCGCCGTCGCCTTCAGGATAGAGGGCACCTTCGCCACGATGACCACCTTCTTCTTCTTCTCCGTGCCACCACCCCTGATTCGACGTGCCAAGGAGTCAGCATGAATATATGGACTACGGGCGCACAATCACAGGGCAACCAGGAGTACTTACTCGTCCAGCGTGGTCAACTTCCTCTTTTCGTCAGCGGAGGCCGACGTGCCGCCGCCCTCACCAGGTGCAATTCCGCGCCGCCTCGGGAATCCTCAATGCAGGCCATGGCGAGCCTCACTATGGCGTCACCCCCTGGGGAGGCACGAGGGCCCCATAGAGGGCCGCGGTCGGTGGGGGCTCAACCGCCCCGCGCTTGGAGCCGCCTCACCGGGCGCTTGCGTAGCCGGGGGGGCTGACTCTGCCCTCATGGATGCCCTGGCGTGGTATGAGGGAGTCGCATGTGTAGGCTCGTCGGAGGCATCGTCGTCCTTGAGGTCAAGGAGGACCTGGCGGCGCGACGGCTGCGATGGCCTCCTAGGGCCGTCCTCCTCCGTTTCCTCCGAGACCTCGTCGCGGCCGCTTTCACCGGATGACGGCACCACCAGAGGACTGCCATGCTCGCCTGGCACAAGCCCCCACTCGTTGAAGGTGGGCATCCTCGCGACCAGACCCACCGTGTCCTCGTAGACGTACAGCGGGGATGCAGCCTCAGGAGGGTCCGCTAGGAGGTAGCCAAGCAGGATCCCCAAGGCCGTGTCGTGTCTAGATCATCGGCCGTCAGGCCGGCAGCGTGCAGCCTCATCGCGTCCTCGGCGCCAGAGTTCTCCCACGCGGGCTGCGAGCACGCTTGGAGCGGCGCAATGCACAGCCCCAGGAACTCTTTGATGCTCATCGCCCCTGTCAGCTTTGCTTCCTTGTGCAACGCTATCACCTGCAAGACGGGTTTCACCCTCGGATCAACAAGCCTCTTGTGGCCCCACTCGGGGCTTTGCTTCGGAGGGGCTGCCGGGGTCATCAAGAGCTGGTTGACCTGGCTACGTACATGAAGACCCAGTGCTGCTGATACCCCTCCACCTTCTTCCCGGCCTTCAAGAGGCCACCCCCGCTCGACGTTGATGAAGGACACGCATGCGCTGCATTGGCCCTGGGCGGAGAACCTCAAGGTGTAGAAGTGGCGAAAGAGCACCACTGAGGGCCTCACGCCCACGAAGGCCTCGCAGTAGAAGGCAAGGATAGCCAGCAGAAGGATGGAGTTCGGTCGGAGATGCAGAGCGTGGATCCGGTAGTGGGCGAGAATGGCCTAGAAGAAGCTGGAGAACGGCGGGACCAGCCCCGCGTAGATGAAGGAAGAAGGGGTAGACGGACTCCCCCAGGCTGCACCGCGCCATCGAGCCATGCCAGATCTGGGTCGCGCCCCCTTCATTCTAGTCGCCGGCTATCAGTGGAAGCGCCGGATCAAGGTCCTTCTCCTCGGCAATGGAAGAGGTCAGGAGTGCCAGGTCGGCAGCGGAGGGACTTGTGGCTGGAACAACGGACTTCGTATTCCCGGCGGGCGCCATTCGTGAGTCGCGGACGCCGACAAAGAGGGGGAAAAGCTATGCTCAGTTTGGATCTGGAGAAGCCTTACGCAAGAGAAAGGGGGGTGCAGCAAGACGGGAGCAAGCAGGAGGAGGGAGTAATGATGGCCCATAATGCCCGCCAGGCTTTCTGTCAGTCTAGGCGGTTGCTGAGGCGTCGTGGAGAAGTGGAGGCGTCCCAAGCCCCGTCGTGCGCCACGCGTCAACCTTGGCCCATAGGAGGTTGGGGCCTGCGTCGCTTCGCCCCCCTCTCTTTTCCTCTGCCGTGATCGGAGTCGTGTGCACCGCAAGCCCGGGGGCTACTGTCGGGCCTATGGGACTGGGGGTACCCAGGCCCGTCTGCCTACGGCCCATCGCGTGGCATCATCAGAAGGCCCGGCGCGGCCCAGCGTCAAGACGTCACGAGCAAGCCCATCACGAGGCGAGCATCAGCAAGGGTCATCAAGTGCTCCCGAGGGCCTCTCGTGGGGCGGTCTCCCGAAGCCATCTCTCGAGGCCCATCGTGGGGCGGACATCTCTAGGCTGGCCACCCCGCCTCACGCTACACGTGGGTGACGGAAGCCATGACAAGTGGAGCCAGAAGGACGCCAGCGGGCGCAGACAAGGACACTTTCCTCTTTGGTGCTAAGGGAACAAGGATGACACGCGGGTTCCCAAAGCAATCCCCAAAGGTTGCCACTCTGGTGCTAGAAGACCAGGACTGCGGGCTCGCCAGGACAGAGGATATCGCCGAGCCCACCTACGCGTCATGTCCATAAGTTTTTGCACGCGGAGACTACTTTTGTCAGGATAAGCTGTACTCGTGTTCCTCTTCAAATCAGCCGTTGTGGTATCCCGTCCCGCCAAGGGTTTTCGGGGGAAGAGGACAAGGGCCAGTATAAGTATAGCTAGGCCACCACCTTAGAGAGGATCGAGTTCATACACCCCTCAAGCCCAGAGTCGCTCCTGAAGCCCCCTGAGGCCACTTGTACTCACATATTCATCCTCCCTCACGAGGCAATCCACCACAAAGCAGGAGTAGGGTCTTACACCGCAAGGTGGCCCAAACCTTGGTAAACACCGTGTTGTGTCTTCCTTTCCTCTCGCTCGAGGAGCATCGTCGTGAGGCAGTGAGCTGTGAAGTGTGGCTTAGTGGAGTTCCTCGCGCACACCCGAAGTTCGAACCTTTCCTTGGGTCCCCGGAGCCCCGATTCTGACACATGCCACTTGCGGAGCATTCGAACAAGTAACTAGTTGAGATGTCGGTATTGTTGAAGGAGGTTCTGCAGCTAGTGGAGCAGGTTATACTGTGTTTGTAGATTTAGCCAGTGGACTTGGACCTTCTACTGCACTATAAGTACCAGCAGAATCTCTAGGGAAGCTCCTTTTTTGTTGCACATGACGAGTAACACCATCCCTTACTATATTCTTTTCGTTGCTCTTTTTTGACTTTGCCATGTCAAGCCGTACCCACAACACAAAAGAATAAAATTCGCTCTTCAGAACTCATTGATGCATGATACAGATGAGCAATACTTTGATGTAAGACAACAATATGAGCAGGATGGAATATGTACGAAAAATAGGAGGGCATGACATATTCACACCCAAGATGTGTAAACTAAGAAGAAGGATTTTCAAGAAATTATAAGTAATGCAAGCTAGACACCATATGAAAGATGCAACCAATATCACTCTGCCAAGTTAAAAGTGTCTTGTCATAAGTGGCATTTCAAAAAATTCGAAGCAGTACAACCTAGAAATGAATGCAAGATGCAACCAATATCACACTTCCATGTTAAAAGTGTCCAATCATAAGTGATTGATGCAGGATAAACAACAGCAGTGCTTTGATGTAAGAACATGGTATCATAGATAGATGCAGTGTATTCTGGCAACAAAAAGGCATGTCATATGCACATGTATAACATATAAACTCAGCAAGTGCAATTTAATGAAATTAGAAGAAATACAAGCTAGACACCATATGCAACATGAAACCAATTATCACACTCTCAACTTAGAGCAAGAACTTGCAATTGTGGAGTAGGGGAGATGAACTCATCATATAGAGTTGGGACTTCAACTGCAGTAGCACTAGAAGTGGCAAATCTAGAGAGCCTCCGTTTGCGTCGGTCCGGAGGACCACCAACATCCCCTAACTTACTCTTTCCTTCCTATTTTTTGATATTGCCTTCTGAAGTCAAAACCACAAGAAAAGGAACAAATTAGCTCTGCATAACTGGTTGATGCATGATACACACGAACACTACTTCGATGTAAGGCAAGCACATGATAGGAGGATGGAATATATACAAAACAAAGGACATCATTGCATATTCACACCTATGGTAGGAGGATGGAATATATATGAAAAACAGTAAGCAGACGGCATTTCAACAAAATTAGAAGAAATGAAAGCAAGGCACCATATGAACATGCAACCAATATCACCCTACCAGGTAAAAGGTGTCTCGTCATAAGTGTCATTTCAACAAATTAGAAGCAGTACAAGCTAGAAAACAATGCAAGATGCAACCTATTTCACACTCCCAAGTTAAATGTCTCTTATGGTAAGAGATAGTTGCAGGATACACAACAGTACTTTGATGTAAGAACATGGTGTGATAGACAGATTTATTATGTTCCAGAAACATGAACACATGTCATATTGAGAGGTATAAGTTGTAAGCTAGGCAGATGCAACTCAACAAAATTAGAAGCAATACAAACTAGACATCATACAGAACATGCAACCACATATAATAGTGCCAAGTTAGAGCAAGCACCTGTGATGGTGGATTAGGGGAGATGTGCTCATCATGTACACAGCTATGTTAACTGTCTAGCCTTGCGTTATCTTGCGAATCTTGTTGGGAGGATGGCAGAATAGAATCTGTAGAGACCCTCTGTTTTAGTTGCTTCGATGGACAACCATCATCCACTGCCTTACTAATTTCCTTCCATTGTATTAATTTTGCATTGTGAAGTCAAACCGATAAGAAAAAGGAATAAATTCACTCTTCAGAATTCATTCGTGCATGATACTAATGAACACTACTCGGATGAAAGGCAAACACATGATACGAGGATGAAATATGTACGAAAAACAGGACGGTGTGACATATTCACACCTATGATCTGGTAACTAAGTAGCAGGCATTTCGACAAATTAGAAGCACTGCAAGCTAGACACCATATGAAAGATGCAACCAATATCACTCTGCCAAGTTAAAACTGTTTGGCGTTTCAACAAATTAGAAGCATTACATGCTAGAAATTGTATGCAAGACACAATTAATATCACAATGCCCACTTAAAGGTGTCTCATCGTAAGTGATTTATGTGGGATTCGCAAGAACAGTAGTCCGATGTAAGAATATGGTGTGATCAGATATAGTAAGTTCTAGAAACGAGAACACGTGTCATATTCACAGGTATAATGTGTAAAGTAAGCAGACGCAATACAACAAAGTTAGAAGCAATATAAGCTAGACATCATACGCAACATGCAACCACATATAATGGTGCCAAGTTAAAGCAAACACCTACGATGGTGGAGTAGGGGAGATGTGCTCATCATCTACAGAGCTACGTTGACTGTCTAGCCTTGTGTTGTCTTGCGAATCTTGTTGGGAGGATGGCAGAGTAGAATCTGTAGAGACCCTCCATTTCAGTTGCTCGGAAGGACCACCATCATCAAAAGCCTTACAAATTTCCTTCACTTTATTGATTTTGCATTGTGAAGTCAAACCGACAAGAAAAAGGAATAAAATTCGCTCTTCAGAACGCATTCATGCAGGATACTAACGAACACTACTCTGATGAAAGGAAAACTCATGATACGAGGATGAAATATGTACGAAAAAATTGACGGCGTGACATATTCACACCTAAGATGTGGAAACTAAGCAGAAGGCACTTCAACAAATTAGAAGCACTACAAGCTAGACACCGTATGGAAGATGCAACCAATATCACTCTGCCAAGTTAAAACTGTCTCGTCATAGGTGGCGTTCTAGAAATTAGAAGCAGTACATGCTAGAAATCATATTCAAGACACAACCAATATCACACTGCCAAGTTAAAGGTGTCTCATCATAAGTGACTGATGCAGGCTACACAAGAATAGTAGTTTCATGTAAGAATATGGTGTGATAGACAGATATAGTATGTACCAAAAATAGGAAGGCGTGTCATATTCCCACGTATAATGTGTAAGCTAAGAAGATGCAGTTTTCACTAATTAGAAGCAATACAAGCTAGACACCAGATGCAACATGCAACCGAATATCACACTGCCAAGTTAGATCAAGCACCTAGGATGGTGGTGTAGGGGAGCAGAGACATGGAACTTGTAATGCACTAGCAGTATAAGGAGAATCTGTAGAGATGTTCCATTTACGTTGCTGCAGAGGACCACCATCATCGCCTTCCGTACTCTTTTCCTCCCACTTTTTTATTTGCCTTGTTATGTCAAACCCACAAGAAAAAGGAATAAAATTTTCTCTTCAGAACTCATTGATGCATGGTACTGATGAACACTACTTTGATGTATGGCAACCGCATGATAGGAGGATGGAATATGTATGAAAAACAGGATGACATGACATATTGACACGTATGATGTGTAAAGTGTAAACTAAGCAGAAGGAGTTTCAACTAATTAGAAGCAATGCAAGCTAGACACCATATGAAAGACGAAACCAATATCACTCTGCCAAATTAAAAGGGTGGCCTCATAAGGGTATTTCAACAAATTAGAAGTAATACATCACAACAGGCTAGAAATCATATGCAATATGCAATGAATAAATGTGTCTCAGCGTAAGTGATTGATGCAGGATACACAAGAATGGTAGTTTCATGTAAGAACATGGTTAATAGATAGATATAGTACGTACCAAAAACAGGAAGGCATGTCATATTCATAGGAATAATGTGTAAACTAAGCATATGCAATTTACCCTAATTAGAAGCAATACAAGCTAGTCACCATATGCAACTTGCAACCACATATCACACTACCAAGTTAGAGCAAACACCTGCGATGGTGGTGTAGGGGAAATGCGGTCCTCAACTACAGAGCTATGTTGAATATCTTCATCTAGACTTGTTGTTTCTTGATAATCATGTGGGGACGATGAAATTGCACTCTTTATAAGAGTAGCACATCTCATACTAACCCATGAGCGTGACTATCTCATCATAAGTGATAGATGCAGGATACACAAGAACAGTAGTTTGATGTAAGAACATGGTGTGATAGGCAGATGTAGTATGTACCAAAAACAGGAAGGCATGTCATATTCACATGTATAATGTGTAAGCTAAGGAGATGCAATTTAATAAATTAGAAGCAATACAAGCTAGGCACCATATGCAACATGCAACTAGATATCACATTGCCATGTTAGAGCAAGCACCTGGGGTTCTAGAGTAGGGGAGATGAGATTTGGAACTTGCATAGCAGTAGGGGTAGAAGGAGAATCTTCAAAGATCATCTGCTTCGGTTGCTCCAGAGGACCACCATCAACCCGTGCGTTCATCCTTTTAGATTTTGCCTTGTCAAGTCAAACCCACAAGAAGAAGGAACGAAATTCGCTCTTCCAAATTCGTTGATGCATGATACTGATGAACACTACTTTATGTAAGTCAACCCCATTATAGGAGGATGGAATATGTACGAAAAACGCTAAGCAGAAGGCATTTCATCAAAATAGAAGGAATGCAAGCTAGACACCATATGAAAGATCCAACCAAAATCACTGTACCAAGTTAAAAGTGTCTCATCATAAGTGGCATTTCAACAAATTAGAGGCAGTACATGCTTGAAATGATATGCAAGACGCAACCAATATCACACTATCAATTTGAAGGTGTCTCATCAGAAGTGATTGATATGGGATACACAAGAAAAGTAGTTTGATGTAAGAACATGGTTAATAGAAAGACGTAGTATGTACCAAAAACATGAAGGCATGTCATATTCACACGTATAATGTGTTAACTAAGCAAATGCAATTTACCTTAATTAGAAGCAATACAATGTAGACACCATATGCAAGATGCAACCACATATCACACTGGCAAGTTAGAGCAAGCACTTGCAATGGTGGTGTAGGGGAATTGCGGTCATCAACTACAGAGCTACATTGACTATCTTCATCTAGCCTTGTCGTTTGTTGAGAATCATGTGGAGAGGATGACAGTACACTCTTTAAAAGAGTAGAGCTTGTCACAGTAACCCACTGGCGTGGCTGTCTCATCATAAGTGATTGATGAGGAATAGACAAGAGCATTAGTTTGATGTAAGAACATTGTTAATAGACAGATGTAGTATGTACCAAAACAGGAAGAAATGTCATTATCAAAGGTATAAGCAGATGCAATTTAACTAAATTGGAAGCAATACAAGCTAGACACCATATGCATTGGAAGCAATACAAGCTAGACACCATATGCAACATGCAACCACATTTGACACCGCGAAGTTAAAGAAAGCACTTGGGATGGTTCTGTGTGGCAATTGAGATTGTCAACTATAGAGCTATGTTTACTGTCTGCATCTGCTGACACTACATCCTTTAGAACGCTAAAACGCTTCATGCTTATCCTCGAATTAGATTGGAGCGAGTTCTGTCTTTTCATTTGTGAATTTGACAACTGTGCGTCAGAGTCTGAAATATCCATGGATAAAAAAACAGTAGTGTGAGTATGGGTGAAGTGTGTGCACAAGTAGTACACTGTAAAAGTAGCAGATAGCAGGTGGGTGAAATATAATGACGGGAGACATATGATAGCTCTACAACATGCATGGCACATGAAATTAGATTCTAGGATTTTCAAACATGAGCACAAAGATGGCTGGGAAATGCAGGTACTCCTCCAGCACACCATAAGATGTGGTCCTATGAAAATAACAGTCGACTGAAAACAAATAGGTTAGTCCATTTTTTCTGCACCGTCCGATGTATAAAGAATGGGCAGATGGCCTTCATCTACCTCTAGCCACTCAGTGTTGATGCTGTTCCTCAAACCGCCAGTGACCATCGGCCCAGTGTCGGTGTAACGAACATACGCGTTCGTTGCCCTCACTTATGCACCAGCGTGCAGCAAGACATACATCCAGTATCATGGATTGACATAAGATAAGCCAGAGAAACCGCTCTTCGTGAGAACAAGGATAGCATTAAGAAGACCAAGGTGACCAGAGGACTCCCTGGGAGGGTCTCCCTTGTCGGGTAGGCGAGCCCGGGAGGGTCGAGACTACGACTAGAGATCAACCCCAAAGCCGCTCCAACAAGGTTCTCGGGGCCGCCAAGACTCCAAGACATGAGCCCGGCAGGCCCCATGCCAGTAGGCCTCTGCCAAGACGCCACCGCTCCACCTCATCACACACAAGTCATTAATCGATGCGGTGTCGAGCTCTCAAGTGGCTAGGTGGATCTTGTTAGGTACGTGGCAACCTGCTGGAGAAGAGATTAGCTTTATTGACACTGGTCCAGATGGCGTGTCACGATAATAAGGAGAGGATGCATAAGCGGTGTGGCAGGCTTGCCGGGCTTCAACATCAGCATGACACCTAGAAGTGCATTTAATGCACTTTGTCCTAACTGCCAGAGTTAGGTATGATAGCACTCTTAGCTATCTAATCATACTAAAATTACAGTTTTGCCACTATGGTCGCCCCTTAACCCACAAAAGGAGGCCCGAGGCAACCTAGCAAAGGGTCCGAAAGCTTGACCCCCAACACTTGTATCGTGTAGTTACTCCCCCGAGGCACACTTGCCGGGCTTGAGCACTCTGCGCCTTCGTGTTCCTCCAAATCAATCCACCACAGCAGGAGTAGGGTTTTACGCTGCAAAGCGGCCCGAACCTGGGTAAAAGAGAGCTGTCCATCATCGCGCTGCCCTGTTGTTTGTGCTCTTTGTGCGATGTGAGTGTCCCTTGCCGAACCACAAAGGGGCAGCCCTACCCCATAGGTGATCGTGCTTCCACGCCGACATCTTTGGCGCGCCAGGTAGGGGGCGTCACTAGTGCAAACCTGAAGCAACAGCCAGCGCGTGATCTTCATTACCTTCTACATCTTCAATGGCTCCTAAGAAGAAAAGTGGTGCTGCGGTACATCCGTCCACTTCAAAGGTTTCCTCACCTGCGGCTGTGGCCATTGCGGACGACGGAGCCACGACGGGCGAGGCAGGCGCTACAGACGGTGCCACCAACACCCTCAACACCACTTGAGCAGGGACCAGTACTGCAGGGGCGGCCCAGCTCCCTCGACCTTCTGGTGAGCATGCTCATGTTGGCCGAGGGCAAGGAGACGCCCAACTTCCACTGCCTCAACCACTCGCAGCGCACGTGGAGATATGAGGGCAGAGCGCCCGGAGAGACGCGAGAGCAGAGCACGTGCTGCGGGACGTGAGCAGAGCGTGCCGCGGCCGTCTCAACCGCAAGCAACCACACACATAGAACAGTTGAACACGCAGGGAATGGTCGTCTACAAGCCGACCGGCAGTTGCGACGCTGCATAGAGAGCGGCCACGTGCTACTACCTCTGTCTTGGTCTATTAGTACCCTTTATATTATGTGCCATATTGTGACCTTAAATTGAACCAACAAAATGTTAATGCATGTTATAAAAATCATATAATTGGAAACTATGTTCAAATACGAATCCAACGATATAATCTTTGGCGACATGCATTCGTACTTTATTAGTTAAATCTCTAGTCAAAATTTAGCACAAAAATACATAGACGACTTATAAACCAGGACAGGGGTAGTAGGTAATTAAATCACAAACATGTTTTTATTAACCATATGTGTAGGTTTTCTTTCATCCTCCTCTCGCACATCTTGTCACCCCGCTGTTGCAGACGGCTTACAGCGCAAGCTTGAGCAGCGCCCGGGGACGTTCTTTTGGCCAAACGGTGGCTCCAAGTGGCGCCAATAAATCGTCGGTGAGCCCGTTCCCGCGTAACCACGCAGGTTCCCGCACAAGCTTCCCGCCTGACTCGATGAAATCACCCAAAATCCCAATGCTTACCAACCTACTATATAAACCCTCACAGCCGGCGAGTCCCGCGTCGCATTTTCCCCTCCCTCCCTGTAGCTTATCTCGTCTGCTTCTCCCACAATCCCCAATGGCACCAGTCCATCATCGTTGCTCAGCCACTCCACCGTCATCAGAGGACAACTCCAGCTGGGAGGCTACACCGCGGTGGCGGTGCAGTCCCCGGCGAAGTGTAGTGCGCGTGGCGTCCCTGTTGGGTGTTCGCCGAACACCCACCACACGCTCCGCCGCCACTGCCCGTCGGCAGCTGTTGCCGGCCGCCGTTTCCGCCACCCTACCGTCTGCCGCCGTGGACGCCACACCACCGTTGAAAGCCAGGGTCATCGCCCGCTTCGCCGCCGCAGGCCGATGGCGGGAGGTGACCGTCGTGACCGGCACCCCACTGTCGGCCACCGTGGCCATCACCCGCTCCGCCACCGCGGCCTGAAGGCAGGAGGTGGTGGTCGTGGCCGCCACCGCATCGTCGGCCGCCATAGCCGCCAGCCCACTGTCGACCGTAGGGGTCATCACCCGCTCCGCCACAGCCGTCCAAAGGCGGGAGGCGGAGGTGGAGGACCACACGTGCATCAGCGACCTTGCGCGCTACATCGAGTTCCTGCGGGAGAAGGAGGAGCGCCTCATCGAGCACGCAAAGAGCCTTACCACCGCAGTGGCCGCAGCACACGCTGCCGTATAGGCGAGCAATCAGGAGATCTACGAGGAGTCCCGCCGCTTCGAGAGGGATCGTCTGGAGTGGAAGAGGGCGTTTGAGGTGAGCGTTGCTAAAGGTGCAGCAGCAACAGTCACCTTATTGCAGTTGTCCAGCTCGTCGGTAAGCTCCTCCTCCTCTGCCTCTTACTGAGCGCGCTCGGCAGAGGAGAGGTTGTCGGAAGTAGTACAAAGCCCCTCCGTAGTAGTAGTATTTAGGGGCTATTTTGTTCAGTTCATCTGACTATAGATGTGGTGGAACTGTACAACGTACTTAAAATTAGCTAGTATATATAGTTGAACTAGATATTTTAGTACGTGGTTGGCAACAATTGGGGAAAAGTTTGGTCGGTTCAGCTGTCGAGTTGAACTGTTTGTATAAAGAACGACTGCTTAATCTATGAATGAAATCTATGCTTAATTACTAAATTTTAGTTGCAAAAATTGGATAGTGCTAGTGATTTTTAGCTGCATATTTTGACAAATGGCAATGTTACAAGGTTGACAAAGGGCAATGTTACTAGATTAACAAATGTCAGTCTTTCCAGTTTGACAAATGGCAATGTACCCAATATGACAGATGCAAATCTTACCAAATTGTCTATACGTGGTTGCACACGGGTCATCCGAAAAAACCGTTTGCGTTGAAGGGATGTACAAATCCTGCGTGCCAGATTTTCTTTTGGTTTAGTGCCGAAGTCTTGCTTTGCATACCGTATTCAATCTGAACCTTTGCGTTGAACAGATGCACAAATCCTGCGCGGCGAATTTTTAGTTGGCTTACTGGGGAATACCGTAGCTCTCACTTTGCATACGGGTGTTCTATCTAAAATGTTTGTGATGAAGAGCTGCACAAATCCTGCTCCGCACATTTTCCCTTGGCTTACTGGGGAAGCTGTCGATTTGCTTACGGGTGTTCTATATAAAATGATTGCAATCAAGATCTGCACAAATCCTGCTCGACACATTTTCCCTTGGCTTCCTGGGGAAGCTGTCGGTTTGCATACGGGTGTTCTATCTAAAACGTTTGCGATGAGTGTTTTATATTTAAAAACCATTGACATTTTTTTAAAGAAAATTGTTTGGTAAGTCTGTACATTCAGAGAGAAAAATGCAAGTTCGCTCAAACCATATCTTTCATTCAGTCACACTACGAATTTATATTCATATGATCGAGATACAGTATTAAACCCAAAAAAACTAATTCCGGCGGTGGCGGAGGCGGTGTGTCGCGTCGGCATTGTCATTGTCGTCCTCCGGGACGCTGTTGTTAAAGTCTTGAAGATAGCACATAATTTTCTTCACATGGAAATCAAACATCATTTCGTCGAGCGATCGATGGGCGAGGCGCGGGAGGACGGCAACTCATGGCGCTGCGAGGTAGCAGTCGACAGCAGCGTCCCATGCTGCTGAGGGGGGCGCACGCATGGGCGCAGCCGCGGCAGGTGCTGGCAAACGCATCAGAACCGGCGCCGCGGTGGGTGCAAGGGCGCGCACGAGCACGGGCGCTGGCGCTGGCATGTACACTAGCTCTCACGGGTCCGCGGAGACCTCGCTGACGCCCGCGGCTTCCAGCTCTGCGATAGTGCTCAGCAACGAGCCCGTCAGTGCTACGGGGATGGTCGATGGCACGGGCGCGGGTATGGGAGTTGGGGCGGGCGCGGGGGCAGCAACCGCCGTGGCCAGCTCGTTCAGGGCCATGTCCATGAGGCCCCATTCCTCCTTATTTTCTATCTCCTCCGGCTCGGAGTCGACTTCACCAAACTAGAAGACTAGTGGCAGATGATCCTTCTGTGCCATGGCGTTGGTGGAGGTCTGCGAGAGGGGAATGGGAGGCGAACAGTAAGGCCGCTTGTATTAAACTACAGCTCGGGCGCCATTAATGGAAAGGATGCAAGCAAGGCAGGCGGCCAAAGTCAAAAGGCCTGCTTCCCAGTGAGCCTACGCGGCGTACAGCTCGCATACTTCCCGGTGAGCTTGCGCATTGGAGGACAGCTTGCACGCCTCTTGGTCAGCCTGGGCAGCGGACGGCGCTTGCACGCCTCCCGTTCAGTCAAGCACCTATCCGCACGGCACCTCCTAGCCATTAAAAGAGTGACGCGTGGCATCACGTGAATGGCTAACAGAACGGACATGATTTAAATTATACAAAACATTTGAGATGTTAAAGTGGCAGCTATTTGTTTAAAAATGCCTTCGTTGGGTGTTATTTGAGTGCGCCTTCTCTCAAAATGGACACGAAAAATACCACATCATATCGGGTGCCATTCCATGATAGCATGCCAAGTTTCGTGAATTTCAGATGAGTTTTTGGATTTACTAGAATTTAAAAACAAAGTATCTCAATGTTTTGCCGGCAATCCACACTGCCCTGGTGTTTGAAATTGATTCCCATTTCTTGCATGGGACCTAAGCATGCACCCAAGGACACACATTTGATATGTCAACCCATTTTTCTGCACTGGAGCATGTGCATGTAGTTCAAATTTGAATTATGCACATAAAATGCCTAGAAACTTAGTTAATTTATAAAAATGTCCAAACAAACCCCGAAATTGCAAATTTTAACATGACACTTCGGTTACTCCATGTTCCCACTAGGAAAAAAATTGAAAACAGGAAGAGGCAACGACTATCGTTTCATCTACCAAGGATGCACATTCCCTACCGGAACCATGAGGCTTGTTGTCAGAAGCTCTGGTATGTGAGAAGGTTATACCTAAACCTGCCCCAAATGGGACAAATTTTTTACCCCAGCATGTTGATGCCGTTCCATGATAGCATGTCAAGTTTCATGAATTTCAGATGAGTTTTGGATTTACTAGAATTTGAAAACCATGTATCTCAATGTTTGCGACCGAGCGACAATGGCAAGGCATTTGACATTCATTCCCATTTCTTGCATGGGACATAAGCATGCAACCAAGGACACATATTTGATTTTTCAACCAATTTATATGCTCTGGAGCATGTGCCTGTAGTTCAAACTTGAATTATGCACATAAATGCATAGAAAACTCAGTTAATATATAAAAATGTCCAAACGAACCGTGAAAAATTCCAAAATTTAACACAACACTCATGCTGTTCTATGTTGACACTAGAATAAAATTTGAAATCAAGAAGAGGCAACGGATATCATTTCATCCAGAAAGGTGAAACATTCCCTACCGTAACCATGAGGCTTGTTGTGAGAAGCTCTGGTTTGTGAGAAGCTTATACCCCAACCTGACCCAAATGGGACAATACTTTTACCACGGCATGTTGATGCCGTTCCATGATAGCATGTCAAGTTTCATCAATTTCAGACGCGCTTTTGATTTACTAGAATTGGAAAACCATGTATCTCAATGTTAGCGGCCGAGCAACAATGGCAAGGTGTTTGACATTCATTCCTATTTCTTGCATGGGACTTAAGCATGCAACCAAGGACACACATTTGAATTTTGAACCCATTTACATGCACTGGAGCTTGTGCATGTAGTTCAAATTTGAATTATGCACATAAATGCATAGAAAACTCAGTTAATGTATAAAAATGTCCAAGCGAACCCCGAAAAATCCCAAAAATTGACACAACACTCCTGTTGTTCTATATTGGCACTAGAAAATTTTGAAACCAAGAAGAGGCAACAGATATCGTTTCGTCCACAAAGGTGTCATGTTCCGTACCGAAACCATCAGGCTTGTTGTGAGAAGCTCTGGTTTGCGAGAAGCTTATAACCAAACCTGCCCCAAATGGGACAATATTTTTACCATGGCATGTTGATGTGGTTCCATGATATCATGTCAAGTTTCATGAATTTCAGACGAGTTTTTGATTTACTAGAATTTTAAAACCATGTATCTCAATGTTAGCGGCCAACGGGCCAAGCGATAGTGTCAAGGTGTTTGACATTCATTCTCATTTCTTGCATGTGACCTAAGCTTGCAACCAAGGACACACATTTGATTTTTCAACCCGTTTTTATGCACTGGAGCATGTGCATGTAGTTCAATTTTGAATTATGCACATAAATGCCTAGAAAACTCAGTTAATGTATAAAAATGTCCAAACGAACCCCGAAAAATTCCAAAATTTAGCACGACACTCCTGTTGTTCTATGTTGACACCAAAAAAAATTGAAAGCAAGAAGAGGCGACGAATATCGTTTTGTCCACAAAGGTGACACGTTTCCCTACCGGAACCATGAGGCTTCTCATGAGAAGCTCTGGTTTGTGAGAAGCTTATACCATAACCTGCCCCAAATGGGATAATATTTTTTACCCCAGCATGTTGATGCCATTCCATGATAGCATGCCAAGGTTCATGAATTTCAGATGATTTTTGGATTTACTAGAATTACAAAAGCAAGTACCTCAATGTTTGCTGGAGAGCCACGGTGCCGTGGTGTTTGAAATTCATCCCCATTTCTTGCATGAGACATAAGCATCAACCCATGGACACATATATGATTTTACAACCCATTTTGGTGCACCGGAGCATGTGCATGTAGTTTAATTTTGAATTGTGCACCTAAAATGCCTAGAAAACCAAGTTAATGTATAAAAATGTCCGAACGAACCCTGAATAATTCCAATTTTTTTGACGACACACCTATAGTTGCATGTTCACTGCAGATAAAAGTTCTAGCAATTCAAACACCCTCCTTTGCCGCTGTGACTCCATTATGTAATTCAAATCAAGACGAAAAATCAAGTAGATCGCCCATAGTTTATTATCACCAACCATGTGAGATGCAGCACAAAATATCTTGGAGCACCATCAGAGTATAGTACGCATATGGCTTACGCGAGAAGGTGCATCGGCTACAGTCCACAGCCGGCGTGTCAAGCACACTAGCTCGATCCCCAAATATCATTTCATTGTTCAATCATTGCCGGTGAAAGATGGGGACGTGGACCTGCTTCGTGATGGCAACTTCAGCGGCCCACTCCAGCGAGAGCACGGCCGCAGCCGCCATGCGCGTGCTAACAAGCTTCGTCAGTACAGCCCCAATCTGCGACCGGGCGGCCAAGGTAGCCAAACGGCCACTGTTGCTTCTCAGGTGGTGTCGTGGTGGAACATGATCACCTATGGGGCCATCGGCCCCTTGTGGTTCAGCAAGGGGGAGGATCACATTGCACAAAGAGCAGAGGCCATGAAACAACACGACGGTGGTGACGCTGGTGGTTTTTACCCAGGTTAGGTCCACTGGGAAGCGTAAAACCCTGCTCCTGCTTTGGTGGATTGGATGGAGGAACACGATGAGCGCGCAATGCTCAAGCCCGGCAAGGTGGCCTCGAGGAGAGCAGCTACGCGCGTACAAGTGTGCAATGGTCCGAATCCTTTGCTAGTTAGCCTTGGACCTCCTTTTATAGCTTAAGGGGTGACCACAGTGGCAAAGTAGTCTTTATCAGGTGATTAGATATCCAACAGTGCTATCATACCTAACTCTAGCAGTTAGGACAAAGTACATTAAATTCACTGCTCGGTGTCATGCTGAGGGCGAAACCCGGCAAGCCTGCCGTGCCGCTTTATCCTCTTCTGCTTATCTGCTTGACACGCCTCTAGACAGGTGTCGCATGAGGATAATCTGTCTTCCATGGGCTGCCATGTGCTTAGCAGAAGCCACTTAATCACCTGGGGGCTCGACACCGCACTGATAGGTGATTTGCGTTGTGTTGCGGTGTGGTGGAGCGGTGGCAACTTAGCGGGGAGATATGCCCTTGGCGGACCCGGCAAGCCTGTCGGGGAAATCTTGGACTCGTCCCTGGGGTGGCCTCGACCCTGCCAGGCTCTCCTGCCTGGCGAGGGATGCTTTCCCAAGGTGATGCCTTGCTGTCTTTCTTGTCTTGGTCTTCTTGATCTGCTCATTGATCTCGTGAAGAGCGGTACTTCTGGCTTGGTCTTCTCTCTATAACTTGGCACAGGACATGAAATGCCAACACACCTGTGTATAAGTCCGGGCAAACAAACGCAAATGTTTGTTGCACTGACAGGTGGCGGCAGCAACATCTGCCTCGGGGATAGCAACTGGCGAGAGCGGCACTGCAGCTATCCGTTCCACAGTGGCAGCCTTAGCCATGGTGGAGGCCACCCACGCCCAGCTTGTGGTGGTCACCGCACAAATCGAACGAAGCTTCTCCGAAAATGGTCGACAACCCACGGCCGAAGAGTTGGCAATCGCCGAGAGCGTTCGAGCAGCCGTCCGTTCCTCCGTGGCATACCTTGCCACGATGGAGCCCGTCTAGGCCCAGATCACGGCCGCCCACGCCCAGCTCGTTGCGGCCTTTTCCAAAGAGATGGCGGACGCGGATGGCGAGATGCTTGCCCAGTATGGTGCGATGGATGCCATGGAGCCCTTTCCCAGGAGATCGGCGGGCACGAGCTGGACATGGAGGAGGCGGCAGAGATCAACGAGCACCAGCTATAGTAGTACTCTTTGTTTTGTTAATTTAGAGCGCTGGTCTTTAATTTGTTAGAGTAATGATTAGGTCAGCTAGCTCTATTTAATTGCTGAACTAGCTCGATTAAGAAGTGTGGGTGTGCTGTAGTCTCCTTTGTGTACCCAAATTATGCAATGACGTGGATGACCACTGTAACCAGGGAAATTCGAAACAAAATTTGCACGTTCAAACTCATCACACATGGTTTGAGCATATGAATCATTTGTGACATTCACATATCGTACACAGTGCTGAATAAGGGACCGTGTCTGATGACACTTTGCGCGCCAGTTTTTTCGCTGCACCGATCCAAAATTTTCGGCTTCCGCGGAAACATATACCTCCCCGCCCCCTCCCCCTTACCAAAAGTCAAATTTCCCATATTTCCACCTTCCTTTCCAAGTTAAAACCTTCACTCCTTGCTTGCAGTGCCGCCTCCTCGCCGGCAAACCTCCTTCACGCTGCTCGGCCTCATCGATCCAGCCAGGTAATGCACACCCGACCCCCATCCTCCTCCTCCTTCCACATCCCAAATACTCTGAGCACCGACGCGACACCTTCCACCCAAATCACCGACCCCTCCCCCAAATAATCGCCACCCTAAGCCATGGTGCACACTCTATAGCCAGGAGCTCAAGTAGCATTTGGCAGCAGAGAAGCAAATCGCGGCCGCACGCGCGGATGAGGTCGCTATGGCTGCCATTCATGCCGACCCCCAGATATTGGAGGAGCACCTCACCGTCGAGGCCACCGTCGACGCCTCGCGCATCGAAGCCACGACGCGGTTGGCTGCTTTAAATGATAGTTCATGGTGTTTTCTCGAGGACACCGTCGGTGCCTTCCACGAAGAATACGAGTGTCGGTGTACTAAATATTGGGCCTTTAGTACCCCATACTTGTGCACGGGCAGTTGTAGCCGTACCTGCGGCAAGGCTTGTCAGGGGAACAGTTGAAGATTAATCCAAGGTTATCGAAGAGACATTCAAGCCAAGGATCAGAAGATAAGGAGAACTAGAGACCAGAGGCTCGTCTCCCGGCAAGATCTTGCCGGGGTAACCTGCGGAGCCCGGCAAGATTCGCACCCGGCAAGGTTCCGCCACTGTGCCACCGCTCCAGCGCAGCGACCAGCCTAGCATTTTGGTCCCCTCTCTGGATGCGTGGCAAGGCGCTAGTGGAGGCGAGCTTAAGCGGTGCTGATGGGATGGCCCCTTTTTCAATCCCCAAGAAAGTAAGGACACCTAAACGGACACCTCACGATGCATTAAACGCATTGGTCCTAAATCGTCAGTGGTTAGGTATGGTAACCCTGTAGCTACTTTACACCTCGCATACGAACAGTTTGCCACTGTGGTGACCCCTTTGAGCATATAAAAGGAGGCCGAAGGCAACTGCTACAGGGGGGAGGACGCTAGCGGGAGAGAGCACTCTCGGCCCATTCTGCATGCGTAGCTGCTGCACGAACACACTGTTCATTGCAAGCGCTCCAAGAACTGGGACGAAAACACTGATAATAAACTAAAGCAGGAGTAGGATTTTATGCTGATCAGCGGCCGAACCTGGGTAAAAATCCCCTCGCGTTGATCATTGGTTCTGCTCTTTGTGCATACCTCTCTCCCTGCCGAATCGTAAAGGGGTCCTTCGGATCCCATAGGTGTCGTACGCTGACATCTTTGGCGCGCCAGGTAGGGGGATCGAGGTTGCGCGAACCTGATCCAGTGATCAGTACGTCAGTTTCTTCACCGTCTTTGTCACCATGCCACCCAAGAAGAAGGGTGTGGCAGCGGTTGTTCCGTATACGTCCGTCTTGCCCGTGCCTACTCGGACGGGTGACGGCATGGATGCTGGAGGTGGAGGTTTAGAGCCTCCGCGGTGTTCTGTTGATCCGAGCCAGGCGAGCGGCGTCGTTTGCAGCGGCGATGGCAACCCGCACGCCGCTAGATCCAGAGATGGAGCTGTGCTGCCTACGGGCGGCGCAGCGAACTCCAGAGATCGGAGGACGCCTTCTAGGACATAGGCGACTTGCCCTATGAGGTAGGTTGTCCAGCGTTTACCCGTGAGCTGCGGCGAGTCCAGTGGCCCAACTCCCGAACGTTCAAACCAGAGGTCCCGGAGAAATATGATGGCAAGACTCACCCCTCGGAGTTCCTGAGCATCTACACCATTGCGGTGCAGGCTGCTGGGGGCCGAGATGACAAGATACTTGCCAACTACTTCCCGTTGGTGCTCAAACGCAACGTCAGGTCGTGGTTGATGCATGTGCCGGAGAATTCCATTTCTTCTTAGTCAGATCTGTGCCATCAGTTTGTTGGTGCCTTTGTTGGAGGCCACCAAGCTCCTGGCCAAGAAAGTGATTTGCATCTCCTCCCTCAAAAGGAGGGCGAGCCCCTGCGCAAGTTTATCCAGAGATTTAGCCGGGTGTAGTACAATATTCCAGACGTTCATCCTGCCGCTGTTGTTAGCATGTTTCATCAGAACGTGCGTAACCGCAAGATGCGCGAAGAGCTGGCGATGAACAAGGTCAGGAGTATTGCCGAGCCGACAAGTGTGCTCGAGGTGAAGAAGGGAGGAAACTCCCCGGCGAGGATGTTGGCTCAAGGGGCGAATCTGAGGATGAAGATGCTGCAACCCCGTCAAAGAAAGGCCGGTGGCGGAACAAGAAGCGCAAAGGCAAGGCTGTGCTTGCTGTCGAGGAATCCGGTAACCCCGACACCACCAAGAAGGCCAAGGTTGACGACCCCGGCAAGGAAGTTGCCGGGTGCGACTCCTGTCAGGCCTTGGCAGCTGCCGACAAGCCGGAAGGCTCCGGCAAACAGTATTGCGAGATCCATCGAACCAAGGGCCACGATCTCCAAAACTGCTGGCAAGTTGAGCAGCTTGTCGAGAAGCAGATAGCTGAGTACGAAAGACGAGACAAGGAGAAGGCCCAGGATAGTGCTGAGGGATCTGGCAAGAAGCATGGTGGCCGAGGAGGCCGCCGCGGCAAGGCTAAGCAACAGAAGGAGAGGCCCACCCGAGGCCGCGACAAGGATGAGGGGGGCGATGATGATGAGGAAGACGACGAATCCAGTGAGCATGAGTTTCAGAAAGCCACAGAGGCCATGTGTATTGACGGGGGCGCCTCGTTGCATTCTTCTCACCGCCGACTTAAACAGTGGGTGCGTGAGGTTAATGCAACGGAGCCATCGTTTGATGCACGGAAACCTTTGAAGTGGTCCAATACGCCTATCATTTTTTACGCCGAGGATCACCCTGATCGCACAACTACGGTCGGGTGCTTGCCCCTGTTGGTCTCACCAACAATCCGCAACCTCAAGGTGACAAAAATGCTAGTTGATGGTGGGGCCGGGCTGAACTTAATCTCGCCGGACTTGCTCAAGAAGCTGCAAATTCCTGATGAAGATCTCGAGGAAACGGGCACGTTTCAAGGGATCAATCCAGGAAGGACCCAGCGAAAAGGCAAGATTACGCTACTGGTAACATTTGGTAGCGAGCCCAACTACAGGACAGAGAAGGTAGTGTTCGATGTCGCCAAGATCCCCATGTCATACAATGGGATCCTCGGCCGCCCAGCGCTGGCCAAGTTCATGGCGGCATCACACTATGCGTATAATGTGTTGCAGATGCCAGGACCGATAAGTGTCATCACTGTCCACTCCGACAAGAAGGATGCACTAATATGCACCGACCAACTCTACCGGGAGGCAGCCGTAGCACCTGCCGTCAAGGCATCTGCTCCTGCCGCTGGAACTCCCGGGGGGAAGAAAAAGAAGACCGGCAAGATCTATGGCGCAAACCCCGGCAAGCGCACCTCCTTGGAGTGCTGCGCTTCCATTGAGGACGTACCAGAGAGTTCCACCGGCAAGAACAAGAAGTCCAAGGCTGCTCGACCAGAGACCAAGAAGGTGCCCGTCAAGGAGGACGGAACGGGAGGAACTTTCACCATAAGTTCCACCCTAGATGACAAATAGGAAAGCGCGCTCGTTGCCTTCCTGCGGGCGAATGTCGATGTGTTTGCATGGCAACCATTTGACATCCCCGGTGTTCCCAGGGAGGTAATTGAGCACCACCTTGCTGTCTGTCCCCACGCGCGGCCCATCAAGTAGAGGGTGAGGAAGCAAGCCTTGGTGCGGCAAGAATTCATTGCCGAAGAAATCAGGAAGTTAGAAGCGGCAGGTTTGGTCAGAGGAGTGCTTCACCCAACGTGGTTGGCCAATTCGGTTGTAGTGCGCAAGGCGAATGGGAAATGGAGGCTATCTATTGATTATACAGACATCAATAAAGCCTGTCCAAAAGATCCTTTCCCCTTGCCGTGCATCGACCAGATTGTGGACTCCACTACTGGTTGTGACCTACTATCGTTCCTTGATGCCTACTCGGGATATCGTCAGATCTTCATGGCAAAAGAAGATGAAGAAAAGACCGCATTTATCACCCCATGTGGTACATATTGTTTTATACGAATGCCTTTAGGGTTGAAAAGTGCTGGTTCTACATTTGCGAGAGCGTTCCAAATTGGTTTTGAGCCTCAGCTACATAGATATATGGAAGCATACATGGATGACATAGTGGTCAAAACTAAGGAGAAAGCGACGCTCATACAAGATCTAGAAGAAACATTTACAAATCTGCGCAAGATCAATTTAAAGCTCAATCCTGAGAAGTGTGTGTTTGGCGTCCCTTCCGGCAAGCTTCTCGGGTTCTTTGTATCTCAGCAAGGGATCGAGGCGAACCCCGACAAGATCAAAGCTATTGAGCAGATTGAAGCGCCAAGACGGGTCAAGGATGTACGTCGTCTTGCCGGCTGCGTTGCTGCCTTAAGCAGGTTCATCTCCAAATCCGCTGAGCGCGCCCTGCCCTTTTTCAAAATTTTGAAGAAGGCAGGTCCAATGAGATGGACTCTGGAAGCGGAGGCAACGCTGCAAGATTTGAAGAGGTACCTCTCCTCTCCACCGACGCTAGTCGCACCTAGGCCACAAGAGCCGTTGTTGTTGCATCTAGCGGTAACAAATCAAGTGGTTAGTGCTGCGTAAGTGGCACAGAGAGAAGCCGACGAGGAGGCAACAGCAGCGGCAGGACCGTCAAGCGACGCGCCGGGATCTTCCCCGGCAAGGTCTGGTGCCAGCAAGACAGGATCTGTGCAGTTAGAGGAATCAGTGCAAAATAGGAAGATGGTGCAGTGCCCAGTTTATTTTTTCAGCTCCCTTTTACAGGGAGCTGGGTCAAGATACTCTGGTGTGCAGAAGTTGCTCTTCAGCCTTCTCATGGCCTCGAGGAAGCTGGGCCATTATTTTCAAGCACATGAGATTACCGTCGTCACTCGCTTCCCGTTGCAGCGGATTTTGCGAAATCCAGAGGCAACCGGCAGGATTGTGGAGTGGGCGTTGGAACTGTCAAGCTTTGGTCTCAAGTTTGAAAGTACTTCAACAATTCAGAGCAGAGCCTTGGCGGAGTTCATTGCGGAATGGACCCCAACGCCAGACGAAGAGATTCAAGAAACGACTCTTCCCGACAAGGAAACAAATCGAGAATGGATTATGTACTTTGACGGGGCTTTCTCGCTGCAAGGCGTCGTTGCTGGCGTGCTGCTTGTCGCACCCACCGGAGAGCACCTCAAGTACGTAATTCAGATGCATTTTCCCCAGGAGAGCTCGACAAACAACACTGCGGAGTACGAAGGGCTGCTTGCCGGTCTCAGGATCGCGGCAGACCTTGGTATCAAGAAGCACATCATCAGAGGCGATTCGCAGCTTGTTGTGAGGCAAGTCAACAAAAATTATCAGAGTCCATTGATGCAAGCCTATGTGGATGAAGTGAGAAAAATGGAAGAGCGCTTTGACGGTCTGCAAACAAAGCGCATTCCTCGTGCCGAAAACAGTATTGCTGATGACCTGTCAAAGCGCGCTTCCCTCAAGTTACCTGTGGAACCAGGAACTTTGTGCTCCATTTAACTCAGCCATCTGTAGCACCATCAATGAGGCAAGAAAAGAGAAGGAAGTTGAATTCTCTTCAGTACTTTCTGGCAGAGCTCCCGGGAGCCGCCGGCAAGGAACTCACCGGGATCAGCGACAAGCCTGCCGGGGAACAACAGGCTTCGGCAGAGGCTCAGGCCCTTGCCGTCGAGACAAACGTTCCCTCGACAGAAGAGATGCCTTTAGTCCTAGTTGTCGAGCCCCAGGATCCAGCATGGGCACAACCCATTGTCCATTTTCTTCAGATAGAAGAACTCCCTGAGGAGCAGGAAGAAGCGGAAAAAGTAGCCCATCAGTCTAGCATGTACCAGTTCGTCGATGGCGTTCTATACAGGAAGAGACCGAACGGTGTGAAATTGAAGTGTATTCCACGGGAGGATGGACTGGAGTTGTTAGCAGAGATACATGGAGGCATATGTGGCTCTCACATAGGATCAAGAGCGCTTGTCGGAAAGGCATTCCGACAAGGTTTCTTTTGGCCCACTGCTCTCCAGGATGCAGCTGCACTAGTAACCAAGTGTGAAGCGTGCCAGTTTCATTCAAAGAAATCACATCAGCCAGCTCAAGCCCTTCAGACAATCCCTCTCTCTTGGCCTTTTTTGGTCTGGGGGCTCGACATACTGGGCCCTTTTCCCCATGCCACTGGGGGCTTTGAGTACTTGTACGTTGCAATCGACAAGTTCACTAAGTGGCCGGAGGTGGAAGCGGTGAGGAAGGTGACAGCACAATCAGCCGTCAAGTTCTTTAAAGGAGTAGTTTGCCGTTTTGGTGTGCCCAATAGGATCATCACCGACAATGGCACACAATTCACAAGCCGCACCTTCATGCAATACGTCCAAGACCTTGGCGGCAAAATTTGTTTTGCCTCTGTTGCCCACCCGAGAAGCAACGGCCAAGCGGAGAGGGCTAATGCTGAAGTGTTGCGCGGTCTTAGGACCAGAACTTTTGACAAGCTGAAAAAGTGCGGAAAGCGCTAGATTGATGAGTTGCCGGCGGTTCTTTGGTCAATCAGAACGACACCAAATCGAGCCACTGGCCTGATACCCTTCGCTCTGGTTTACGGAGCGGAAGCAGTTCTCCCCACGGAACTCATATACGGGTCACCTCGAGTGCTCGCTTATGATGAGCTTGAGCAAGAGTAACTGCGCCAAGATGACGCTGTGCTCCTTCAGGAGGATCGTCTTTAGGCTGCTGTGTGAGCTGCACGCTACCAGCAAGCTTTGCGCCGCTACCATAGCCGCAAAGTTTATGCCCGAAGTCTTGAGGAAGGCGACCTTGTTCTTCGGCGGATTCAGTCCGCCAAGAATTCAAACAAGTTGACGCTGAAGTGGGAAGGCCCTTACCGGGTAGTACGAGTCACCAGGCCCGGCACTGTCCGCCTGGAGACCGAGGATGGCGTTCCAGTGAGCAACTCATGGAATATCGAACATCTTCGCAAGTTCTACCCATGAGGCGCGGTTCCCGGGGTCCCCTGACAACCTCCTTTTGTACGAGTCTTGCCGGCAAGGCATATAATCCTTTGTACAAAGCCAGGCGCAGACCCTGTGCACAGTTGAATAAGCTTAAGTGTTGTACATTTCTTGTTGATCTCCATGTTTATATATATGCATGCTTGTCTGAGATATTGTATGACACTTGCTCCTGGTAAGCATTAACGAACCACCAAGGTTCCATATCTCTGTTTTCTCTTCTTTCTTTTTCTCAAGGGATAGATGGTTCCCTCACACGCAAGTTTGCCGGGGGGGAAGGAAGGTATGGATACCAATGGGCGATGTTCAGAATTGATGTCTTGCCGGAAGGAGTACAACGACAGAAAGCTAAGTTGCGAAACTTTGAGCAAGTTTTTCAATTTTTACTATCAGGCTATTTTCTTTAGACGATTTTGGCCCTTGTATGGAAAACCTGCATGCGAAGAAACCCTTGTCGTAATTGGTTGCGCCCTTATTTTGTTTCGAGTCGGCTCAATAGTCTAAGTGGCTGCACCAAGAACGCCAAGGTGTCTTGCTGGCTGCTGCACCTCCAGCAGGCTGCTGAAGTCCCGCACCCAGCGCTCGCGGCAGGTTGCGCGATAGCAAGTTTCAAGTAAGCGTAGGGCGTATACCATACGGAAAAAATCGGACAGGGGAAATAGCATGCATGTACTCAATCATAGCAAGTTATATTACATCAGTAGTTGCCGCAGTTCTAACTTAAGACTAAATTGTCCTTGGCATGGAATGGTGGCGGCAAGGAAAAGTGAGATGGCTAGTCCCTGCGCAGGCCTTCAACCCTCTTGATTGAATCTACCTTCTCAAGGATGGGCGCGACAAGCTCCTCAAGTGCCTTGAGATCTGCATCCTTCGGCAAGCGGTCGAGCACGTTGGTGAGGTCACCGCCAGGGTTCTTATGCACCACCTTGATGAGTACCTTGCGGAGGATGGCCCGGCAAAGCTTGCGGGATTCATTGGCCAGTTGGGTCGCTCGGTTGGACTGGAGCAGCTTCAGAGCCTCAATGATGCTTTCGAAGAACATGGTTAGCCTGGCGCTCGGGGATATCCTTTCTTCAGAGGAATACCTGAAGTTTTGCAGGCCATCCCGGCCCATGGTTGACAGTTGTGCTGTGAGCTTCTCCACGGTGCTGACAAGGTGATCAGTCCAGATTTTCACACCCTTCTCATAGTCAATTTGGGCGGCGGCAACGCTCTTAAGCAAGTTCCTCTCATCCTGGAGATCTTTTCTCAGGGCCTTCTCGCGGGCCCTGCCATCCTCAAGAGACTTTTCCAGCGTGGTCAGCTTCAGCCTCAGATCGGCAATGGCATCATTGGCTGAAGAGAGCTGCTTGGTCTTGTCGGATATAGCAGTTTGCACCTCCGCCAGGCTGTGGAAAGTTTTCTCCCTGTCACCTTTGACCGTCGAGAGCTCCTTGTTGTGTTCCTCAAGATCCACCTCCAGCTTCTTCACTTTGTTGCTCATCTCATTCTTGCCGGCCTCTGCGGCCTTGGCGGCATCGATGGTTTCCTTGAGCTTGCTGGCGTGATCTACAGTTAAAGCTTCGAGCACCTCCTTGTGCTTCTGCTCCAGCTCCTGGGTCCGCTGCGTGACAAGCTTTTCAATTTCTTCGTCCTTGCCGTGGAGTTTGGCAGCAAGTGCCTGCTCGCACGCGACAAGATCTTCTTCGTGAGCGTCAAGCCCAATGCAGCACTCCGTCAAGAGAGCATCCTCAGCGTCAACCCTTTGCGCAGCTTCCTCTTGCGCCTTCTCTATGTCAGATTGCCTCAGGAGGAGCTCCGTCCAGCTTTGGCTCACTTGTTCCCGGCTGGTAGTCAACTCCTGAAGGGCCTCGCCGTACCAGATCTACATTTGCTCACCGCACTTCTGGAAATCCCCCTCGGCTGCTTTGACAACTGCAGCTCTGGAGTCTGCCTTCTCCTCTCGAGCACGGTGGAGCACCTGGAGCTTGCGGAAATTATCGCCCATGGCCTGGAGGAGCTGATCTTCTTCCGATTTGCTGCTGCTGGCGCTTGGTTCATCGACGATCTCGAGCCCGACAACGGTGATGATTTCTTCATCAAAATTTCCCCTTCGGTCGGCGCTCCAATGCTTGCCATCCCTGGCAAGTTGACGAATAGGTTGTCGCCAACCTTGAGATATTTGCTCGATGAGGGAGCCTCAGATGTCGGTGGTTGATCCTCGATAATCATCTCACCGGTGGCTGGGGGCTCTATGGCCAGTGTAGCACCTGGCGCTCCTGCGGCAGAAATGCCATCAGTATGGTCATCAGTCTCCTTGCCGGCCCTCTCGGCAGATTCCTTGGCGGCTTCCTCGGCAGCATCTTCGCTGACGTCAACAGTGGCATCTTTGGCGGCCTCGCTAGCAGCGATCTTGTCAGCTTCGGTGGCAGCATCTCTGGCGGTCTCCTCGATGACAATGTCGACATCCATGTGTTCCATCACAGGGAATTCTGGAGGACGAAGGAGGGAAACAAAATAAGATCAAGATTGAAGTTCAAGAAGACAAAGAGAGAGCAAGATAAAGGAAAGAATAACAAGTACTCTGAGGCAAGCAGTCACCTGCGTCGAGCTGTTGAGGGGTAGCTTCACCCCTCCCGGCAACATTTGTTGCCGGGAAAAGGTTGCTGGTGCCCATGTTTGCCGGCTCCTCCTCCACCAAAGTAGGCTCGTCGGTAGGAGCTCTTGCCGGAGATGCGTTTGCGGGCGGCGTGGTTGACGGAGGCGGCACGACGTGGGCGTCCTCCAATGACTCTCCCTGTTTCTGTTCTTCTCCTGCAAGCCCAAAGATATCAGCGGCAAAGGTAGGAACCTCAGCACCCGCTAGCGGAAAACGAGTAGTGGACTCACGCTGGGGGCTGCGCTGGGGGCTGTGTCGAGGGCTAAGCTCCGGGCCGATGATGATAGTTTCTGGCACGCTCGCAGAGCTTGTCGGGGGCTAATCGCCCGTGGAAGTCTTTGCCCTCTTTGCCATCCTTTCCGCCAAAGTTTCTGCATCACTGCATAGACAAGACAAAGCAAGGCAATGAGATCAATCGAATTCAGAATTTGGGAGATAAAGGCTGTGACAGGATACTTACTCTTCCTCTTCTTGTTCCAGGCTGAAACCGGAGATGTCGAAATCGACCTCCGTTGCAGTGTCCGTATGGGGAGGCGGAGGAGGGGTCCTTGGTCGCTTGGCTATGGCAGGTGTAGGGGGTTGGCATGACTTTGCTGCCTCAGCCTCCGGTGCTGTTGTGTGAGACGCCCCTGCCGCCCTAGTGGTTGCCGCAGGTGTGTGTCTCGTGCGCCGCACGGGTTGCTGTCGAACTCCTTGCCACGGTGCAGCCTTGCCGGCCGCCTTCTTGCCGGGAGCCTCGCTTCTCGAAGAAGGTTGGTTTGCTGGGACGCCAGAGGCGGCTTTCCGAAGGACACGCTTTGCCTTGTTTGGAGCTAGGGGCTCCTCCTGCGGCTGTTCTTCAGCTGCGTCCTCGTCAGATGAGCTCTCGGCGGCTGCGCCGCTCTGTTCCCCGGCAACCTTATCCTCCCCGGCAGGATTCTCTTCCAATATGACTTCTGCGTCACTAGTTTCCCATTCTGTGAAGCCGATGCTGCCGGCCTCCGCGGCAAGATTCGCCTCTTCCACCCTAGTGGCAATATACGCCACTTCTTCATCAGTGGTGGCGCGGACGAGGTTTGTTTCTTCCCGGATGGCCCTCTCCAACAAGTCGTCAAAGAACTTTTGTGCCTGCTACGTAGATGGCTCGACCCAAGTCGCGTCAAGGCCATGGGCGTTGAACATTGGCATTGTGGCGATGATTGACCCCATGGCGGAGTTGTTGCACAAAGGGATAATTCCCGCCGGCAACTTATGCTTGTCCTCACGCTGAAATAGCCTGTGGCGGAGAGCACCAAGCTGCATGATTGTCAAGTTATTGTTTAGTCCGGGGCACAGCCTCATGATGTCTGCCGCATTCCGGAACTCCCAAGCTGGTCTCCCCTTATTCTGCAGAGGGGCGATGCGGTGGCAAAGGAAGTCAGAGCCAATCATCTCTATTGTGAGCCCGGTAGCTTTCAAACGGAGGATCCTGGTGGTGGCGATCGTGAGCTTGTCATCTTGAGCATCGAAATCACTCCAGTCCTCGCCACGGACCGCCTTCTACTGTCGGGGTAAACAGAATGGATGGGGATCTGTTTCCTTGATCCAACACCACTTGAACCGCCATTCTTCCCACTTCTCGCGGTAAACCCCTTCTGGGTATATCTCCTTGTTCCATGCCCTTGGGATCCAGGCGATAGAACCGGAAAGGGCTTCCCCTTTTTGGATGCGAGGAATAAAGTAATGGCGGAAGAGGGCAGTGTTGGGAACTACTCCGACAAAGTTTTCGCAAAGATGAGCAAAGACAGACATGCATGTTAC
Source organism: Thinopyrum elongatum (assembly GCA_011799875.1). Taxonomy (NCBI): domain Eukaryota; kingdom Viridiplantae; phylum Streptophyta; class Magnoliopsida; order Poales; family Poaceae; genus Thinopyrum; species Thinopyrum elongatum. The sequence continues at coordinate 264,072,784 of CM022300.1, read as the reverse complement.
GGCATTCGGTGTGAAATCCAGGAGATGGAAGCCGTATGTGTACATGATGTCAATAAGGAAATCGGAGAATGAAGGACAGAGCCCGCAATAAAAATAAGCGGCGAAGAAGGGATATCTATCTGGTCCGCCTTTAGAAAAAGAACCTGGAACCACGCGAGTCGCGGGGTGAGCCTTCGTCTCCCTCGCCCACATGCACTGGTACCGGTTCTTCAAGGCTTTCGCGTCGAGCGTTGGAGCGAAGACGACGTACTTCTTCCGCATCTTCGCCAGCTCGCTCTCCGGGACATCAGCTTTCATCTCCTTGCCCTTGCCTTTGCCCTTGCTAGCCTTGGGCGGCATGGCGGTTGTGAAGGCGGAAGCCGAGGATAGAGCGGGTGCGGAGGCGGTGAGCGGATGAGGAGAAGTTTTGCTCTGGGCTCGGGAAAGAGAAGGTAATGGCGGATTCCAGATTGGAAAGAAGAGGGGGTAAATGGGCAGTGCCTCTGCGGATTCCTTTTTATGGGGAAGGAGCGAGGCTGCCTCTTTTACTGCCCAATGTGAATACGCCTATACGAGGGCGCTGCGGCCGCGGCCGTTCAGCGCACGCTTCCCACGTCGCGCATTCAACGCGCGTAGTGGGGAAGCGTAGTAAGCGGAATAATTACAAGCAGTTAACCCCTACCACGTGTGCCCACACACTGTTTGTGCCTAGCCCAACAACGCCTCGCACTCATGTGTGGCCTAGGCCCGGGGGCTCCTGTCGGTGTACTAAATATTGGGCCTTTAGTACCCCATACTTGTGCACGGGCAGTTGTATTCGTACCTGCGACAAGGCTTGTCAGGGGAACAGCTGAAGATTAATCCAAGGTTATCGAAGAGACATTCAAGCCAAGGATCAGAAGATAAGGAGAACTGGAGACCAGAGGCTCGACTCCCGGCAGGATCTTGCCGGGGTAGCCTACGGAGCCCGGCAAGATTCGCACCCGGCAAGGTTCCGCCACTATGCCACCGCTCCAGCGCAGCGACCAGCCTGGCATTCTGGTCCCCTCTCTGGATGCGTGGCAAGGCGCTAGTGGAAGCGAGCTTAAGCGGTGCTGATGGGATGGCCCCTTTTTCCATCCCCAAGAAAGTAAGGACACCTAAACCGACACCTCACGGTGCATTAAACGCATTGGTCCTAAACCGTCAGTTGTTAGGTATGATAACCCTGTAGCTACTTTACACCTCGCATATGAATAGTTTGCCACTGTGGTGACCCCTTTGAGTATATAAAAGGAGGCCCAAGGCAACTGCTATAGGGGGGAGGACGCTAGAGGGAGAGAGCACTCTCGGCCCATTCTGCATGCGTAGCTGCTGCACGAAAACACTGTTCATTGCAAGCACTCCAAGAACTGGGACAAAAACACTGATAATAAACTAAAGCAGGAGTAGGGTTTTACGCTGATCAGCGGCCCGAACCTGGGTAAAAATCCCCTCGTGTTGATCATTGGTTCTGCTCTTTGTGCATACCTCTCTCCCTGCCGAATCATAAAGGGGTCCTTCGGATCCCATAGGTGTCGTACGCCGACAACGAGGTGTTTTCTTAGTGTGCCCGTGCTTACCTCAACTTGAGAGCCAGCAGGTTGGTGCCTGGAGTGGCTCAGGCAACTCACCACTACGACGAGGGCACCCACGATGTGGACGCCTCGCCCTCTTCCATGTCCAAGGAGCCAATCATCATCGATATCTCTGACGATGAGGAGTAGCTTGTCTTATTAGCTCACTATAAGGACCTAAGTTCAGTTTGCTAGCTACGCCAGTTAAGCATGCTTGGTTTACCCGTTGTATGTACTGCTCCTACCTTTCCTTAATAAATTCTAGTGAATTGTCCTATCTACTTTTACCATGAAATCAGTTGCTCTAGTGTATATGTTCTATATGTCGTGCAATGTGGTGCTCACTTATTAACTGTTTGGTTAATTAGTTGTCATGTTTAGTTAACTATTTGGTTTAATTCTGCAAATGTGATGTTCAATTCTTCAGGGTGCAATTTTGTATTGTCTTCCATGTGAGAAATAAATCGAATTTATCTTTACCAAATACATGAGAAACAAATACGATTGCTATATTTCCAAGTTGTCAAGCATGCTTGGTTTGGTTAACTGTCTGATCTTCTGGTATATTATATATTGTGCAATGTGGTGCTCAGTTAACATTTGGTTCATTTGTTGTGGTGTATAGTTAACTGTTTGGTTCAATTCTGCAATGCGATGTTCAATTGTTGTGGGTGCATTCTGTTATTGTAGACCATGTTAGAAATAAATCGAATTTGGCTGTACTAAATACATGAGAAACAAATACAATTGTTATATTTCCAAGTTGTTAAGCATGCTTGGTTTGCTTAAATGTCTGATCTTCTATTACGAGTATTTTATATTGTGCAATGTGGTGCTCAGTTAATGTTTGGTTCATTTGTTGTGGTGTTTAGTTAACTGCTCGGTTCAATTCTGCAATGCGATGTGCAATTGTCGTGGGGTAGAATTTTGTATTGTTGTGCATGTGAGGAATAAATCAAATTTGGCTGCACTTAATACATGAGAAACATATACAATTGCTATATTTCCTAGTTCTTAATCATTCTTGGTTTGGATAAATGGGTTTTCCATGTGGCTCGAATTAATCCGATGAATCTGCAATATGCTTATTTTTCATCAACATATTTTACTGATAGCATGCGAACCCTCACTTAACCTGATCACTAACTACCTTATATGTGTTGCGGGGAAACATTGGGAAGCACTGAGGTTTACAATCGAGGTTTGCACATGCATGGTCCTTTGTCTAATAGCACATTATTGTGCAATTGCAGGAACCATTCTAATATTTAGGTTTTTAAAAATTTGGTCTTGCACATGTAGGTCCTGCTGTCAGAGGTTTTGACCCACTATTCGACCCTTTTTGCATATGGGGAAATGAGTTGTCCATGAATATCAATCAAGTCAAGAAACTCAGAAAGATTGTTAGGATAAAGAAATTAGCGACAAAAAACAACAACATCTTTGTCTGCACAATGAAGAAGACATCAGTTCACTACAGGATGGTACTAACTATTATACCTTGGCTTTTTTATTCCTTTGCCCCATTTCCAATCTAGAGAAGATATTTATGCACATCCTTGTTTTCAGGCCTTTCCAAAGCAGTTCACTAATGATTACCTCTCAAACCACCTGTATGGTCAGGAGGCGAGGAAGGTATTCATACAACACCCACGATTCAATATTGAAGTGTTCCTGAAGAGGACGAAGGATGGACGGTCAATCATCCACAGGCACTGGCCTAAAGTTGCAAAGACCTTCAACATCAATAAAGGCTCAATATTTGCGTTCCGCTTCAGCAGTTTTCTAGATGATATTCATCTGTCTATGTACCGTCTATGATGCTAATTTCAAAAGGTTATAGATGTTGCAAGTGAAACGTGGTGCTCGTGCACTTGTGTAATGGGGTAGTTGAGTGCTGAAGCTATATGATGTTGTACTCTGATGTATTTCAATTATGAAATCCTCCTTCCTTAATACAAAAATGAAATATATTTTGTGCTTAATATGAAATGTCAATTAGATTAATAAATGGATTATTAATAATAGGACAATTAGCCTGCTAATGGCCAATTAGCTTGCTAATTGGGTTTTTCTATTGCAAACGGTTATTGAGAAAACACGGTGGGCGATGACCTCAGGCAACACACACTGTTTCTAGGAATAAACCGTGTTGGATCAATGAACAGTCACACACGATATCGTCTTGAAAACTGTTTGCGTTAGGCCACCTTGTGCAAACGTTTACCACATAAAAAGTGTGTGTGATGGACAGCCTATGCCACACAGTTTCTTCTACACACCATGTGTGATGCATTCAATAACGCAAATGATAAAATTGTTAATATCATCTGCAATGGCAACACTATCAGAAATGATTTAATGGGGAAAATTGTGTGTGATGTACCTGCGAACGGAAACGTTTTCCTTGGAGTGAGTGTGTGGGATGTCTATACGAACGGAAGCATACTTCTTGGATTATCTTTGTGGGATGTACGTACTAACAGAAATGTATTCCTTGGATTGACTATGTGGAATGTACATACGAACGGAAACGTTTAGCCGGGACTGGCTGTGTGGGATGTAATTACGACCGGAAATGATTTGGCCTGCATAAATGTATTTTTTTAGCACAACTGTACGTATAATCATCGCTCGCCCGCCGCACACGACCTCATTTTGCTGAGCGTGTGTATAGGTGGCCAGTGATGGTTAAAAACCGTTTGTATAGCACTTCGCTGTACCAGTGATGGTTGCATAACCAAATTCAACATCCTATTACATAGGTGGCTACTACACACATGACATTTGCACACACCAAAGTAAACTATTACATGCATAATTACATAGGTGGCCACTACACACATGACATTTCCACACAGTAAAGTAAACTATATATTACATGTTTAATTAAGTACGATAAATGATCATCTGATCATCATCTACTTCTTGTGACGCTTGCCTCCACTGCTCTATTGGTGGCTCGATCCAGCCTCGTTGATTTCGGGAAGTAGGCACTTCCTCATGTCAATGATCCGCCTGTGCATCGTGTAGCATGTGTACATTATCTTGGTCGCGAACCTGAGGTGAGGTTCATCCAGTCGCCATATCCTGGCCTCGTGCCAGGATACGGGACGTGTTTTGTTGGCATCCTACTTCATCTTTTCGTAGTAGGGGTCGATGATGGCCAAGGCAAGTTCAACTAGGGAGTCCTTCTTCGTGCTGCCCAGACCCTGTAGTGGTCACGGATTTCGACAAGGTTCTTGCAGGCCAAGCCCGTAACCTTGAGTGCTTTTACATCGTCAGAGGTTTCCATCATAGCGAACTTGTAGTCGGTGCTGTTGACAAACCTGGCGAAATGGTGGCACGGCTTTGTGGCCATGCAGTAGTGGTAGATGAGGACATGATGGCGCACACACAACTGGGCGACGACAACCTTCTGATCTTTGCAGGGATGACCGCCGCTCTACTAGAGGTCGATGCCGACCACCATGTACTTGTCTCGAGCAAGCAAAACTGCTCCACGGTGTTGATGTAGTCCTCCACCACGGCCGGGTCGATGGTGTAAACCACCGAGAGATCCGTCTCCCTCGTGTGGGTCTCCACTTTATGCTCGCCGAACTCCATTGGAGTGCCGCTAGATATCCTCTCTGTATGTGATGTTGTGGGTGTGCTTGTTGTGTTTTGGGGCGCGATCGAAAGTTTGAAGAGACTAAGGTTATAACGGCCGTGGGAATTAATGGGGAAGCCGGACGGCCTGGAATATCGGCACGCCCGGATGGTAGTTCTAATTTGCAGCGCGTAACTCCATCGTGCCGCACATAGCTGCATCATGGCGACGCGCGCGGGGCAACCGCATGCACATGGGCCCCCAAATGTGATTGTGCACCGGCCCCAACCGCTGGTAGAGCTCGCACGGAGGGACGTGAGCATAGCGCTCCACAGCCGCCTCAATGGCGAGCAACCATATATATGCATATAGCAGTTGAACACGCAAGGAAAAGCTGTCCACAAGCAGAGCGTGTGGAGGTACGCGAGCAGAGCACACCGCGGCGCCTAACGGTGAGCAGAGCGCGCCAAGGGACGCGAGCAGAGCCGACATAGTGATACGTGGCAAATAAGATGAACTGTGCGAGCGATGGCGGAGATATCAAGCACAATTCAGATTAGAGTTGCGTGTACGATACGTGGCATACAGTTGATCCATCGTAGCTGTTTATGATGGAATAAGCCGTGTGTGTTGTGAGCAAACGCTTGCTGGTATACAATTGTCAGCGATTGATGAATTCATCACCGACGGGTTCCCTAGTGTGGTCCGTTTGCGGTGTGATATGCTCTGTCTGCACAACATCTATGCTCTTTCTACAGAAGGACATATATTGTCACATCCTAGCTAGCTCATGCATTAGAGTGTTGCATCATGTTTAAATTATCCAGAAACTTGAAATGGGGATGACAGAACCCCCAACAACCCCCTGGAAACAACTAGGGTTTACTAAAATCTTTTTCAATGAACCTGAAATGCCCTTCTAAAATGTCCATCATTTTTGTCTTGGGTTAGAACCTCTGCCAAAATTGGTTCACATTTTTCTAGGTCATCATAAGGTCATTGAATTAAATCATATGTAACTTGCATTTGGGCATTTAAATGCTAGTAAATATTTAAAATGTCCAAATAATCCCAAACTGAAATGTTCCATGTTGGATATACTCTATACAGTGGGCATGAGCAGTTTGGTGATTTTTGGAAATGCCTAGGTATTTCTAGAAAAGCCACAAACTTGCAGAAATATAGAAAACAGAAAATAAAAGTGAAAACAAACATACCTGGCAAAGCCACCAGCCGGCCCACCTGGCGGCCCATCACTGTGCTGGGCCGTGCCAGCCAGCTGCTTTGTCCCCGCCAGGCAGGCAGGGAGGTGACGCCGGCGTGCGCGAGCTCGCCACGGCGCCAGCTGCTTGCCGCTCGAGCTGCTGGACGCCTGGACGTCCTCCACGTCGTCGCCTCGACCCCCTGGACACCTCATTCTCCCCCCCTGCGCCTCTCTCTCGCTCTCTCCCCACCATGGCCGACGCAGCCGCAGCCGCGCCACCGTGAAACCCGCGTCCACCGTCGTCCCCGAGCCGCGCTGCCGTGTCCACGAGCTCCGTCGTCGTCCTCTCCATCGAGCAGACCGAGCCCCGAGCGCTCGTTCGCTTCGGAACCACCGCAACAGCCTCGCCCGACCTCGCCGTCGCCGGAGATCCCTTTCGCCGTCACCACCGCAGCAGCTCGTCCCTGACCTCGCCGTCTGCTCCGTCGTGACCGCCGTGAGCTCAGCTACCTCCCCATCTTTTCCGTTCTCGCTCTTGAGCCCTGCATCGACTGCACCAAGCTCGGCCACACCCGCCGCCGCCTCAGCACGTCGCCATCGTGGCCACAGCCACGTTGGCTCGATTCCGAGCACGCCATCGTCTTCGCCGCACTCGCAGGAGTCCACAGAACCACTCCACGCACTTCGCCGTGCCCCCTAGCGACGAGCCCGAGCTCGCCCGAACTCCGGCAGCCGCACAGCTCGTCGCCGACGTCGTTTCCGGCCACCCCAGCTCCACCCACTGCCACCACTCAACGCGGCTCACTCCCCGCATCACGTAGATGTGCTCCGCCGTCGTTTTGGTCGCCGGAGCACGAATCCCGCACTGCCCCGCCGCGTCTGGCCTCGCCGGCGGCTAAACGCCGGCGGGTTTGACCCCGCTGACCCAGTTTGACCCCCCTGGGTCTATGACAGGTGGGACCCGTGTGCTAATTAACTTAGGATTAGGACTAACTAAAAATTAGTTAGACTAATGACACTGACACGCGGGACCCACTGGCCAGGTTTGACCTGGACCTGCCCCGTTGACCGCTGATGTCATCCTGACGCAATGCTGACGCAATAAGTATTTCTCTGGATTTATTTTTATTCAGGAAATTCCAGAAAATACTACAAACTTCAAAAATTCATAGAAATTAATCTGTAGCTCCAAATCAAACAAATTATATATGAATTTGGATCAGAAAAATCCAATCTTTCCATCTGTACTGGTTTCATGCATGTCAGAACACTTTAACCTTGCTGATTAGATGAAACAAGTTAATGCACTAATATGACCTCTTATTTTAGGTTTGCGTTTGAATCCTTGATTCAAATGAACTCAAACCAACCTGTTCTAAGATGCATTAGCCAAAACACACTCATTTTGCCATGTCATAGCATGCATCATATTGTTGCATATTGCCATGTGATGATTGTGTTTCGATGTGTTCTTCGTGGTAGGTTCTGCCTCCGAGGATATTCACGAGTATCCAACTGAAGGGCAGTATTCCACTACCACTCTGTCAGGCAAGCAACCCCATTGATCATTTCGATACCAACCCATCTTCTCGCTTCTGCTCTCGTTTACTGCATTAAGACAACGCGTTTCAAACTGCTGTGTGTTGCGGTAGTTGAACCCATATCCTCTGCATGACCTGTCATTGCCACAGTAACTAGATGAAACCCACTAGCATGTGTAGGAGTTGATTGAGCCATGTCTGTGTTTCCTACCATGCTATGCCTGCTATGCTTAGAGTTGTGTCAGGTCTGGCTCATCAGGGTGATGAACTAGAGTGAATGGTTGTGTCCATAATGAGAGTGAAGTGTTGAACATGATTTGGTAAAGGTATCGATGGTAGGCCATGTAGGAGTACATGGTGGGTTGTTTCATTGAGGCCGTCCTTAAGAACTGAGATCTGTATGCGTGATTTAAGATTCAGCTACTACCACACGTTGGGCCCTGATATATGACCCCGCTCGACTTACTGACCCGTCTCGTCCTCTGTCCAGGAGTTGCAAGTAGTTTCTGGTGTTTGTAGTTGCTGGAGGCCGTGCGCAGCGCTGACCTTAGGGGTGGGCTGTGATGCGGTAGGCACGTGGCCGGTGTACCGAGTCGCCCGTTTGGTGTCTCGGGAACCCTGCACACATCGTTTGGGGCCGTTGAGGACACCCCGGCCGGATTTCCTTACGGATGGAACCCGAATAGGCGATAAACCTGGACTAGAGACTTGTGTGGTTAGTCAGGTCGTGGTCTACACCCACGTCGGCTTTCGCTTGAAGTCTGTCGAGCACATGTCGTGTGCAGACGCTAAGTGGTGGAAACATGTGTGACGAAGTACACCCCTGCAGGGTATAAAAGTATTCGAATAGCCACGTCCGCGGTAAAGGACTACTTGGTCGCTTATGCAGTTCATAGACAAGTTAATTGTTACTACTAAAAGACTCAAGATAAGTGTGAGTACCGCGGATGGCCCTCTCGTAGGATTACGAGGGAGGATCCACGGTGGAGTATTGTGATGGTGATTAGTGGACTCGTGTGCGAAAAGTATTTTTTTTGCAAGTGGTGTCTCATAGGATAGCTTAGCCAAGAGTCAAAGCTGGCTTGCTGCGATAACTACACCACCCTTCTTGAGAATGTGCATGTATAATAGGATCTGTTGTAAGACTTGCTGAGTACCTTTGTACTCATGTTGCTTTAATAATTGTTGCAGACGAGAACATCGCCCCCTCCGATGGGTTCTATGTAGATCTCGACGTTGACAAGTGACTTGCCACCCAGGTGGTGACCTGAGCTTGTGAAGGGCCTATGTAGATAGACAGGCTTTGACAAGCCTTCTTTCTTTCTAGTGTCTGTACTCAGACTAGTTGCTTCCGCATGTGCTTGTATGTTTGTATGACTTGAGTGTCGGGTCGTGTGACCCCTATCTGTATGAACATGTTATGTATGGCTCCCCAGAGCCTTTTAAATAAAGTACTTTGAGTTGTAGAGTTTTGTTGTGATGCCATGTTGTATTTACACATATCGAGCATATTGTGTGTATGATTGAAATGCTTGGTATGTGTGGGATCCGACTATCTAGTTGTTTATCCTTGGCAGCCTCTCTTATGGGGAAATGTAGTCTGGTGTCTCCACTGAGCCTTGGTAGTCCGCTACAGCCCGGTTTACCGGAGTCCTGCTAGCCCAGCACTGCTGCTCCGGAACACTTAGACTGCCCGGCATGTGTTTCACTTCGTTCCTGTGTCTGTCCCTTCGGGGATATGTCACGCGGTGATATCTGGAGTCCTGCCTAGCCTGCTACAGCCCGGGTTCCCGGAGTCCTGCTAGCCCAGTGCTACAGCCCGGATTCACACGCTGCTGACCGACATGCTCGATGTTGATTCATGTATGCCTGTCCTCGTAAGTTGGCGCCGCTTTGGGTTCACGACTAGCCATGTCGGCCCGGGTTCTCTCTCATATGGATGCTAGCAACACTATCATATACGTGAGCCAAAAGGCGCAAACGGTCCCGGGCCATGGTAAGGCGACACCCGTGGGAATACCGTGCGTGAGGCCGCAAAGTGATATGAGGTGTTAAAGGCTAGATCGGTGTGACTTAGAATCGGGGTCCTGACAGCGTTGGCATCAGAGCCGGACTGCCTGTAGGTTCGTTGAGCCAAACTGGTCGATGTCGAGTCTAGAAATGCTTTAGTTATATGTAGGGGAATTGATTGTGGGAGGGACGTAAGGCTCTTTTTACTCCTTTACCTTATGCCCTCTGATCTGAGTCATCCTCTTCTCTTTCTACGTGGGTTAAGGACTAGGCTCTCTTTTCTCTATCAGGTTCACGTGTTACTAATCTGTAGTAACTTATAGGATTATTGGTTACAAGCCTTAGTTCAGTTTCTACTACTTCTAGTATGTTGTCAGTTGAACCAGAACCTTGATATGATGTTGTTGAGTGGCTTGCAAACTGTTGTGAATGTCTCAAATCTTTTTCTGAGCATTTACAGCCGTTATGCTGTCCGATTTCTCCTAGAAAATTCTAATGCCTTTGCCTTATTTCGTGTTTCCAGATGGCCACTCGCACCCAGAATCAAGTGGTTTGTCTGACTCGGTGCCTCGATGTACCTGGTCACACGGCCATGCTGGTCCGAGTGATGATCGAGACAGGCTATCGATGGTATCCAGAGTATATCGTCGAAGAGCAGTTTCGAGACTTCAACCAGAGCCAATACCTTTGTACAGTCAGGATATACCCTTCCTATCCTGGAGCCACTGAACCCCTCCATTGCTCATATGGACTTGGGGTTACCATCGAGATGTCCGTGCAAGACGCTTCTTACTCGATGATGACTATCATGCGAGCCAGACTTGCCTTGCTTCGGAACACTGATTTCCGCTATATGCCAGCATCACTCCCTGGGGCACAAGGGTACTATCAGGCCCTTTACACTGACTCTGCCCATGAGGATTCACTACTCCGCACCACCACCGAGTTGCTTGAAGACAAGGACCGTGAGAATCATGCCTTGCGAATGGAGCTCTTCAACACTCGTTCTGATCACTGGGCCACTCTGACACGGTTTGCACCCGCCGTGCAGGCTGGGTATATGGACATGAGGGACTTGTACCCCGTGCGGTCTGGTCTGCCAGATTGTATGGACTGGCGTGATGTAGGAGGCATCACCCCTCCCCGTGGACCCCGTCTGCCACCGTTTGTTGGACCAAGGCCACATCTGAGTCCTTATGGACCGCAAGCTCCACAGGACCGACTGTTTCCAGATGATCATGTTCACCTCCCAGGACATGGTGGTAATCTCTATGAAGATTACTACGGAGACGTCTGAGTTGCTAGCAGCTTCACTAGTATTGTAACAGTTGTATTTTCCACAGTCCTGCGTGACTTGTGGGATACGACTTGGTGTGTATCACGTTCCGGAGGTGTAGAAAAATAATGTATAGGAGCTTGGAATGCCTTCGATGAGATGTAACGTCTTTGACTGTAGTTGTACTTTAGCCTGGGCTTGTACTAAACTATGTACGGTGTGTATGACCGATGGTATATATATGGCAGTTTCTATATTACCATGTCGTGCAAAGGACCATCTCAGCATTTCATGTCGTCCATTACATTCTGCACTTCCTTGCCAGCATTTTGCCATCCTTGTCTAAGCCATTGTCTTGTCTCTCCTAGGATGGTTAATACCCGCAACAACCCTGCTACCCCGGAGCAGGGTGAAGCCAGTGCAGCTAGGGATGGGAATCTGCCTCACCCGCCTTCTCTGGCCGAAGTTATGCTGGAGGCAGAAAGAAACAAGCGTGAGACCAACCGCTTGCTAGCCCGCATTGAGGAGAATTCTGCACGTCATCAGAGGAACGAATTGGTGTCAATCAATGACTTTATCAAGTTGTACCCACCGACATTCCATCATTCCGTCGAGCCCCTCGATGCGGATGATTGGCTTCGTAGCATCACCAATAAGCGACGTTCTGCCAACGTAGCCGAAGCTGATAAGGTTGTCTACGCTGCCTATCACCTCGAAGGCCCTGCTAGCCTTTGGTGGGAAAACTATGAGGCCATGCGCCCGGCTGGCCAGATTACCACTTGGGCTGATTTCAGTGAGGCTTTCCGTGAGCATCACATCCCGGAAGGTCTCATGGATCGTAAGAGGGAGGAGTTCTGCAATTTCACCCAAGGTAGACTGACCGTGGATGCATACAGCCGTGAGTTTGGAAATCTAGCACGATATGCTCCTGAAGAGGTATCCACCGACGCCAAGAAGCAGGCAAGGTTCCGCAAGGGACTTAGCCCCGAGCTTCGTCGTGATCTTTGTCTGCACGAGTGCACCTCTTTTCAGAAGTTGGTGAATAAGGCCATCAGTGCTGAGACAGGTCAGACTGACTATGACGCCTCACGCAAGCACTCCCGTGACTTTGGTTCGTCATCCGGTTCTGGACATCAGAAGCGCCGGGTGTGAATTCCAAACACAGCCCTGCCACCCAGGTTCACTCCGAGGCCATCCTTTGAGGCGCCTCGCCCCAATCAGCAGTTTGCACCGCCCAAAGCCTATGGTGGCCCCGCTGCTAATGCTGCTCCACGCCCCAATGTTGTGACATGCTTCAAGTGTGGAGAGACGGGTCATTACATAAGTGAGTGTCCCCAGAACAACAACCCCAATCAGCCCGGCAAGTCCGTTGGTCGTGACAAGCCAGCGGGAAAGACATATTACGCTAAGCCAGCCACCACTGCACGTGGCCATGTCAACTATGTCTCAGCTGAAGAAACTCATGAGGATCCCAACGTCGTCCTTGGTACGCTCCTTATTAACTGCCATCCGGCAACTGTTCTTTTTGATACTGGAGCATCTCATTCTTTTATCTCTGAGAGCTATGCTCAATTGCACAACACCACATTTTGTGACATGCCCACCTCCATGGCAATTCAAACCCCTGGTTCTAGATGGCAAACCTCTAGAATAAGCCATGGAAATGAAATTCTTGTCGATAGATTGGTCTTCCTTGCATCACTGATAGCTCTCAAGTCCTCGGACATAAACATCATCTTGGGTATGGACTGGATGTCAGCCCATTATGCTAAGATTGATTGCTCTACTAGAACTGTTCAACTCACCCATCCATCGGGCAAGACAGTCAATGTTTTGACCCGAGTGTCTAAGCGTCAGCTCTACTCCCTAAATGCCAACCCTCTTCCAGACCTTGAAGATATTCCGGTAGTCCGCGACTTCCCGGGTGTCTTTCCAGAAGAACTGCCAGGTGTTCCACCTGACAGGGATGTCGAGTTCGTGATAGACCTTGTTCCAGGAACCGTCCCAATCTCTAGAAGACCCTATAAGATGGCACCCCTAGAACTAGCCGAGCTTAAGAAACAACTCGATGAGTCCTTGAAAAAGGGTTTCATCCGTCCTAGTTCTTCTCCATGGGCTTGCCCCGTCCTCTTCGTCAAGAAGAAGGATGGAACGGATCGGATGGTTGTAGATTACCGACCTGTCAACTTGGTCACAATCAAGAACAAGTATCCGCTCCCCAGGATCATCGATCTGTATGATCAGCTCACTGGATCCTCAGTCTTTTCCAAAATGGATTTGCGGTTGGGCTACCATCAAATCAAAATCAAGAATGGGGACATTCCTAAAACGGCCTTTGTTACTCGTTATGGCCAATACGAGTACACCGTCATGTCCTTCGGTTTAACCAATGCTCCAGCCACCTTCTCTCGGTTAATGAACTCGATCTTCATGGAGTATTTGGATAAATTCGTCGTGGTATACCTCGATGATATACTCATCTACTCCAAGAATGAGGAAGAACATGCCGAGCATCTAAGGCTAGTATTGATGAAACTTCGAGAGCATCGTCTTTATGCCAAATTCTCCAAGTGTGAATTTTGGTTGCCAGAAGTGACCTATCTAGGCCACGTAATCTCTGGTAAGTGTATTGCTGTCAATCCCGAGCGAGTTCAAGCCGTCCTTGATTGGACTCCACCTGAAACAGTCAAGCAAGTTCGGAGTTTTCTTGGCTTAGCGAGCTACTGTCGCCGCTTCGTCGAGAATTTCTCCAAGGTTGCTAAACCTCTAACTGAACTTCTCAAGAAAGATAAAAAGTTCGAGTGGACCCCACAGCGCGAGTTCAGCTTTCAGGAACTGAAAAGACGCCTGACATCTGCTCCCGTACTTGTGCCACCAGATTTTTCTAAGGACTTTGTTATCTATTGCGATGCCTCGCGACAAGGACTAGGTTGCATACTCATGCAAGATCGTCATGTGATTGACTACGCTTCTCGACAGTTGCGTCCACATGAGGACAACTATCCCACACATGATCTAGAGCTTGCAGTTGTGGTCCATGCACTCAAAACATGGCGACATTACCTTCTCGGTAATCGTTGCGAAATTTACACCGATCACCAAAGTCTGAAATACATCTTCACCCAACCGGATTTGAATCTCAGGCAAAGACGTTCGGTTGAGTTGATTACAGATTATGACTTAGGAATAACTTACACCCCGGGCAAAGCCAATGTCATGGCTGATGCGCTAAGTCGTAAATCTTATTGTAACAACTTGATGTTACAACAAAGTCAACCACTACTCCACGAGGAATTTCGCAAGCTTAACCTTCACATTGCTCCTCGAGGATTCTTATCCACCCTGGTGGCGAAACCTAACCTTACGGATCAAATCATAGCTGCCCAGAAGCGTGATAAGGGCATATCCCGCATCCAGGAGAACATTGCTAGCGGAGCTGCTAAGTGTTTCTCTATGGACGATCGAGGTGTTGTCTTCTTTGAAAACCGTCTAGTGGTTCCCAAGAAACAACAGCTACGGCAATTGATCCTTAAGGAAGCTCATGAATCCCCTCTCACCATTCATCCCGGTAGTACTAAAATGTATCAAGACCTACGCCAGAGGTTTTGGTGGACTAGGATGAAGAGAGAAATCGCTCAATACATTGCTAACTGCGACGTCTGTCGTCGTGTTAAAGCAGAGCATCAACGGCCTGCTGGCACCCTTCAACCTTTGGTTATTCCTGAATGGAAATGGGATAAAATCGGTATGGATTTCATTACCGGGTTTCCCAGGACCAAGAGAGGGAATAATGCTATCTTCGTCGTTGTCGATCGTCTTTCCAAAGTAGCCCACTTCCTACCTGTTCGTGAGAGTATAACCGCTAGCCAGCTAGCTGATTTGTACATCTCCCGAATAGTGTCTCTTCATGGTGTTCCATTGGAGATTAACTTAGACCGTGGAAGTCTTTTCACCTCTCGATTTTGAGAAAGTTTCCAAAATGCTATGGGAACTCGTCTCTCCTTTAGCACCGCCTTCCACCCTCAATCAAGTGGTCAAGTAGAACGAGTCAATCAAATTCTGGAAGATATGCTCCGAGCTTCTGTCATCTCTTTCGGTATGGATTGGGAGAAATGTCTTCCATTCGCCGAATTCGCTTATAACAATAGTTATCAAGCTAGCCTGGGCAAAGCCCCTTTCGAAGTTCTCTATGGACGAAAATGCCGAACGCCTCTTAACTGGTCAGAAACCGGGGAAAGACAACTCTTTGGCCCGGATATGATTCAGGAAGCAGAAGAGCAGGTTCGCAATATTCGTGAGAAATTGAAAACAGCCCAATCTCGTCAAAAGAGCCAATATGACCGCAAACATAAGCTCATGGCTTATGAAGTTGGCGAGAAGGCTTACCTTCGGGTTACCCCTTTGAAGGGAACCCATCGATTCGGTATCAAGGGAAAATTGGCTCCTCGTTACATTGGACCCTTTCGCATTCTTGCCAAACGAGGAGAGGTTGCCTACCAATTGGAACTACCTCCGCATCTCTCCAGAGTTCATAATGTCTTCCACGTTTCTCAACTCAGGCGTTGCTTCTCGGATCCTATCCGTGGAGTGGACCACGAAACGCTTGATCTTCAAGATAATCTTACATATCGAGAATATCCCGTTCGTATCCTTGACCAAGCCGAACGAACCACTCGACGTCAGAATATCAAGTTTCTCAAGGTTCAATGGTCACACCATTCCGAGAAAGAAGCTACTTGGGAAAGGGAGGATCGTCTTCGACTTGAGTACCCCACCTTCTTTCTGGAGGATCCTAAATGTCGGGACGAGATTCTTTTGAGTGGGGGTGAGTTGTCACATCCTAGCTAGCTCATGCATTAGAGTGTTGCATCATGTTTAAATTATCCAGAAACTTGAAATGGGGATGACAGAACCCCCAGCAACCCCCTGGAAACAACTAGGGTTTACTAAAATCTTTTTCAATGAACCTGAAATGCCCTTCTAAAATGTCCATCATTTTTGTCTTGGGTTAGAACCTCTGCCAAAATTGGTTCACATTTTTCTAGGTCATCATAAGGTCATTGAATTAAATCATATGTAACTTGCATTTGGGCATTTAAATGCTAGTAAATATTTAAAATGTCCAAATAATCCCAAACTGAAATGTTCCATGTTGGATATAGTCTATGCAGTGGGCATGAGCAGTTTGGTGATTTTTGGAAATGCCTAGGTATTTCTAGAAAAGCCACAAACTTGTAGAAATATAGAAAACAGAAAATAAAAGTGAAAACAAACTTACCTGGCAAAGCCACCAGCCGGCCCACCTGGCGGCCCATCACTGTGCTGGCCCGTGCCAGCCAGCTGCTTCGTCCCCGCCAGGCAGGCAGGGAGGTGACGCCGGCGTGCGCGAGCTCGCCACGGCGCCAGCTGCTTGCCGCTCGAGCAGCTGGACGCCTGGACGTCCTCCACGTCGTCGCCTCGACCCCCTGGACACCTCATTCTCCCCCCCCCCCCTGCGCCTCTCTCTCGCTCTCTCCCCACCATGGCCGACGCAGCCACAGCCGCGCAACCGTGAAACCCGCGTCCACCGTCGTCCCCGAGCCGCGCTGCCGTGTCCACGAGCTCCGTCGTCGTCCTCTCCATCGAGCAGACCGAGCCCCGAGCGCTCGTTCGCTTCGGAACCACCGCAACAGCCTCGCCCGACCTCGCCGTCGCCGGAGATCCCTTTCGCCGTCGCCACCGCAGCAGCTCGTCCCCGACCTCGCCGTCTGCTCCGTCGTGACCGCCGTGAGCTCAGCTACCTCCCCATCTTTTCCGTTCTCGCTCTCGAGCCCTGCATCGACTGCACCGAGCTCAGCCGCACCCGCCGCCGCCTCAGCACGTCGCCGTCGTGGCCACAGCCACGTTGGCTCGATTCCGAGCACGCCATCGTCTTCGCCGCACTCGCTGGAGTCCACAGAACCACTCCACGCACCTCGCCGTGCCCCCTAGCGACGAGCCCGAGCTCGCCCGAACTCCGGCAGCCGCACAGCTCGTCGCCGACGTCGTTTCCGGCCACCCCAGCTCCACCCACTGCCACCACTCGACGCGGCTCACTCCCCGCATCACGTAGATGTGCCCCGCCATCGTTTTGGTCGCCGGAGCACGAATCCCGCAATGCCCTGCCGCGTCTGGCCTCGCCGGCGGCTAAACGCCGGCGGGTTTGACCCCGCTGACCCAGTTTGACCCCCCTGGGTCTATGACAGGTGGGACCCGCGTGCTAATTAACTTAGGATTAGGACTAACTAAAAATTAGTTAGACTAATGACACTGACACGCGGGACCCACTGGCCAGGTTTGACCTGGACCGGCCCCGTTGGCCGCTGACGTCATCCTGACGCAATGCTGACGCAATAAGTATTTCTCTGGATTTATTTTTATTCAGGAAATTCCAAAAAATACTACAAACTTCAAAAATTCATAGAAATTAATCTGTAGCTCCAAATCAAACAAATTATATATGAATTTGGATCAGAAAAATCCAATCTTTCCATCTGTACTAGTTTCATGCATGTCAGAACACTTTAACCTTGCTGATTAGATGAAACAAGTTAATGCACTAATATGACCTCTTATTTTAGGTTTGCGTTTGAATCCTTGATTCAAATGAACTCAAACCAACCTGTTCTAAGATGTATTAGCCAAAACACACTCATTTTGCCATGTCATAGCATGCATCATATTGTTGCATATTGCCATGTGATGATTGTGTTTCGATGTGTTCTTCGTGGTAGGTTCTGCCTCCGAGGATATTCACGAGTATCCAACTGAAGGGCAATATTCCACTACCACTCTATCAGGCAAGCAACCCCATTGATCATTTCGATACCAACCCATCTTCTCGCTTCTGCTCTCGTTTACTACATTAAGACAACGCGTTTCAAACTGCTGTGTGTTGCGGTAGTTGAACCCATATCCTCTGCATGACCTGTCATTGCCACAGTAACTAGATGAAACCCACTAGCATGTGTAGGAGTTGATTGAGCCATGTCTGTGTTTCCTACCATGCTATGCCTGCTATGCTTAGAGTTGTGTCAGGTCTGGCTCATCAGGGTGATGAACTAGAGTGAATGGTTGTGTCGGTAATGAGAGTGAAGTGTTGAACATGATTTGGTAAAGGTATCGATGGAAGGCCATGTAGGAGTACATGGTGGGTTGTTTCATTGAGGCCGTCCTTAAGAACTGAGATCTGTATGCGTGATTTAAGATTCAGCTACTACCACACGTTGGGCCCTGAAATATGACCCCGCTCGACTTACTGACCCCTCTCGTCCTCTGTCCAGGAGTTGCAAGTAGTTTCTGGTGTTTGTAGTTGCTGGAGGTCGTGCGCAGCACTGACCTTAGGGGTGGGCTGTGATGCGGTAGGCACGTGGCCGGTGTACCGAGTCGCCCGTTTGGTGTCTCGCGAACCCTGCACACATCGTTTGGGCCGTTGAGGACACCCCGGCCGGATTTCCTTACGGATGGAACCCGAATAGGCGATAAACCTGGACTAGAGACTTGTGTGGTTAGTCAGGTCGTGGTCTACACCCACGTCGGCTTTCGCTTGAAGTCTGCCGATCACATGTCGTGTGCAGACGCTAAGTGGTGGAAACATGTGTGACGAAGTACACCCCTGCAGGGTATAAAAGTATTCGAATAGCCACGTCCGCGGTAAAGGACTACTTGGTCGCTTATGCAGTTCATAGGCAAGTTAATTGTTACTACTAAAAGACTCAAGATAAGTGTGAGTACCGCGGATGGCCCTCTCGTAGGATTACGAGGGAGGATCCACGGTGGAGTATTGTGATGGTGATTAGTGGACTCGTGTGCGAAAACTATTTTTTTTGCATGTGGTGTCTCGTAGGATAGCTTAGCCAAGAGTCAAAGCTGGCTTGCTACGATAACTACACCACCCTTCTTGAGAATGTGCATGTATAATAGGATCTGTTGTAAGACTTGCTGAGTACCTTTGTACTCATGTTGCTTTAATAATTGTTGCAGACGAGAACATCGCCCCCTCCGATGGGTTCTATGTAGATCTCGACGTTGACGAGTGACTTGCCACCCAGGTGGTGACCTGAGCTTGTGAAGGGCCTATGTAGATAGACAGGCTTCGACAAGCCTTCTTTCTTTCTAGTGTCTGTACTCAGACTAGTTGCTTCCGCATGTGCTTGTATGTTTGTATGACTTGAGTGTCGGGTCATGTGACCCCTATCTGTATGAACATGTTATGTATGGCTCCCCAGAGCCTTTTAAATAAAGTACTTTGAGTTGTAGAGTTTTGTTGTGATGCCATGTTGTATTTACACATATCGAGCATATTGTGTGTATGATTGAAATGCTTGGTATGTGTGGGATCCGACTATCTAGTTGTTTATCCTTGGCAGCCTCTCTTATGGGGAAATGTAGTCTGGTGTCTCCACTGAGCCTTGGTAGTCCGCTACAGCCCGGTTTACCGGAGTCCTGCTAGCCCAGCACTGCTGCTCCGGAACACTTAGACTGGCCGGCATGTGTTTCACTTCGTTCCTGTGTCTGTCCCTTCGGGGAAATGTCACGCGGTGATATCCGGAGTCCTGCCTAGCCTGCTACAGCCCGGGTTCCCGGAGTCCTGCTAGCCCAGTGCTACAGCCCGGATTCACATGCTGCTGACCGACATGCTCGATGTTGATTCATGTATGCCTGTCCCCGTAAGTTGGCGCCGCTTTGGGTTCATGACTAGCCATGTCGGCCCGGGTTCTCTGTCATATGGATGCTAGCAACACTATCATATACATGAGCCAAAAGGCGCAAACGGTCCCGGGCCATGGTAAGGCGACACCCGTGGGAATACCGTGCGTGAGGCCGCAAAGTGATATGAGGTGTTACAGGCTAGATCGGTGTGACTTAGAATCGGGGTCCTGACATATATAC
Source organism: Thinopyrum elongatum (assembly GCA_011799875.1). Classification (NCBI taxonomy): domain Eukaryota; kingdom Viridiplantae; phylum Streptophyta; class Magnoliopsida; order Poales; family Poaceae; genus Thinopyrum; species Thinopyrum elongatum. The sequence goes on along the minus strand of CM022300.1, from coordinate 264,052,680 downwards.
TTATAACAGGACATGATTGCAAAGCCAAATTAAACATCCAATTACGTTATATAACAAATACCATAAATATTGCCAGGTTCAAATTCCAGCATTACAAGGTCCAAATTCAAAGATTACAAGGTTGAAACTATTTTGACAAATAAAATTCATCTTCTTTAGAATCTTTTTCATGCATTATTTCTGCGAAAGGATCAGCCACCGAGAAGTCATATAGCAGCTTGATACAATGACTTCGGAATAATCTGTCATATGAAGTTACAAACTGATATTCAGCTTCTGTAGAGCCTTTTCCATTCAGCTGTAGACGCCTGGGCTCTTTAGCAGTCCATTCACTTCTACACAGTAAATATGGGGCAAACCTCATTACCTTGAGCAACCTTGCTTTCTCAACAAAGAACCTGGCAACTTTAATTTCTGGTGTGGTGCCTCGGTACTCGTTAAAAGTAATTTCTATGAGATGAAGATCAAGGCTTTCAATGGGATTGTTATATTCCCCAACATTTTCTACTTTCAGGCCTGCTAGTATCTGCAAATGAAGACAACATATTAGTACCTAGCTGCAGATTTGATCGCTTCAGGCCTCTTTGATTTGCAGGATTTCTAAAATACATGAAAAGAGTGAAATGCCACCTTCAATCTTTCATGATTAACATCTCAAAAAATATATTTATTGAAATCCTCCAAATTTCCTTTAGAAATCATTCTACATTTGTCTATGTAATCATGGGTAAAAGTAACAACAAATTGATCTCCGTTGTGATTAACAATTAACAGGAAAGGAGCATCACCTCGATGTATAGCTTCTCTATGCAAGGAAAGCATCTAAGGAATCTAACAACTTCATCCAGAGCGGGGCCGACAGATTATAGTGCCAAGATCTTCGCTGTGCGCAGAGGCCGGGTCAAGCTTGTGGGAATCATTTTCTGGATGATAGGTGAACATATAGATCAACAAAAATTAGATAAAATGTGATGTCGAATAATATATAAGAAGGAGAAGAAGAAGACTGCTGTACCTGAACGGATAATGATCCAGTAACAAGTTCGTTGAATTCAGCACACGAATAGCCCAACACTGTCAATTTCGATGTGTGAATGACCCTGATTCTTGTTGGACCTAATTTATCAAGTAAAAACAATCTCTCGAGGAAAGGCTCATTCTCAATGACCATATCGTTAAACACCTCAACTGACAGCCTTGGGCGGCGCCAGCAATGCACATAAATCGCACGGACATTCATCGAGGTGATGTGGAGGCTACTGAACCCATCCATCGCCAGAAGATGAAGGTACCCGAGCACTGTACAGCCGACGAGCAGGCGCTCCAAATCCTCCTTTGAGATGCAGACGGCCATGAGCTCGAGTTTCTTAAGTTTAGGGAGATGAAGAGCGCGCGCGGCATCAATCCGGGGGAAAATGCACTGCCTGAATGTAGCGCGGCACAGCATGGGCGTGAGGCGGAGCATAGACGGCGGCAGCGAGCGCGGACGTCCAGCATGAAAGCTGAGCTCCTCGAGCCGATCTAAGGCTGGGGATAGGAACCTATAGTGAAACCTGGGTTCGGCCTTGCCGTGGAAACTGAACTTGCCGATAGCAATGCGTCTGACCGACCCAGGATGCATGGCGAGGATGTCGGACAATGCATCCAGGCGTTGCCGCTCCCCACTACAGAACTCATCGTCGATGATGAGGTCTAGGAGGATGGAGTGCCAGAGGGAGCGCCACTGCCGTGAGAGGACAGTGGTCTGCATGCCAGATTTGATGGGGAGGTGGGATATGATGGTTACCAACATCACATCGGGGAGGCTGCTGATGAAGCCCATGCTCGCCGGAGGCTCTTGCGGTTCTAGCTTGACCCGCACCCGCTTGTTGGCCGGATCGTCCTCCATCTTGCAGTAGGCGGTGATCCTCAGCGGCGGTGCTTGTAGATGAGAATGGTGGACTGTTCTATGTAGCTTCCTAAGGCTGCCGAAACCAAAAGTAAAAAACCAGCAATAAATTACAGGGCTTGCAGCTCGCTTCCTGGTACGGTGAGTGTGCGCGGTGGACTGCTCGCAGTCGTCCCATCTAATCAAACAGATGCCCGCAGTAGTAAATGGTTAGTTGAACGCCCATGGTTCGATTAATACAACCGTTTGCGATAATTACATGGTGGCTATTTGTTAAAAAATGCTTAGGAAAATCAATGTATAAAATGGCAAAACAAACCCTGAATAATTTCATATTTTTAGCACGACACTTCTATAGTTGCAGGTTGCCTCTGTAAAATAAATCAAGGTGCGAAGAGACAGCGTATGTTGTTTCGCACACAGATCAGGTGACCAAGTTCCCTCTCGGAACCATGAGGTTTCTTGAGAGAAGCTCCGGTTTCTATGAAAGAAAATATGGGTCAAAGCCGAGTTGAAAAGGGCAACAATATCTAACTCCAGCTTACAAAAGGTACAAAAGCACAAGGATTAATTGTTCATCAGGTTACACAAAATCCAGATTGAACAGGACAATAACATCTAACTCAACCAAAGTTTTCGGCAGTCACAATCAAATGGATCGGTCTGATCCATAAAATCAAGATCCTGGGCCAGAAAATCTACTGGTACATGAAGACAAGGTGTTGTAAATAGAAGCCGAGCACGCTCAGAAGCCCTTTTGTCCACCTACAACTTCTTTTTATGCTATTCAACGTGTCCATCCATGAGAAACTTTTTGTTAAAAACCTTAATCCTTACGGACAATAGTACCCTCGCATTCAACAGGAAGAATGTGACAAAGCTAGTGTTTGCATGGTTGGATGCATATCCTTCCAGTGTTATTGTCCTCAAACGAATGTCATGAGAACTGACAAAATCCCGGTGCTTCTTATGCCACACATTGGTTATACCTTTTTGTCCATGTGCTTTTGCCTAAATAGACATGAAGACTAAAAACAGTTAATGTCTAAAAAAAGAGTATGTTGAATGAGCGACAGCTGAACGGTTAATTCTAGTAAATTATATATGGGCTTTCAATGTGCTTGAAATCATCACCTCTATATACAAATTCTCCAGACATGGAAAGCATCGCAGCAAGCCGATAATCATGTTCAGAATAAAACACCACATACTGATATGTAAGATCTTCACAGTATCCAGCACCATTGATAGTGTATCCATGAACAAACTCTTCACTGAGCATAGAACATAATATTAGTACCAAAAGTGTAATCCAAGATGATATAGAACTTATGCGCACAAATGAAAAATGCAGCTTATGATTACAAAAGTGTTGATGATAATAAACAGTACCTGAATAAGTGTGGAGCCAACCACCATCTTGTAACCTTCAAGCAGATCAGGAATTACACCCAAGGTCTCCAGTTTAGGCGTAGAGATCATAGTTATTTGCGAAGGTGCATAACAATAATCAAGGAGCAACCTTTGGAGTGAAGGGGCATCTTTGATGATGAGCTCCTCTCCTTTAAAGCAAATTCCAATGCTTACAATGTGAGGCAACTTTATTTGGAGACAACGGATATGGGTTTCTTTTCCAAAAACAAGCATGAAGCGCTCCAGGGCAAGGCAACAGGACTGGATGATGCTGTGCAGTGAGGCCTCCGACAGATCGACGACCACAAGTGGGAGTTTTTTTAGCAGTGGGAGTCGAAGCATTTGTACCAGATTGTCTGCTAGATGGCACCGGGCCAAGGTGGCGGTATGGAGAGAGGAGGAAAACCATGAGCTGGACATCAGTGGTGAGCGCAAAGCTACAACGCTTGGTGGGAAGGTATTTGCATTGTAATGGTAGAACTCAAGATGCTGGAGTTTTTTGAATTGACAGGAACTCCGCCAGGCGTCCACAGTGCAGGGTATGTGCGGCAGGCAGCATGCCGGGATGCATAGGCATTGAACGGAGCCCTGGTGGGAGGAGATGATGACTCTGTGGAGTTCAAAATCATGAACGACAGATAGCTGGTGACAGTCGACATTAAGAGGCCCAACACACCACCGAGTGCGCCACCGAGATGCGAGGTCCTGTGTACGGCAGCCATCCTTGGTCTGGAGAAGGGAGATGATCTCTTCAATGATAGCGTTCGAGAGATCGCTGATGCGGTCCGCCCGAGATTCTACGGGTTCCTCGAATCTAGGGGGCATGGCCGCTTCTGCCCGCGCTGCCGGGTGCAGGATCTACAACCGGCGGTGCCGCTGACCAGAGCCTCATCAATGTACATACCTATCTGGGGGAAAATGGCACAAACATATATGTAGGACATTCAAAATCAATTCTAAAGATCTGGAAGAAAAAAATGGCACAAATATATGTACGACAATCCAAATCAATTCTCAAGATCTGGCAACGAATTATTAGCATGAACCCTAACCGTAGTCGGATTATTAGCAAAAAAATTATTTGTACAGAACACACAATTAATCACTAACCATAGATATCATTCAAACAATCAATACACTACACGGGTCTAACGAATCTTACTCTAATTTCATGGACTGGGTGAACATAACCACATGATTTCTATTCCAATAAAAGAAGGGGGGCTAACTGGTTTTCCGTCGGAGTCGTTGCCGAAGTAGCTGCGGACCTCCGGCTCCAGCTAGGGAGCCACGACGACAACGATGAAGTCAAGGTCGTGCTGCTGTCTGCGTGAGATCTCATCGGCGGCGACCGCAACCTCTGTGCCCAGCTTCATGCGTTGCGCGGGTGCTTCACCAGCCCCGGCGTCGCAACTCCCTCTGATGGTGTGCTTCGGCAGCATCCTCATACACTCAAGGCGGCGGTGACAACTGTGGACGGGGGGTGCGGCCGCCTATTATGACCAGCGGATCTGGCACGCCATTAATATGGAGCAGTGGGAGCAAGGTGGGTGGCGGTCAAAGAGCACGCTTACCGTCATTTCATATAGCTACTAGCACGCCCCCAGGTGACACTGCATAGCGAACACACGCATGCCTCGGCCTCCCGGTCTGCCTGTGCCGCGGACTGCTCGCCTGCGTGTCGTCAACTCATGCATGCTCGTACGGCACATGGGATGCCTGGCGGAACGTGTTATATTGATTTTTTCCTTTTTTATGATTCATTTTGCCACTTTATTGCTTAATCAAAGCACGGCACATACATTGTTGGTCTAACGCACACGGTTCGAAAAAAGAGTCCGTTTGTGATATTGGTTGCTAATTATTGATAATTTCCTGTCTGTGAGAAGATTATATCAAAACTTGTCTCAAATTTGACAAAACAATGTAATATCACAGTCTATTGGTATCCTTATGACACCACGATAAGTTTCACGAATTTCAACTTAGTTTTGGATTTACTAGATTATAAAATCGATATTCTCGATGGTAGAAATTTCTTGCATGGGGACTAAACATGCACCCAGGGATACGTACACATATGATTTTCCAATCCATTTCGGTGCACTGTCACGGGTCTCATGTAGCTCAAATTTGAGTTTTGCACATTAAATCCCTAGGAAATCAATCAATGTATAAAAAAGGACGAATGATCTCTTTTTTTTCAATTTTTTACACTAAACTCCTTTGGTGCATATTCGCTGCAGAAAAAGTTTGACATGCATCTTTGGGCCACATGCACGCGGTGGTCCTAGGACACTCACTCCCGTGTGACGCTCTCTGTGGGCCTGCGAGGTCGTCGTCCATCACTATGACCTGTGCCGAGAGAGGTTAATTTGACCAACAAGGATGGTCATCTTTTGGTTTGTGTTATGTATGGTATGAGTGTATATATATAGTACGCGTCGAAAGGGTGGGAGCAACATATACTACACGTCATATAGGACAGTCACTCGCGTGTGATGCTTCCATCCCTGGGCCCGCGAGGTTGTCCTCCATCACTTTGACCCAACATGAGAGGTTAATTTGACCAACAAGGAGGTTTCTTTTTGGTTTGTGTTGCCATAGGAGTATATAGTACATGTCGAAGAGGGGAGGAGGGGGCGAACACATACTACACACACATCCTAAACGATCTCGCATTGTGTGGGGACTTTTCGGTTTTTGAGGCAGGTGCCACATCGAAGTTGTGCATATTGGTTATTCAAACATCACCAACACCTCTTTGGGCCACATGCAGATGATGGTTGTCACTCACTCGCCTACGATGCTTCCCTCCATGGGCCCGCGAGGTCGTCGTCCATCTAATTTGACCCAACAAGAGAGGTAAATTTGAAGAATGAGAAGGATTATTTTCTGGTTGTGTTACGGTAGGAGTGTATATATATTATGCGTCGAAGAGAGGAGGGGGACCGATATATACTAAGCGTCATGAACCTCGCTTCATATGAGGACTTAAAGGTTTCTGAGGCAGGTGCCATGTCAAAGTTGTGCATATTAGGTATTCAAACAACACAACCACACATCTCAATACATGTGTTTGGCCCACATGCAAGCGATGACACTTGTCCTCTAGCACTCACTCACAGGGTTATCGACGAGATGCTTCGTCCATCTGTGTCCCTGCTTGGTCAATCACTTTAACCGATAGTGATAGAGGTTAATTTGACTTATAATTAGGAGGGGATAGATTTTTGGTTCGTCTTATACGGTACATGTCATGTTGTGAGATCACATAATATACTTTGAGATCATGTGTATGCATGAATCCCTCCCACCGGATCAAAGTGGGGGGCTAGTGGGGGGCAAGCACGAGACGTGTCATGAACCTCGCTGTGTGGGGACTATGTGATTTTCGATGCATGTGCCACATCAAAATGGTGTGCTTTTGGTATTCAAATATATGCATGCATCACACATGTCCATACATATGTTTGGGGCACATGCATGCAGTGTGTCGGGGTACGACACCTATGGGATCCCGAGAGACCCCTTTACGATTCGGCGGGGGGAGAGGTATACGCCAAGAGCAGAACTAACGATCGACGCGGGAAGATTTTACCCAGGTTCGGGCCGCTGATCAGCGTAAAACCCTACTCCTGCCTTGTGTTCTTATTAATGTTCTTGAGCCCAGCCTTCAGGAGCGCTCGCTGTGAACAGTACGTTCAAAGAGCAGCTACGCATGCAGAATGGGCCAGAAGTTCTCCTCCCCTGTAGCAGTTGCCTTGGGCCTCCTTTTATATGCTCAAAGGGGTCACCACAGTGGCAAAATGTACATACATTGAGGTGTAAAGTAGCTACAGGGTCATCATACCTAACCCCTGACGGACTAGGATGAACACATTTAATGCACCGTGAGGTGTCCGTTTAGGTGTCCTTACTTTCTTGGGGATGGAAAAAGGGGCCATCCCATCAGCACCGCTTAAGCTCTCCTCCATTGGCGCGTCGCCATGCATCCAAAGAAGGACCCAGAATGTCAGGTTTGTCGCTGTGCTAGAGCGGTGGCACAGCAACAAAACCTTGCCGGGCGCCGAAGCCTTGCCGGGCGCCAAGCCTTGCCGGGCTCCGCAGGCCACCCCGGCAAGATCTTACCGGGGAAGCTGGCCTTCGGATTCCAGCTCTTCTTATCTGCTGATCCTCAGATCTCTGACTTGATGATTTCTTTGGTGGCTTGAATCAACCTCGAACTGTTCCCTGGCAAGCCTTGCCGCGAGGATGGCTACAACTGCCCGTGCACAAGTACGGCGTACTAGTGGCCCACTACTTAGTACACCGACAGGAGCCCCCGGGCCTAGGCCATACACGAGTGCGAGGCGTTGTTGGGCTAGTCCCAAACAGTGCACGGGCACGCGTGGCAGGGGATTAACTGCTCGTAAGTATCTCGTTTACTGTGCCCCCCACTACGCGCGTCTAACGCGCAGCGTGGGGAGCGTGCCCCAAAGGCTGCAACTGCGACGCGCCTATAGAGGCGCATTCACATTGGGGAATAAAAGAGGCGGCCCAGCCCCTTCCCCATAAAAAGGAGAAGCCGCAGAGGAACAAGCCTATTTACTCCCCTCTTCTTCTCATTATGGCCGTCGCCATCGCCTTCCTCCTCTTGAGCTCAGAGTGAAGCTTTTCCTCTTCCGCCCGCCGCTTCCACGCTCGCTTCACCCCCGGCTTCCGCCCTCATAGCCGCCATGCCGCCCAAGGCCAGCAAGTGCAAGGGCAAGGAAGGAAAAGCCGATGTCCCGAAGAGCGAACTGGTGAAGATGCGGAAGAAGTATGTCGTCTTCCCCCCATCGCTCGATGCAGAAGCTCTGAAGAGGTGGTACCAATGCATGTGGGCGAAGGAGACGCAAGCTCACCCCGCCACACGCGTGATTCCAGGTTCTTGTTCCAACAGTGGATCGGACAGATACCCTTTCTTCGCCGCGTATTTCTATTGCGGGCTCTGCCCCCCATTTTCCGACTTCTTCAATGATATCATGTACACATACGACTTTCATCTTCTCGATTTCACACCGAATGCGGTACTATGCATGTCCATCTTTGCCCATCTTTGTGAAAACTTTGCCGGCGTGATTCCCAACTCTACTCTTTTTGGCCATTACTTCTTCCCCCGCATCCAAAAAGGAGAGGCCCTCTCTGGTTCTATCGCCTGGATTCCAAGGGCTTGGAATAAGGAAATATACCCAGAAGGAGTTTACCGCGAAAAGTGGGACGAATGGCGGGCTGAATGGTGCTAGATCCAGGAAGCAGATCCCCATCCGTTTTGTCTTCCCCGGCAACAGAAGGTGGTCCGCGGCAGCGGTTGGAGCAGTCTTGCCACTGATGACGAAAAGCTCGCAATCGCCACCACCAGGATTCTTCGCCTGAAAGCTGCCGGGCTGACAATGGAGATGATTCGCTTCGACTTTCTCCGCCGCCGCGTCGCCCCCTTGCAGAACAGGGGAAGGCCAGCTTGGGAATACAGAAACGCGGCAGATATCATGAGATTGCGCCTCGGGTTGAATAATAATCTGACCACAATGCAGCTTGGCGCTCTCCGTCAAAAATTATTCCAGCGCGAAGACAAGCATCGACTGCCGGCAAGGATTGTCCCTTTGTGCAACAACTCCGCCTTGGGGTCAATCATCGCCTTCATGCGGATGTTCAACGCCCACGGTCTTGACGCGACTTGGGCTGAGCCAACCGAGGAGGAAGCACAGAAGTTTTTTGACAACTTGACGGAGAGACCCGTCCGGCAAGAGATAGATTTCATCCGAGCCACCACCGACCAAGAAGTAGCTTACATTGCTACTAGGGTGGAGGAGGCAAATCTTGCCGCGGAGGCCGGCAGTGTTGGCTTCATAGAATTGGAAACCAGCGACGCAGAGGTAGTAGTGGAGGTAAAACCTGCCAGGAAGGACAAAGCTGCTAGGGAACAGAGCAGCACAGCCGCTGAGAGCTCATCCGACGAGGACACGGCCGAAGAAGAACCGCAAGAAGAGCTCCCAGCCCCGAAGAAGACGAAGTGCGTTCTTCGGAAGGCTGCATCTGGCATCCCGGCAAGCCAGCCTTCTTCGAGTGGCAAGGCTCCCGGAAAGAAAGTGGCCGGCAAGACTGCACAGCGGCAAGGGGTTCGTCAACAACCTGCGCGGCGCGCGAGACCCACATCAGCGGCCACTGCTGGGGCGGCAGGGGTGTCTCGCACTACCGTACCGGAAGCTGCCCCGGCGCCTGCCACAGCCAAGCGACCTAGGTCCCCTCCTCCGCCTCCCCACTCAGACATCACAGTGGAGGCCGATTTCGACATCTCTGGCTTTAGTCCGGAGTGAGAAGAAGAAGAGTGAGTGCCTTGCCACAGCCTTTATCTTCCAATCTTGAATCAAACTTACTGACTTGCTTGTATTGTCTCTGCACTGATGCAGAAACCTTGCTAGAGAGAGTGGCGAAGAGGACAAAGACTTCCACGGGCGATGAGCACCCAGCAGGCTCCACGAGCATGCCAGAAACCGTCGTCGTCAGCCGGAGCCCAGCCCTCAATGCAGCCCCCAGCGTAAGTTTATTGTTCTTTTCCCGCTGGCGGGTGCTGAGGCTTCCATTCTTGCCGCTAATATCCTTGGGCTCGCAGGAGAAGAAAGGCAACAAGGGGAGTTGTCGGAAGACATCCCCATCGTGCCACCTTCATCGACCACGCCGCCCACAAGCACGTCCCCGGCAAGAGATCCTACCGACGAGCCCATCCTAACTGAGGAGGAGCCGGCAAGCATGGACACCGGCAACCCTCCCCCGGCAACCGAAGTTGCCGGGAAGGGCGAGGCCACCTCTCAACAGCTCGACGCAGGTAATCGATTGCCTCAGAATGCTTGTTACTCTTTCCCTTATCTCTCTGTCTTTAGTCGCTTCGAACTTCAATCTTGATCTTATTCTGTTCTCCTCCTTCGTCCTTCAGAGTTCCCTGTGATGGAACACATGGATGTCGACGTTGTCATCGAGGAGACCGCCAGGGACGCCGCTGCCGAAGCAGACAGGATCGCTGCCAGCGAGGCCACCAAGGATGACACTGTCGAGGCTGGTGGTGCTCTTGACGGGGAGGCCGCCAAGACTGCACAGGAGGAACCCGCCAAGGAACCTACTGAAGGGGGCGATAGGGTGGCTGATGACCGTACTAACGGCATTCCTGCCGCAGGAGCGCCAGGCGCTGCACCGGCCACGGAGCCCCCTGCCACTGGTGAGGCGGTCGCTGAAGACCAACCGTCAACATCTGAAGGCCCCTCATCCAGCAAATACATCAAGGTTGGCGAGAACCTGTTTGTCAACTTGTCGGGGACGGCAAGCATTGGGGCACCAGCCGAAGGAGAAGTTTTTGACGAAGAAATCATCGTTGCTGCCGGTCTCGAGGTTGTTGACGATCCCAGTGCTAGCAGCGGCAAATCTGAAGAGGACAAGCTCCTTCAGGCCATGGGCGAGAATTTCCGCAAGCTCCAGGCTCTCCACCGCGCCCGAAAAGATAAGGCGGACTCCAGAATGGCAGTCGTCGAGGCGGCCGAGGCAGATTTCCAGAGGCGCGTCGAACAAATGCAAACCTGGTATGCCGAGGCCCTCCAAGAGCTGACTGCTGGCCGGGAATAGGTGAGCCAACAGTGGACAGAGATCCTCCTGAAGCAATCTGATATGGAGAAGGCGCAGGATGAAGCTACTCAAAGGATTGCCGCTGAAGATGCCCTCCTGACGGGGCGCCGCGTTGCTCTTGATGCTCATGAGGAAGATCTCACCGCACGTGAGCAGGCGCTCGCCGCCAAGCTTCGCAGCAAAGATGAAGATATCGAGAAGCTTGTCGCGCGGCGGACCCAGGAGCTGGAGCAAAAACATAAAGAGGCGTTCGAAGCTCTGACTGCAAGTCATGCCGGCAAGCTCAAGGAGGCCGTCGATGCTGCCGAAGCTGCAGAGGCCGCCAAGAACGAGCTGAGCGACAAGGTAAAGAAACTGGAAATAGATCTCGAAGAGCACGGCAAGGAGCTCTCGACGCTCAAAGGTGATAGGGAAAAAACCCTCCACTCCTTGGCGGAGATGCAAGTTGCCCTGTCCAACAAAACCAAGCAGCTCTCCTCTGTGGCTGATGATATTGCAGTTCTGGAATTGAAGCTAACCACGTTGCAGAAGTCTCTCGAGGCCGGCAAGGCCCGTGAGAAGGCTCTACTCAAGGATCTCCAACGAGAGAGGAACCTGCTCAAGAGCGCCGCCGCCGCCCAAATCGATTACGAGAAGGGGGTGGAGATCTGGAATGGACGTCTCATCGCCACTGCGGAGAAGCTTACGGCAGAACTGTCAACCATGGGCATGTCAAACTTTAGGTATTCTTCCGAGGAAAGGATATCTTCAAGTGCCAGGTTGACGATGTTCTTTGAAAGCATCATCGACGCCTTGAGGGTGCTCCAGTCTAGCCGGGCAACCCAATTGGCCAACGAGACTCACCGGCTTTGCCTGGCCATCCTTCGCAAGGTGCTTATCAAGGTGGTGCACAGCAATCCCGGCATCAACCTCTCCAACGCGCTCGGCCATCTGCCAAGGGACGCAAATGTCGAGGCGCTTGAAGAACTTATCGCGCCTATCCTTGAGAAGGTGGATTCCATCAAAAGGATCGAAGGCCAGCGCAGGGATTAAGTGCTCCGCCTTTTCTTGCCGTCATCACTCCATGTAAAAGACAATTAAGTCTCAAGTTAGAATTGCGGCAGCTCATGAATGTAATATAACTCGCCTATGTTTAGGTTCATGCTTGCTATTTTCCTTGTCTGATTCCTTTACGTATGGAGTTCACCCTACGCTTACTGAAAAACTTGCCGGCGCGCAACCTGCCGCGAGCGCTGGGTGCGGGACTTCAGCAGCCTGCTGGAGGCTCAGCGGCCGGCAAGACTCCTTGGCGTTCTCAATGCAGCCACTTAAATCATTGAGCGGGCTCGAAACAAAATAAGGGTGCAACTGATTACGACAAGGGTTCCTTCGCGTGCAGATTTTCCATACAAGAGTCGGAATCGTCCAAGGAAATAACTTGCAATGAAGGAAACTTGCTCTAAGTTTTTAGAACTTAGCTTTCTATCACTGTCCTTCCTCCGGCAAGCGTCAATTCCGAACGTCGCCAACTGGTACTCATATCTCCCTTCCCCCCCCCCTACCTGGCGCGCCAAAGATGTCGGGGTACGACACCTATGGGATCCCGAGAGACCCCTTTACGATTCGGCGGGGTGAGAGGTATACGCAAAGAGCAGAACTAACGATCGACGCGGGAAGATTTTACCTAGGTTCGGGCCGCTGATGACGAAAAGCTCTACTCCTGCCTTGTGTTCTTATTAATGTTCTTGATCCCAGCCTTCAGGAGCGCTCGCTGTGAACAGTACATTCAAAGAGCAGCTACGCATGCAGAATGGGCCAGAAGTTCTCCTCCCCTGTAGCAGTTGCCTTGGGCCTCCTTTTATACGCTCAAAGGGGTCACCAGAGTGGCAAAATGTACATAAATTGAGGTGTAAAGTAGCTACAGGGTCATCATACCTAACCCCTGACGGACTAGGACGAACGCATTTAATGCACCGTGAGGTGTCCGTTTAGGTGTCCTTACTTTCTTGGGGATGGAAAAAGGGGCCATCTCATCAGCACCGCTTAAGCTCTCCTCCATTGGCGCGTCGCCACGCATCCAAAGAAGGACCCAGAATGTCAGGTTTGTCGCTGTGCTAGAGCGGTGGCACAACAACAAAACCTTGCCGGGCGCCGAAGCCTTGCTGGGCGCCAAGCCTTGCCGGGCTCCACAGGCCACCCCGGCAAGATCTTGCCGGGGAAGCTGGCCTTCGGATTCCAGCTCTTCTTATCTGCTGATCCTCAGATCTCTGACTTGATGATTTCTTTGGTGGCTTGAATCAACCTCGAACTGTTCCCTGGCAAGCCTTGCCGCGAGGATGGCTACAACTGCCCGTGCACAAGTACGGGGTACTAGTGGCCCAATACTTAGTACACCGACACAGTGGTTGTCTTTGGACACTCTCCCTCGCTTGGTTATCATTGACGGCCTATATATTCGTGGGCCGGTGTGGACGTCCTTCACTTCGACCAACAATGAGAGAGGTTACCAGGGTGGATTCTTCTTCTCTTGGTTCACGTTACCATATAGTCATACGTCGATCAAGGTGAGATTCCAGACCTAAGTTTGAGCGCATGCATACACATGAATCCCTATATATATACTATATGCGTCGTGAACCCTCGCTCTGTGTGAGGACTTTCTGGTTCCAAAAGCACGGTGCCACATCAAAGTTGTGCATTGGGTATATTAAAGCACCACCTAACATTTCCATACATATGTTTGGGCCACAAGCATGCAGTGGTTGTCTTCAGGACACTCTCTCGCGTGGTTATTGGGGACAAGCTAGCCTATTTGTGGGGTCGTGTGTGGACATCGTCCATCAATTTGACCCAACAACGAGAGAGGTTATACAACCAAGGTGGTGATTCTTCTTAGTCAGTGTTACAATACGTCTTGGTGAGATGCCCCCTCCCGCTAACACAAAGTGTGTTTTGGGGGGGGGGGGAACTTCACACTTGCTGAACCTACGTGGGGTCGGGGATGTCTGGTTAATTTGCGAGGCACATGTGGCACATCAAATTTCTAAATTGGGCATTTAAATATCATACCACACCGTTTTCACACACACACATGTTGGGCCACCCACAGGTGTGGTTCGTATGTGGCCTCACCCATCTCGCGCCACAAGCACACATTTGTGGGCCCCCCACACAGTCCACATTTGACCAGAAGCAAAAAGGGGGGGGTTGACCATGATGTACTCCTTTCGATTTTGTGTTACGATAGGGTGAGATGTGAGACCTAGCTATTTGGGGGCATGCGTTCATAGCTAGGATTCCCCTCCTGCCGACACAAAGTGTGTGTGGGGGGGGGGGGGGGGGCGGGGGACTAGCAATAATAACGTGCGCTTTGTGTGACAGGTGCCACATCAAAGTTGTGCATTGGGTATTTGAACATCAAGCCACACTTTTCATACATATATTTGGTCCACATGCAAGTGTGTTCGTGTTCTGACCCTTTCCCGCGTTTTCTTTTGCAAAATTTATGAACAACAGATGAGTCGGATGCAGCAACTATCTGCGATCAGATACGCAACAGACACGGTTCCCTCGGACTACCCGTGTGCCGCGCCCGTGCCCCTGTTACCCACATCATCACAGTATTTATTGCTATATTTGGTTGTTTGCATTACGCCTTGTTTATTTCAATGGTTTTTTGTTGTTCGGTTGATTGTAGTTAGCATATGTCCCGTTTCAATTGCCATCTTTGGTTGTTCGTAGTATGGCTTGTTTATTTCAGTTATTCACAATGTGATGTTCTATATGTGCTAGTATGAACCGTGCAGTTCAATTTCATCAATACCAGTTTTAACAATAGCTCGATGAATGACTATATTTGGCTGCTGTTAAGCATGTTGTATTTAACACGCCTTTCAATTTGATTTAACAATAACTAGTGTACTGAGACCTGCACAATACAAGTTTGAATGACTATGTTTGGTTGTTTTTAAATGTTAGGCCTGTTGCAGTTAATAACACACCTTTCCACTTCTTGTTTTTCTTAACTAGTGTGCTTAAACCTTCGCCATGAAGCTATCATTTGGAGATTATGTTGTCTACCATGGATATATTTGGTTGATGTTTAACATGTTGTGCTTAACATGCCTTTAGATGTACTTACACAGGACAATATTGGGAACAAATGTTGTTTCATCGAGGTTAGTTTCATCCCATGGCTTATATATACTCACCGTTCAGGATATCGGTTGGTACCTTATAAGCCAGGGGCTAATAAGGGATTAATCATTAAATCGGACATTTAACTGAATAGATCTGTAACCCATTTACCGGTAGGTTAACTAGGGCCATATCTAACATATCTGAGGCTAAGTAGCAAGATGCATTGTACTGAATGACTTAATATGCAATCCTAGGCCACATAGCAACAAGGAAGGGCTATTTGGTTCTAGGTCTAGGAGTGCCACACTTCGCCATACAATGTTGCCAAACTTGCCAAAGGGTTAGTTCTTCAAAACGAGAGCCACAAGTTGGCACCCCTAAGAGAATCTTGCCACACTTTATGAGTGTATGTGATGTGGGACCATAGTGTGGCTTGCCTAAGATGTGGCTTGAACCAAACACACACCTGACCTTAGGTGTGGCAACCTTTGGCAAACGTACTCTCAAACCAAGAGTGTTACCTTAATGTTCTGATGATGTCTAGATATACATAGAAGAGCAGCAAGAACACCAACAACACAGCAGTAGTTGATCGGCAGATATTTGTAAAAATGTAATAAACTCCCTCCGCCCCATAATATAAGATGTTTATTCATCCATGTCGTGAGTATATTGGATGCTATAAGATCTTATACAATTGGACGGAGGGAGTGTTGTACTACATCATTGTGCAATTGTTGTTTAACTTCTAATATTAACTTGGTGCTTTTAGGTACATGTCATTGGTAAAGATCCGTGCTTCGACTCTTTCTGTGTATGGGGCAATGAGATATTGATGAACCAACATCAAGTGAGGAAACTGATAATGATTGTCTGTACAATGGGTCAAAAGATGGCAATTAAACTATTTGTTTACACTTTATCGAAGACAACAATGAACTGCAACATGGTAAGTAAGAACTCTACAACCTTCTTTTTACTTCCCATAATGAGTTGTGTTAGATGACAATGTCTAAACCTTTTTCCTTTGCAGTGGTTCTCGAAGCAGATTACTCTAGATTACCTCTCAAACTACATGATTGGTGGGCATGCAAAGGTTAAAGTATTTCTACCAGAACACAATGACTATCTAGATGTCGTCATGATTCATGAAGACAGTAAATGATGGGCGGTCGGCCATCACAAGGGGTTGGACTAGAGTCATGCATGCCTTCTGGATGGAGGAGAGCACAATACGGGCATTCGGCTTCACCTTGTTCAGCAACCAGAATGTCTTTTGCATCTTTCTTTACCGTGTTTAATAGTACAAGTGTACAACTCTGGTTGATCATTCTTTATTTGGTCTTTATGTAATTCTTGAACATATTTATCTGTAAATCGAATAATGCATTGGTTGTTTAACTTGATGGATATGAATAAAGTTATAGACAACTTTCAAATTCAAATTCGGTACAATTTTAAATAGCAGTGATTTAATTAGGGTCAAAATATGCTCTGCATGTTGGTATGGCGCACACGATCTATAAAGCACAAACGTGTGTGATATACATCATAATCCAACACGGTTTGCAGAGAGGAAATGTGTGCGACCATGCACACACTTGCTGTTTGTGAAGTGTGTGTGATGTCAGACAATATCACAAATGGTGCGAGCAAACTAAATGTTTATGATAGTTGCCTTATCATACATGGTTTACAATCATGAATTGTTTCGGATGTCATAGGCATCTTAAATGTTGCACCACATAATAGCGTGTGCGATAGTTATCCTATACGACACTAGTACGACATCCGATGTTTTGTAATCCTATGTGACACTCATACGATGATTAGGTAATCTTCTTAATTACAGATCGCATACGGTTCGGGAGAAGTGAATGTGTGTGATAGTCTCCTTATCGCACACGCTTGGCAATCATGAACTGTTAGTGATGGAGTGCGCATCATAAACGTTGCACTGTATAATAGCGTCTGGAATGGTAATGCCAGCACACAGGAGTAGCAAGGATGGAGCATTTGGGATATTTCATATATCACAAACAGTTGTGTGAAGAATCACGTTTGGGATAGATGCGGGCATCGCATATGCTTTGTTCTGGAAAATGTATGCATTCTTACTCCATATCCCCGACGGTTTCTGGGCGGTGTGGGAAGGATCCCCTATTGCCCACACTAGCAAGGAGACGGTTTAAAATGACATCGCGGAAAGGGGTTAAAAACCGTTTGTATAGTAGCTCGCTGTACCGCTGCTCTCCCTCTCTCTTACTACTATCTACGACACTTTTCACTAATCTCAGTCGGAAACACTATTTCTCTCACATGCATACACACGCATGGTCTCTGCTAGCCCTCTATATGCACATATCTGCCTACGTGTCTCCCACGTGCACAATCTCTTTAGGCCTCTCTCGCACACATTGCCCCCCCCCCTCTCTTACTAGTTGGCAGATATGATTCCATCAGATCATTCGGTAGGATATCCCCTGACGGTTACGCTGGATGGTAATAAGAGCCAAAGTTTTACCAAAGTTTGGGTCCTTGCGGTTGAGGAAATACCCTACTCCTGGTAGTGTACATTTGTGATTGGGGTGTGTACAAACTACATGTGAATACCAGGGATTGTGTGTGTATATACTATCGACGAACTAGCCCCAGTCTTATAACATACTCAGGGCCTAGGGTTACAAATCATATTGAGCTTATCATCAGTGGGGATAGAGTCATCCACGACTCTGGTAGCTTCGTCTTGTACGTCGAGTCCTCCATGGGTCTTCGTATAACGCGTCTCGGTCCGACCTATGTGGCGCAGGACGGAACCGACCTATGAGTCCTCACCTCGACCCACCACACCTAGAAATGATGTGCCCACCACACCACCATCTACCACTAAGAAAATAAACATATACAATAGCACAAAGTTATACATGAAAGTTAATTGCATGGTGCATCCAATGATATTTGTTACGTATTGTGAATGTTTATATTTTTCTCCTATAAAATTAGTCACAGTAAAGAGAAACGAAGGGAATATCTCTCTCTCTCCACCGCACACCCCCTCTCTCTACACCATTTTCATGTGCGCACACAAACTATCTCTCGGCCCTCTAAAAGTATGCCCCAGACTCATTCACGCGTGACGGTCATTGTATTTCAAGCAAAAGCACAATACGGTCACTGGACTTCAGAATATGCTCATTACGGTCACCGTATACATTCTTGTGGTGATTATACGGTCTCTAGCTCACTGTACTGCTCCGAATTTTGTTGATGACACTGCCGGTCATTGTATTTGAAGCGAAAGCACGATATGGTCACTGGACTTCAGAATAAGCTCATTACGGTCACCATATACATTTTGTGGTGCGAACCAACCCATGGTTGGATGGTTAGGAGGACAGTGGTATCCCCAGCCCACCAGGATTCAAGTCATGGTGCTCGCTTTTATGCTGGATTAATTTCAGTATTTCGGGTGATGCGCGGTAAGTGGGAGGAGACGTTCTCGTTGACTACGAGGTGCCTACGGTGACTTCGTAAAAACTCAAGATGATATGCCGTTTCACTCTCTCGAAGGTGCTCATAGGGGTAGGGTGTGCGTGTGTGCGCTTATAGGGGTGAGTGTATGCACATATATATGAGCGTTTGCGTTTGTACTGTGTTAAAAAAATACATTTTGTGGTGATTATACGATCACTGGCTCATCGTACAGCTCCGTAATTTGTTGATGACATGATCAATTGACCAGTCAAACGGTCCACATGGCGTAACTAGTGTTGCACCATCAACGCACATTACCATATGGCCCACCTGTCAGCACGCATATGAAAGAAAGAAATGGTAATAAATTAGTGGTCGGTGGGGATTTGAAGTCGTGACCTCAGGTTGGCTGCCCATGCGCCATAATCACAGCGGGCAAGGTCGCCTTGTGATGATATCCTGAGCGGACCCTTTTAATTGCACATACGTACGAGCTACTGTGGTGAATACAAACACATCACACATGCGCACAAACACGCACGCAACAGTCGCACGTACACACGCATGCAACACTGACACGTACACATGCACGCATGAACACACGCACGCATGCCTGCATGCAACACTGAAACATACGCATGCACACAACACTCACTCATACACATGCATGCAGGCAACACTCGCATGCCTGCATGCACACAGCACATGACGCAAGACACACGCTCAACCTATACGTGCATGCACCCTTTGTTAAGGACATGGATTGTTACGAGTATTAATAAATCTTATATGTGCTAAGCAGAACATTGATGTTTGCAGCGCTATTTTTGAATCACAATGTATCGAACGGGCTATCAATGTATATATGAAAAATTTATAATTCTCTTACAGAGTATAGTAGGCCTATCAATGAAGATGAATTAGATGATGTCACACTCAATGAACAATCGTAGGTTTATGAAATGCCCACTTCTCACCGCCCTAGCCCACCAAAAACCCCACCCTCCCACCCATGTGTGATTCCCGCCCCGTGCCAGCTGCTCGCATTCGTGCGGAACCGGCTCCTTTGTCGTGTGCTGCCTGCGTTGGGTCAATGACATGTAGGCTAGGTACCCAACGGGCCCACACGTCAATGGAGGAATGACACGGTGCCGTACATCAGACGATCTGATCGAGGGCACCGCATGCTGCACGCCTGCTGAACATGCCTCCTTGCTGCATTAAATCTCCTCCATGAAACCAGCATGGAAGCCGAGAAACCCACTCCGTCCACACATTCGTTCATGACTGGGCCAGCATTAAACACAACGCCGACCGATCTCCTCCCGTCCGCCCACTATTTAATCTCCTATTTAAACGGGGCCAGACACCAGCCAAGAATCGCACCCCTCTGCCGCTCCCCTATCTCCTCCTTCAACACTCTTCCAATGGCTTACGAAGAGTAGTTATCCGGCATACAAGTCGGCTGGGTGGCCCGCCGGATACGAGCTATGCAGCTCGCTCATTGACCACCCTCGCCTAGCTCGATGGAGCCAGTAGCCACCCATAGCCGGCACATGGTTCAGCAACTCGCCGCTCCAGGCCAGCTCGATGAGAAGCGGCGAGTTGCTCCACGCTGGCATGGTGGGAGCACGGGCATCGTCATTGCCGTCTACGACGCTGCCTTGTACCGCGCCTCCTGTGTTTGTGGCCGCGACTCCCGTGCCTGCAGCCACGCCATGCAGGCAGAGACAGAAGCCGGTTGCGCGGAGAGCGACGAGTCAGTGGCCAGCGCCTCTGGTCCACCGCCATCATCGAGGAGAGGTAGAACACGGGAGACCGTCGCCTCTTGGGTCCCATGAAGGACACCGCCGAGGCAATGCCAGCATACACAGTAGGTGTCACCGGGTCCTTCTGTTGCAAGAACCTTCGTCGACCCCGCATGAGCTCAACGGAAGTGGAGAAGCCCTCTTCGACTCCATCTTAGGCATCATCAAAGGATTACAATCAGTTGGGCGGTGGGGAAGCAAGTCATCCTTTGTGCTGAAGCATATACCTCCGGGGCTCTCGACAGTCCGGTGATCGGGCTGCCGGACATGAGGAAGACAAAGGGATCCGCGGGCAACCATTTATACTAGGGATTATTATACCTGTGATGTTCAAGAGTATCACTGCTTAGTTGATTTAAATGTAATGAAATCCATCATTTTTATACGCAAATCCATTATTTGATATGAATTCTGTCATGTTTATATGAAATATCATTGTGTTTACATGAATTTCATCCAGTTAGTTGAATTGTTGTCAGAATGTGTGCGACTGTGGTTGGATGGCTAATATGCGGGTCGCTGTTGGAGATGTGTCATAAGTCGGTCTGCGGCCGGCTTGCGCGGCGAGGTGGGACTAATAAAAACCAGCTCGTGCAAGCTCGTCTTCGACGCACGCGCGCTGGAGGAGGAGCACCCGAGCTCTAACTCATTCATCGGTGGCAAAGGCACAGGCGGCCAAAAGGCTCACCAATATTTTGGCTACCTCGGGCAAGATCCAAACAGCCCCTTCTAGCCCCACCCCTCCCAGCACATTCAAATCCCTCGTTTGATGTGAAATTTTTGCCATGTGTTGTTGTTTTCAGGGATATTTTGCTGTGTGAAAACAAATTTAAATATGAACAAATAGTCGGTGTCCATGATCTTCTGCCGGGACACGGTTAGATGGCCTTATAGTAGTAGTGTAGAGTAGTAGGAGTAGTACAATGGTAGGAGTAGTACAGTCTAGAGTAGTACGAGTCTCATCTGACACCAATTTTCTTGGAGTCCATGCTACAACAAGCTACCCTAGGTATGTTACTAGCACAACCATAGTGGGTACATACTCCGTCTTGGTGCATTAGGCATCTAATGAAAATCAGATTTTCCCAAAACTAAGTCGCTCGGCCTTAATTATTTGCTTGTTTCCCTTCCTGCCTTGTTGTTCTTCTCCATGCAGCCAGAAAAAATGAGGTCGTGTGAATAGCAATTGATTACTCGTGTTGATGGCTGCATGTATCTAGGCCAATGCATGCACTTTTTGCTTGGTGTTCGTTGGGCAATCCAAGCAGAAAAAAGGATGGGTACTACTACAACGTGCATGCACAGCTCATCGAGGAAGCGAAGGATCAGGCAATTAATTGACGTCCTTGGCAAGATTTTTAAGCAAAAATTATGGGCTAAACTGGCACGATGATTGGCTATTTTCATGGCTTGAGTTTTTCCTTCACCAACTCACCTCGTGCCTTGGCTGTGCTGCACCTTGTAATGTGCCTAATGCACTAGTACAGAGGGAGTAGTAACATATGCGTAGTGTCATGCAAAGCTTCATCTATTAGGTTATAGACTCATTTTGTCTTGGTATGTGTAGCTAAGTTACTACTTAATTTACCTCTCTCCTCATTAACTCATTGCCTCATAGGCAAATTTGGTTAGTTGGACCCAATGTTACTCTCCCAATGTGGCCAGTCTTATAACCTAGCCGATGCGTGGCGGGTGGGGTGAGGGTTTGCTGATAGTCGGTTTTCTCAACAACGGTCAAAGATTTCAGCGAAAATGCAAGACCACACGCGTTCCCTAGCTTGAGCGGTGTGCTGGACCGACCGTGGGGGCCGGGTACCTCTGTCCTGATTTATTGGTCCACATCGTATTTTGTGCCAATTTTGACCATATATTTAACTTACAAAAGGTTAATGAATATCATAAAATTAATATCATTGGAAACTAGTATGTTCAAAGAAAAGTCCAATGATATAATTTTTGGTAACATGCATTGATGTTTTGTTAGTTAAATCTTTGGTCAAAAGTAGAAACAAAATATAAAGAGGACCAATAAACCAGGACTGAGGTAAGTACTCAAAATCCTGCGTGGTAGTAGTCATAGTGATCTGAAAGGGCCCACTTCAGAAAACAAACAAAGAAAGAAAGGGACCAATACACATTCAAGCATTTCATCACATCTTTCTCTCCCTATATCTGTTGAATAGAATATGCCAAACTCCCCTGCCTATCTGTAGAATCGAAAGTAGGTCTAGAGGGGGGGTGATTAGACTACTTGACCAAATAAAAATCTAGCCTTTTCCCAATTTTAAGTCTTGGCAGATTTTAACAACTTAACACAAGTCAAGCAATCAACCTACACATGCAATTCTAAGAGTATAGCAGCGGAATGTAAATCATTGTATATGAAGGTAAAGGGAGGGGTTTGGAGAGGCAAACGCAATGTAGACACGGAGATTTTTGGCGTGGTTCCAATAGGTGGTGCTATCGTACATCCACGTTGATGGAGACTTCAACCCATGAAGGGTAACGGTTGCGAGAGTCCACGGAGGGCTCCACCCACGAAGCGTCCACGAAGAAGCAACCTTGTCTATCCCACCATGGCCATCGCCCATGAAGGACTTGCCTCACTCGGGTAGATCTTCACGAAGTAGGCGATCTCCTTGCCCTTACAAACTCCTTGGTTCAACTCCACAATCTTGACGGAGGCTCCCAAGTGACACCTAACCAATCTAGGAGACACCACTCTCCAAAAGGTAATAGATGGTGTGTTGGTGATGAACTACTTGCTCTTGTGCTTCAAATGATAGTCTCCCCAACACTCAACTCTCTCTCACAGATTTGGCTATGGTGGAAAGATGATTTGAGTGGAAAGCAACTTGGGGAAGGCTAGAGATCAAGATTCTTGTGGTTGGATTGGAATGTCTTGGTCTCAACACATGAGTAGGTGGTTCTCTGTCAGAAAATGAGTAGTGGAAGTGTAGGCACGTTCTGATGGCTCTCTCTCTGATGGAGAGGAGGGTGCAGGGGTATATATAGCCTCCACACAAAATCTAACCGTTACACACAAATGAGCCAACTCGGTCAGACCGAATAGGTAAACTTGGTGAGACTGATTCAGTCAAAAATGTGAACGTTAGGCTTTTTGGTGGGACCGATATGATCAACTCAGTGGGACCGATGAGCTAGGGTTAGGGCAAAACTAGATCTTGGTTTGACCGATTACTTCAACTCGGTGAGACCGATTTTAGTAATTAGCAAACAGAGAGTTGGTCAGGCAAACTCGGTGGGACCGATCGCTCCTTTCAGTGAGACTGAAACATTACGAAAGGGAAACAGAGAGTTTGCATTGCGAACTCGGTGGGACCGATCGCTCATCTCGGTGAGACCGAAACGTTACGAAGGGAACAGAGAGTTTGCAATCTTATCTCGGTGAGACCGAGATCCCTATCGGTTAGACCAAACTGATTAGGGTTTCTGGCTATGGCTATGTCAAGTGAACTCGGTGGCGCCGGATAGATCAAATCGGTGGGGCCGAGTTTGACTTTAGGTTTCGGACATATTTGGATATGAGAAGATGGTTGAGGGTTGTGGAGCATATCACTAAGCATTTTGAGCAAGTAGACCATATAGCAACACCTCATCCCCTTTTAATAGTATTGGCTTTTCCTATGGACTCAATGTGATCTTGGATCACTAAAATAGAAATGTAGAGTCTTGAGCTTTTGCCAATATTTGTCCTTAGCATTTTGAGGGGTCCACATCTCTAGTCCATGCCATGCCAATCATTGAACTATCTGAAATAATCATCTTGAAAAGTTATTTGTTCAATGAGCTATATGTTGTTATGAATTACCAAAACCACCCAGGGGTTAGTTGGACTTTCAATCTCCCCCTTTTTGGTAATTGATGACAACATATAGATCAAAGCTTCGACAAATGATAATGAGAATGAAACATATCGGCGCTTTGAGAAGTATGTGATAAGCAAGAGCTCCCCCTAAATTTGTGCATTATTTATGATTTGCTTTTGAATGCAAATGCACAATCGATTAGGATCATTGGTTACTCTTCCATGTCACATACTTCTTGGTGGAGCGCTCAAAATGATAAAGTATAGATAGCATGCACTTATCACCAGGACAAATATGATTGATCATACACAAATGATAAGATAACATCATTCAAGCACACATATTTAAGCAAAATATGATCAATCACATGATCATAAGAGGTATCTCACACACAAGCACTAATAAGTAACAAACAAATGACCAAATAAGTAGCAAGAGAGACAAATAAAGCCAAACACTCTCTCTCTCTCTCGAAGCCTATGATCTATACACTTTCTCCCCCTTTGGCAACAAGTTACCAAAAAGCTTGAAAATGCATAGTGCTATACGGCACTCTAAGCATGATCTCCAGGAGCTCCGGAGTGCGAAGATGGCGTGGAGATAACAGCATCTGCAAAGACTTCAGCTGATGTCTGAGGAACTTGAGGGGTTGCCACTGGAGTGGCAACTGAGGCTGTGGCTGCAGGTGCAAAAGTTGTGGCCCTGGTGTCAGTGACTGGCACAGCTGCTGACCTTTGTGCTCTAGGCACCCTCCCATATTCATCTGTGGTAGATCTTCCTCTCCTCTGCTTCTTCCTGTAGTTGCTCAACTGCAGTCTGACTCTCTGTGACCTTCAAGTCTAGATCATAAAGCTTAGTTTCAATGATTCTCTCAAGACTTTCTTGGTTTTGAGTCAGGGTGGTTAATCCTTTCTCAATCCTCACTGTGGCTTCAAGCAGATAGCTGAGCTGGTCCTGCTTGGTCTTGAGATTTGCAACTGAGGCATCTGGAATCTTTGAAGCTTTTTTAGCCTTTGCCTTCTCTCTCTTCTCCTGTGACTCAACAGAAGTATGATGTGAAGCATCCATGACAACTGTGTTATCCTCAAAATCTGGCATAAGGGGAAGGTGCTCTTCTAACTTGTTCTAAGAATCGGTCGGTCCGAGATGAGTTCGGCGGAAACCTAACCCTAAGTTTTTGGATCAAAACTAATCTAAAGGAAGTTTTGACTGGATAGAACTATTTCAATCGTGGCAAGAATCATGGCATTGAACTTTGTGCTAAGAATCGGAGTGAGGAAAGCGCAAAGGGTCGATTTCATACCCTTACTTGGTGATGAACCCGCTATGGTGATGACGGCGGTGAGGATTCCCGTCGACGGCAACGAAGACCAGCGGCAGGAGGTCGCGAGCGATGAGGAGACGATCCGGAGACCATGAGTCGGCAGAGCTGGACAGGCGCGGGCGAAGAGGTTTGGAGGAATTTCCAAATTTTTAACCCAGGTATATATATATCCAGACCCTGTCGGTGTGACCAAGTGGAACAACTCGGTGGCACCGAGATGCAGAATCGCAAGCGGTTGCTGCAACTCGGTGTGACCGAATGGTTCAAATCTGTTGCACCGAGATTAAAACCTAGATCAACTTAATGAACTCGGTATCACCGAAAGGGATGGATCAGTCAGACCGAAATACACTAAGAGGTTTTGGAAGTTTAAGTCTATGACGAATCGGTGGCTCCGAGTGCTCCTCACCCGGAGGGTTCGAATATGACTTGATCAAACTTTGTGATGTAGCATAAATAGAGTTCGAGACGAGAAAAGCATAGATAGCTAGAGGGAGTACTTAGGCATTCTTGTCCATCCATTTGGCAAAAGAACAGCCAATCAATCAAAGCAACAAATGGATGCCCTTGAATGAGAAAAATATGCAACCAACATGCTCGCACAGTAAGATAGCAAATGAAATATGTGGCAAAGCATGCACAAACACTCTAACATCTATCAAGCAATTTTGCGATGACTAGGTCATCTATATATGAGTATATTGACTTAGGAGTCAAATTAGAACATTTGATCATAGGTCATACTCATCGTTTAAGCACAAGTGGGGTTACCACTTTTACATAAAGCATTGTTGTGTTCACACCATTAGAGTTGCTTTAGCTCAATTCATAGAGTAAAGCTCCCCCTAGATGTGATATCCCCCCTATGAGGGATGAACTAACCTTGGGTTTTGTCGAAGATGACTTCATGTAGGTGTTGAAGATGTGGATGCTCAATGTCGATGTAGATCATTTGGAGCAATCCTTTGGAGTGCGTTGCACTTTCAATACCTACATGGGTTAGTCCGATAAGGAACATGCAAGAATATCCATAGACATAGAGTGAAGTTCACACATATGATGATGTCCATGAAAGCATTAGGTTACCTTGTCCCTTGTCTTACCAACAAGAGGATTTGTGACTCCTTGAACTAGTGCAAGATGTGGAAGTTGTTTGCACTTGTTCTTGCCAAAATGAATATGAGTGAAGTGTGTTGGCAGAGTCACCCTCAAGAACTCTCTAGTTCTTCTTCTTCGGGATCCACATCATCTTGATGGGAATCCTTGGAGTTGTAGTCGTACTTGATGAAGTAGAACTTAATGTAGTCTTGGGAACCCACTTGACCAAGGCCTTAGGAGCTTCTTCAAATGCATCAATCTCCTCTTGAAGCTTGTCCTTGCCTTTTAGCTTGTGGTCTTGTGGTGGAAGATCTTCTTGAGCTTGTGTTCCCTCGAAAGAAGTGGGGTCATACTTCTCTTGTTGAGGAACAAACTTCGTCTTGGGGTATTGATCTTCTTCCCACTCAACTCCATTGGCATTGAACTTGCGTTCAAAACCAACACCTTGATTCTTCCGGTGCCTCCCTTGCTTGCGTACAATTTCCTCAAATTGCTTACTTCCGGCAAGGCTCTTGTAAACACCTTTCTCTATAATTCCCTTCAGTAAGCTATTTTCTTGCTCAAGTGTAACTTGGCTAAGAGAATCATTAGTGGAATCAAGAGAACTACTAGAAGCAACAATATTGGATTTAACATGATTATTGTTACTACTAGACGAAGAATCTTTCTTACTCTTGTTGCTAAATTTTACTTGAGGCATGTAAGTAGACAAGAGTAAATGCTTGGCAATGTAAGAAGAACTTTTCTTACGAAGATCATCATTGATTGCTTTTAAGAACTCATGCTCTTGCTCTAGATTGAGCTTTTCAAAGCGTAGCTTCTCATGAGTCTTTAAAAGCTCTCGATGATCTTCTAAGGTAGTTTCATGAGCTAACTTAAGAGTGTTTAGTTCTTTAGTTAGACGCTCAATCTCCTTCTTAACATTGTCATTCGTTTCATCTTGATTAGCATGATTAAGAGCAATTTCATCATAGTTTTCATCACTAGAATTGTCAACAAGTAAATCATCATCACCTAGCAAGTCATCCTCATCACTATTGAAATCAACATACTCGAGGTGTGATACCTTGGGGCCTTTAGCCATGAAGCATATTCCAATCCCTTCATTTGGTGAATCAAATATGTCGTAGGAGTTGGATGACACAAGTGCAAGACCGGCAACACCTTCATCTTGAGTACATTCGGAGTCGGAGTGATAACTTTTCTCGGAGTAGTTGTCGGAGTGGGAACCGGATACCCATTCACCAACATGGGCTTGATGTCTTCGTCTTGTGTAGCTCTTTGATGACTTGTCCTTCCTTTCCGAATCCTTGCTTCTGCGAGAGGTTCTTCATTCATAACGATCATCTCTACTCCTTCTCTTTCTCGGAGGTGATTCTTCTCTGTTGCTTCTCCTTTTAGGTGAGTCTTCTCTTCTCTTGTAGGGAGTCGTACATTCACTAGAGTAATGTCCGGGTCTTCCACAATTGTAGCAATTGCGATCACGACTAGAAGATCTTTTGTCATTGTAGGACCTTGACTTGTGACTTCTTTCTTTGCTTCTACTCTTATAGAACTTGTTGAAGTTCTTCACCATTAGGCTCAATTCTTCATTAAAGACTTGTTTCTCTTTAGATGATGTAGGAGCATTACATGAAGCTTTGTAAGCACCACTGGACTTGTTGTGAAGCTCTTCTTTATCCTTGAGTGACATCTCATGAGCAACAATTCTACCAATGACTTCCGTTGGCTTGAAATCTTTGTAATTGGGCATCATTTGGATCAATGTGCACACGGTATCATACTTTCCATCCAAGGCTCTTAGGATCTTCTTGATGATGAATTGGTCAGTCATCTCTTCACTTCCTAAGCTGGCAATCTCATTTGTGATGAGAGCAAGCCTAGAGTACATTTCAGCGACACCTTCGCCATCCTTCATTTTGAACTTGTCAAGTTGACTTTGAAGCACATCCAATTTCGATTCCTTGACAGACTCGGTACCTTCGTGCATATCAATCAAAGTATCCCAAATTTCCTTTGCATTCTCAAGGCGGCTGATTTTGTTGAATTCTTCGAGGCACAATCCGTTGAAGAGGATATCGCAAGCTTGAGCATTGTGTTGCAACATCTTCAATTCTTCTGCGGTTGCTTCACGATTCGGTTCTCTTCCATCAAAGGATTCACCTTGCAAGCCAGTACACACAATAGCCCAAACAATGGGGTTATGTCCAAGAATATGCATTTTCATCTTATGCTTCCAACTAGCAAAATTACTACCATCAAAGTAAGGACCTCTACGGCGGTAATTTCCCTCGCTAGACGCCATACTCTCCTAGGTTGTGAAACCAAGGCTATGATCACCAAAGCTATGGAAATCAAGGCAAATGGAGACCAAAGCTCTGATACCACTTGTAGGATCGAAAGTAGGTCTAGAGGGGGGTGATTAGACTACTTGACCAAATAAAAATCTAGCCTTTTGCCAATTTTAAGTTTTGGCAGATTTTAACAACTTAGCACAAGTCAAGCAATCAACCTACACATGCATGTGCAGTAAATTGGAAGGAATTTTCAAACATATTGGTCTAACGGCTATGACAGAATTAAGCATGGAGTGCCATGGCATTTAAATTCCAAAAAATTAAAAAAAGATCAGAAACACATGAAACCTTGCTTGATGTAATGTCATGCCACCAAGATGATGTGGTAAAATTTTTGGCATGTCTGAAGAAAGTTTGGACACACACCCCTCACAAACCAAAGCAACTCACTAGAAGGCTCGTGGTTCCCAGAGGGAACAATGCATGTTTGATGACGAACGGGAGATAGCTTCCTCTTACGGCCTTCAAATTTTTTTTCTATGTTTAACGTGCACTAATACAACTGTCATGTGAAAATTTGGAAAATTTCAGGGGTCATTTGAGCTTTTAAAGACATTTAAGTGATTTTCTAGCCATTTAATTACCGTAATTCAAATTTGAACTACATGTACATGCAATGGCTAACCATAACGGTTTAAAAATCATATTTGTGTACTTGTGTGCGAGTTAATTCCATGTGCAGTAAATTAGAAGGAATTTTCTAACATATTGGTCTCACGGCATGGACACATGCATGGAGTGCCATGGCATTTTAATTCCAAAAATTAAAAAATGATCAGAAAACCATGAAACCTTGCTTGATGTAATGTCATGCCACAAAGATGATGTGGTAAAAAAAATGGCCTGTTTGACGAAAGTTTGGACACACACCCCTCACAAACCGGAGCAACTCACTAGAAGGCTCGTGGTTCTGAGAGGGAACAATGCATGTTTGATGACGAACGGGAGATAGCTTCCTCTTACGGCCTTCAATTTTTTTTCTACATTTAACGTGCACTAATACAACTGTCATGTGAAAATTTGGAAAATTTCAGGGGTCATTTGACCTTTTAAAGACATTTAAGTGATTTTCTAGCCATTTAATGACCGTAATTCAAATTTGAACTATATCTACATGCAACGGCTAACCATAACGGTTTGAAAAATCATATTTGTGTACTTGTGTGCGAGTTAATTCTGTGTGCAGTAAATTAGAAGGAATTTTCAAACATATTGGTCTCACGGCTTGGACACATGCATGGAGTGCCATGGTATTTTAATTCCAAAAAATTAAAAAATGATCAGAAAAACATGAAACCTTGCTTGATGTAATGTCATGCCACCAAGATGATGTGGTAAAAAATTGGCCTGTTTGACTGAAGTTTGGACACACACCCCTCACAAACTGGAGCAACTCACTAGAAGGCTCGTGGTTCCGAGAGGGAACAATGCATGTTTGATGACGAACGGGAGATAGCTTCCTCTTACGGTCTTCAAATTTTTTTCTATGTTTAACATGCACTAATACAACTGCCAAGTGAAAATTTGGAAAATTTCAGGGGTCATTTGACCTTTTAAAGATATTTAAGTGATTTTCTAACCATTTAATGACCGTAATTCAAATTTGAACTACATCTACATGCAACGGCTAACCATAACGGTTTGAAAAATCATATTTGTGTGCTTGTGTGCGAGTTAGTTCCATGTGCAGTAAATTAGAAGGAATTTTCAAACATATTTGTCTCATGGCATGGACACATGCATGGAGTGCCATGGCATTTTAATTCCAAAAAATTAAAAAATGATCAGAAAAACATGAAACCTTGCTTGATGTAATGTCATGCCACCAAGATGATGTGGTAAAAAAATTGGCCTATTTAACGAAAGTTTGGACACACACCCGTCACAAACCGGAGCAACTCGCTAGAAGGCTCGTGGTTCCGAGAGGGAACAATGCATGTTTGATGACGAACGGGAGATAGCTTCCTCTTACGGCCTTCAAATTTTTTTCTACGTTTAACGTGCACTAATACAACTGTCATGTGAAAAATTGGAAAATTTTAGGGGTCATTTGACCTTTTAAAGACATTTAAGTGATTTTCTAGCCATTTAATGATCGTAATTCAAATTTGAACTACATCTACATGCAACGGCTAACCATAACGGTTTGAAAAATCATATTTTTGTGTACTTGTGTGTGAGTTAATTCCATGTGCAGTAAATTAGAAGGAATTTTCAAACATATTGGTCTCACGGCATGGACACATGCATGGAGTGCCATGGCATTTTAATTCCAAAAAATTAAAAAATGATCAGAAAAACATGAAACCTTGCTTGATGTAATGTCATGCCACCAAGATGATGTGGTAAAAAAAATTGGCCTATTTGACGAAAGTTTGGACACACACCCCTCACAAACCGGAGCAACTCACTAGAAGGCTCGTGGTTCCAAGAGGGAACAATGCATGTTTGATGACGAACGGGAGATAGCTTCCTCTTACGGCCTTCAAATTTTTTTCTACGTTTAACGTGCACTAATACAACTGTCATGTGAAAATTTGGAAAATTTTACGGGTCATTTGACCTTTTAAAGACATTTAAGTGATTTTCTAGCCATTTAATGACCGTAATTCAAATTTGAACTACATCTACATGCAACGGCTAACCATAACGGTTTGAAAAATCATATTTTTGTGTACTTGTGTGCGAATTAAAAAATCATCGGACGATGTAAATATCTGGTGGTCAAATAAGAAAATGTAAAGATCTGGCAAGACAACCGGCCCCCACACAATTGGCACTCTATTTCGCACCTCGAGGTTTGGAAGGTGAGTGGCGGGGGTTATTGATCATACACGGTTCTGTATTGGAAACCGTCAGCTATTATGTTCACACACGGATTTTGCTGCGGGAATCGTGTGTAATTCAAAGTACAGTACTCGTAAATTCCGGCGACCGGCGTGTGTACTGTTCCCGTCGATCTAGATTCTGGCCGCCAATAAATACTACCTTGCTCACGTCGTCCCGCCTGCATTCTCATCTACATCCTCCCCTCGCTCGCCCTCTCTCTCTCTCTCTCTCAAATCTCTGCCATGGCACCGCCGGTCTGTCCACGCGCCGACGAGGAGTCGCCGCCCCCCGAGGGCGCTCACTCGAAGAGCAGCGACGAGGACCCCTACGCGCCGCCGGACGAGGTTGCGCTGGACCCCCCAACTTTGGATTGGTTTTGGGGCCAGTACAATCTTTTTTTGTGGAAGTCGCTGCCGCTGGCTGAGAAAGCCAGGCTAGTGGGATTCAAGAACGAGATGGCGGAGGAGGAAGCCAGGTACCAGGCGGCCTGTGAAGCCCGTGATGCCGCCTGGAAAAAGGAGGCGGTGGAGCTTTGGGGGTGGGCGCGTCGTCATGTGGAGGAGGTGTACGAAGACGGGTACTTCGCGAGGAAGGTCAAAGGCGCTAGGCGCCTCATCGCTACGTGAAGGTGGGCCGATAAGCTCCAGCGTGCCACCGACGAGGAGCTTCGGTGGGCGCCCAACAAAATGGCAAGATCGTTCGCCCTGCGAGGCGGAGGAGGTGGAGTACTGCATCCGCGCTGGGAAGGCACCGCGCACCAGGGAGCTACTGGCGAGGGGCCGCAGGAATACTGCCCCTAGGAGGGATTATTAGTTTTAGTATTGTTCATTTTCAATTTTATGCATTGTACCTAGTAGTTAAGTATCATCACGTATATGTGATGATATTATATATATTCTGTGATGAACTAATGAACAATTAATATATATATATATATGAATTCCATTTTCTATCTGTTTTTGTATACTAATTTGAATCTAGCTGTTATCATCCACATATACAGAATGGAAAGCGTATATACACACATTGAAAAAGAACATATAAGTACGAAAGACAGAGTACACACATTGAAACAAAGCAATAAACAGAGCAATACTATGATTGCTGTGAATACATAGTTATCCACGTCGAAACGACTCAACAAAATAAAATGCGTCCGTGAGACCATGACCAGCAGCCCTTGCCTACGCTAGCTCTTGGCTCTGCCTGAACTCGTGCAGGTGGTCGTCCAAGCGGTCGACACGCTCGCGGTACATCTGGAGCGCGATCTCGAGCTCCAAGTTGGCTATTTCATCGGAGATCACCAGCTCGAGGATGCGACGGCCATGTTCCTCTACTGCGCCCAGATGGACACCTGGGCCAAGGAGGCAGTCGAGCCTACCGACCAGAGTGTTGGCATCAAGCGGGCCACGGACAAGGCGAACGACGCGACCCATGCGAACGGCGTGGCAGGCGTCCGGTGCAACTACGGCGCGGCTGACCTCTGGTGCAAGTATGGCGCAGAGGGCCTCTGCCCACTCCTGGAGAGGAATGGGGGTACTGACGGGATGTGTACCCAGCTGCGACGCCCTGTCGATAGCAGGCAAGCGCCGATGGATCCGCTCTTGCTGTCCGGCGCGACGTGCCTCTCGCTCTGCGGCGCTCCAACGGTCTCGCCATGCGGAGAGCCGCAGCCTATCGGCGCGGACGTGCCTAGCTTGCTCTATGGCACACCATCGATCATGTTGTGCGGCGAGCTGCAACCTCTTGGCGCTGACATGCCTATCTTGATCCGCGGCGCTGAAGCGCCATGCGCCAAGGGTCTGCTCAACCCTGGCGATGACGCGCATCACGGCGTCGTCCATCGCGTTGCCGGGGAGCGCCTCGGCCTCGACGGGCCGTGGCGCCTTCTCGTTTTCCTCGACGACAAGGTTGATGGCAGAGGCGGCGCTTTGGTGGGTTGGCATGCTTGGAAAAGGTGGATGTGCTACAGGCTGCACTTGTTGCCTCCATGCGTCACGCGCCGCCTAGGTTTATGCGCAATATCGCTGGGTGGTGGGAAATAGGTGAGGAAATGGCGGGAAACGGTGGCGTGTTCATAAAATGCCATCAATTAATGGAAACTTAGCATATAAGGAACATCGAGCTAGCATAAGAAGTAGATGATGATCAGATGAACACGGACCACACTAGGGAACCCGTCGGTGATGAATTCATCAATCGCAAACGATTGTATACTAGCAAGCGTTTGCCCACAACACACATAGCTTATTCCATCACAAACAGGTCGGATGGATCAACTGTATGCCACGTATCGCACATTGTCAAAAAGTAATGCGGTAGACCTTCTTTAACATGTGTTAAAAAAACAAAAAAACAAGGACCTCGAGGTTAATTTAACTGATGGGATGGATCATAGAGGTCATTTAATTTGACCCTTGTGACCCATCCCGTCAGTTAATTTAACATCAAGACAACTTCCCATCCAGTCACCCATCTGATGGCTACTCCAGCCTGAGCACACTTAACTTGAGAGTTCTCTTAGATGAGCTATTGGTGGAACAGCTAGTCCTTGCTGATATAGGATGCCTCTTCGCATCCTTATGGCGTACCCGGATGACCGCCCGTCGCCCAATTGCCAATAAATGTTGTGTAGACAGAGCATATCACATACGTCTTATTAGAAGCAATCATCTGTGTTATTATTGGTCTTCGCACACATTTCTGATTACAGACCTGTTTGTCACGTATCACACACATCTTGTTATATTGAATCGTTTCTGTTATCTTGGCTTAACGCAAACAGTTTATCCGAGTGAACTATATGCCCTCTATCGCACACACCTTCATCTGGCTGACCGTTTCTTTTGTTCCGCCTAATCACAAACAGTTCATCCGAGTGAACCATATGCCGTATATCGCACACGCCTTCATCTGCTTGCCCGTTTCTTTTGTTCTGCCTCATCGCAAACAGTTAATTGAACTGAACTGTATGCTCGACATCGCACATGGAACTAAAATCTAGACCGTGTTTGATGTATCCTTCGTCGCAAACGTTTTGCATCTTTTTTGACGGTTATTTTACATCACCGTTTGTGATTGATGCATCACACACAGTTTCATCGAAGGGTCTCTGATCGTAGTGTCGCGTTAGCAGCATCCTGCAGTAGTGTACGCTATTTTCCACACATTTGAGGCTGACTTGTGTGCCTACTAGGTTGACGCGTACACTTTCCTAAAGAAAAGGTTGACGCGCACGCAAGGCCCTGTCAACTTAGTCAACACACGAGAGCAGTGACAGTCGGATGTCCATCCAACGGCCGTCGTGCTTCTTCAATCTCTGCTCTTCCTGCTCCAGCCGCTCAAACTAGCGCTGGCGGGACTGCCTGCTCCCTCCTCCCGTGGCTGGCTGTGCTTCTGTGCAGGCCTCACCGCCCACCCTACTCCCATCGCTGGCCTGGCCATCCCTCTACTAACCTACACCTACTGTTATTCTTCGGCGACGACAGACAAACTAGTAAACCCTCATACTCCCCTCCGCGTGGGAAACAACTGCCGAGTCTTCCCTGGCTTTGTGTCGTTCCCTTCCTAGGCCTCGCCATCATCCACCGCCCTGG
Source organism: Thinopyrum elongatum (assembly GCA_011799875.1). Classification (NCBI taxonomy): domain Eukaryota; kingdom Viridiplantae; phylum Streptophyta; class Magnoliopsida; order Poales; family Poaceae; genus Thinopyrum; species Thinopyrum elongatum. The sequence continues at coordinate 264,017,309 of CM022300.1, read as the reverse complement.
TGCTTTCGGCGCGGTGTGGTCAACGTGGTCAACGAACGGCATCCATCGGAAGAGGACTGCACATGGAGAGGCTGACAGCTGGGTCCACGGCCGCACGCAAGGAAGTGCCTCCTTATTACATGCAAAATAATGATTCCTCCACCTGACAGCGGGGACCCACCAGGAGGGCCTCTGTATTTTGTGAAAAAATGTTCCACCCGCTGACAGCTCGGACCCACCAGCTATATCTTGGCACACAAGGAAGTGCCTCCTCATTACGCACAAAAAAATTAATACTCCCCGTGCTAGCTAGGACCCACCATATTTGGAGGCTGACTTGTGGGCCTGCTAAGTTGACACAGACGGAGGGCTTTGTCAACTTAGTCAATATAAATGATTCTAGCTGCAGTGACCGTACGATGTCCATCCAACGGCCGTTGTGCTTCTTCAACCTCTGGTCTTCTTGCTCCAGCCGCCCAAACCAGCGCCGGTCGTGCCGCCTGCTCCTGCCTCCCGTGGCCGACTTTGCTGCCGCGCAGGCCTCACCACCCCGCCCTACTCCCATCGCTGGCCTAGCCATCCCTGTACTCACCCAGACCTCCTATTATTCTCCAGCGACAGCAGCCTCACACTGCAGCCGAACCAGTAAACCCTCGTACTCCCCTCTGTGTGGGAAACAACTGCCAAGTCTTCCTCGGCTCTGGGTCATTCCCTTCCTAGGCCTCGCCGTCGTCCACCACCTTGGTGCTCTCGCCGCAGCACGGTCGACGTGGTCAAGGAATGACTTACATCGGAAGAGGACTATACGTGGAGAGGCAGACAGCTAGGTCCACTGCCGTAGCAAGGAAGTGCCTCCTTATTACGCGCAAAATAATGATTCCTCCTCCTGACAGTGGGAGCCTACCGGAAGGGCCTCCGTATTTTGGCTTAGCTGTATTTTGCAAAAAAACATTTCCGCCCTGACAGCTAGGACCCACCAGCTACATCTTCGCACGCAAGGAAGTGCGTCCATATTATGGGCAAAAAAATGATTCTTCCCCCTGACAGCTGGGACCCACCAGCTATAACTTCGCATGCAAGGAAGTGCCACCTTATCATCCCTGACAGCTGGGACCCATCGGGTCGAACCGTACGTAGGGTTGTCTCTCTGGTCGCGAACATGTACGTACATACTGGTCGATCGGTCTCTCTGCAGCGATGAACCGTGGCCGAGTAAGGAGCGGCACGTGTCGTAGTAGAGGCGCGCACGTAGCATGTCACGCAGTCCCGCCTATACATATCGTGTACACGTATGTACAACCACGCTGCAAGAAAGTAAATACGGCTACGTACATACATACGGGCGGGGTCTTGAACGCGTACTCGCGCATACGTACGGCCAGGGCTCGTGTACATGGAGAGGCAACGGACGGCAACAATGGCGTCCTGTTCATCGAAAGCCAACCGGCTGGGTCGGAACGGAGAAACTACATCATATTCATCGGGAGGCAACAGAATACGTCCTGTTCAACGAGATCCAATCGTCTTGGACGGAATAGCCAAAACAGGGTCTGGCGTACCGCAGTACGGAGGAAGCGGCCTTTTGTTTGACCGGCTACAGTCGAAACGGGATCCTATTGATCGGGATGGGTGTGGCGTACCGCAAAACAGAGGAAACAGACTTGTGTTGGAGCGCCTACGGTCGAAATGGGGTCCTGTTCATCGGGAAGGGTGTGGCGTACCGCAAAACAGGACTCCATGGTCTACTGTTCATCCATCGCCTACTGCCTCACTCCAGCCCCCACGGGCTACTGTTCATCCACCGTCGACTTCCTCCAGCCCCCGCGGGCTACTGTTCATCCACCGTCGACTTCCTCCAGCCTCCACCATCTACTGTTCATCCACGGGCTACTGTTCATCCAGCCTCCACCGACTACTATTCAACCAGCCCTCCACGGGGTCCTGTTCATCCACCCCCAACCGGCTCGGGTGTGGCGGCCTCCTCGATTGGGGTCCTATTCATCCAGCGGCAACGGCCTACTACCATGGGGTCCCGTTCATACAAACCCCACCAGGAACTGTTCATCCAACCCCCAACAACGGTCACTGTTCATCAAGAGGCAGGTTCGATCAGCTTTAGTTGGCAGCAATAGCGAAGGAATCACTCGGGTTCAGTTAACAGCCAAGGGATCGATCGCTGGGGTTCAGTAATGTAGCTAGTGCAATTGCTCAGGTTCAGTGAGCGAACACCTCGCTCGGGTTCAGTTAGAGCCCAACGCCTCACACACACGCGCGTACGTGTAAAAGAGAAACGCGCAAACCTCCTCGCCCTCGCTTCTACCATGATTTTTTCTGTCATGGACGGCCCAAGGAATGTCATTCAGGTGCGTCCCCGGCCCACCCAGGATGAAAAGCCCATTTTCTTTCATGATTTTTTGTAATAGAAATAGGAGCCCACCACATCTATGATGATATGTGGTTTTGTCACAATTATCGTCATAGAAGTTTCATAAGCATGACAGAAAAAAAATTGTTCGGGCCAAAATGTCACGGATGTGTCTTTTTTTTGTAGTGTGCGCCGCCTTGCCAGCTGCATCACTGCATTGAGCGGGTTCATCTCCAAATCTGCTGTGCGCGCCTTGCTATTTTTCAACATTTTGAAAAAGGCCGGTCCAATGATATTGACTCTGGAAGCAGTGGTCGTGCTGCAAGATTTGAAGAAGTACCTATCCTCTGCGCCAACGCTAGTTGCGCTAAGGCCACAAGAGCCGTTGCGGCTGTACTTGGCGGCAACAAATCAAGTGGTCAGTGTTGCACTAGTGGCTGAGAGGGAAGCTAAAAGTGAAGAGGTAGCAGATGCGGGCCCGTCAAGCGCCAAGCTGGAACTTTCTTCGACAAGTCCTGGTGCCGGGAAGACAAATGTAGAGCAAGCAAATGAATCAGAACAAAAATTGTGAAGAAGAAGAAGTTCGTGCAACAACCAGTTTATTTTGTCAGCTCCCTTCTCTAGGGGGCTAGATCAAGATATTCTATTATATAGAAACTACTTTTTGGTCTCCTCATGGCCTCAAGAAAGCTGCGCCACTACTTTCAAGCACATCAAATCATCATCGTCACTCGCTTTCCAATGCAATGGATTTTGAGAAATTTAGATGCAACCTGGAGGATTTTTAGTGGGCGTTGGAACTATGAAGCTTTGATCTCAAGTTTGAAAGTACTTCAACTATTCAGAGCAGGGCCTTGGCGGAGTTCATTGTAGAATGGACGCCAATGCCAGACGAAGAAATTCCAGAGACATCTCTCCCCGGCAAGGGAACAACTCAGGACTGGATCATGTATTTTGACGGAGATTTTTTGCTGCAAGGCACCGCTGCTGGAGTGCTACTTGTTGCACCCACCGGAGAGCACCTAAAGTATGTGATTCAGATGCATCTCCCCAGGGAGAAGGTGACAAACAACACTGCCGATTATGAAGGATTGCTTGCTAGTCTCAGGATCGCGGCTGACCTAGGAATTAGAAAGCTCATTATCAGGGGTGACTCATAGTTGGTTGTGAAACATGCCATCAAGGATTATGAGAGCCCATTGATGGAAGTGTATGTCAATGAGGTGAGGAAACTGGAAGAGCACTTTGATGGACTGCAAACAGAGCACATTCCTCGTGTGGAGAATAGCCTAGCTGATTATCTTTTAAAGCGTGATGCACTCAAGCTACATGTGGAACCAGGAACTTTTGTGCTCCATTTGACTCAGCCATTAGTGACACCGTCAATAGGGCAAAATAAGAGGTCAAAGTTGAATACCGGCAAGTACTTTCCTGCCGAGCTCCCAGAAGCTGTCGGCAAGGGTGTTGCCGAGGAGAATGACAAACTTGCCCGTGAGCAGCAAAATCCGAAAAGAACTCAGGTCCTTGCGATTGAAGCTAGTGCTTCCGCAGCTGAAGATATGCCTTTATTCCTTGTCGTCAACCCACAAGCTCCGGCATGGGCACAACAAATTGTTCTATTTCTTTAGACAGGAGAACTTCCCGAAGATCAAGAAGAAGCTGAAAGAGTAGCCCATCAGTCTAGTATGTATCAGTTTATCAGCAATGACCTATACAAAAAGAGACCGAATGGAGTGAAATTGAAATGCATTTATCAGGAAGACGAACAAAAGCTGTTGGTGGAGATACATGGAGGCATATGTGGCTCTCACTTAGGATCAAGGGCCCTTGTCGACAAAGATTTCCGGCAAGGCTTCTATTGGCCCACTGCCCTCGAGGATGTAACTGAGCTAGTAACCAAGTGTGAAGCATGCTAGTTCCATTTGAAGCAATCACATCAGCCAGCTCAAGCTATTTAAATGATCCTTCTCTCCTAGCCCTTCTCAATCTGGGTGCTCGACATACTGGTGCCCTTCCCTCGCCCTGTCGGGAGCTTTGAGTACTTGTATGTTCTAATCGACAAGTTCACAAAGTGGCCAGAAGTTGAACCAGTGAGGAAGGTGACGACACAGTCAGCCATCAAGTTTTTCAAAGGACTTGTTTGTCATTTTGGAGTGCCCAATAGGGTCATTACCAAAAACGGCACATAGTTCACAAGCTTCTCAATTTCTTCAAATACCTGCTTGTGCTTCTGCTCTAGATTCTGGGTCCGCTGCGCGACAAGCTTCTCAATTTCTTCGTCCTTGCCCCGAAGCATGGCAGCGAGCGCCTCCTTGCGGGTAGCAAGGTCTTCTTAATGAGAGTTGAGCTCAGCCTTGTGCTTGTTCAGCTCTCCCTCTGATGCTGATACTCTTTGCGCAGCCTCCTCTTGTGCCTTCTCGGCATCATATTTCTCCTGCACAAACTTTTCCCAATCCATTGTCAGTTGCTCCCACTAGATAGTTAGCTATTGGAGAGATTCAGCATACCAGGTTTGCACCTCCTCAACACGATTAAGGAAATCTGATACTACTGCTCCTACAGCTGATGTCCTTCAGTCCAGACTATCTGACCAGTTGCGGAAAATTGTTTGCAGATGTTGAAAGTTGCTGCTCATACTTTGAGGAGCTCCTCTTATTTAGACTAGCTACTGCTAGAAGATGGTTCATTGACGATCTTCGGCCCGGCAGCAGCGATGATATCATCAAAAGTTTCCCCTTGGTTGGCACCATGATGCTTGCCTTCCCTGTGATGCAAACGTATAGGTTGTCGCCAACCTTTAAGTACTTGCTTGCCGGGGACTCGTCGGATGTTGAAGGGTTATCCCCGATAACACCCTTGCCGTAAAATGATGTCTTCATGGCTGGATCAGCACCAAGCGCTCCTGTGGCAGGAATGCTATCAGTGCCTCATGTGGATTCATTGCCGGCCTGCTCTGCAGCCCTCTTGGAGGCGTCTTCCTGTGTAGCCCTCGTGGCCTCATCGGAAGCGATCATGTCGGCCTTTGCAATGGCATCCTTGGCGATTACCTCAACGTCAATGCCAATATTCATATGATCAGTTGGCACTACTAGGGAAAATCCTATAGCGCTTGAAATACATATAGCAGTAGCGCTGGGTCCAGCGCTACTGCTAACGGGCTACAGCTAAGTTGTAGCAGTAGTGCTGGTCAGGGCAGTGCTACTGGTAAGTATGGTTAGCAGTAGTGCTGCCATGACCAGCGCTACTACTAACTCTCTGTAGCGCTTGAACAAATGAAGCGCTGCTGCTAATCCAGCGCTGCTAGTAGATGCTTTCCAGTGCTACTGCTCATGTGTATGTACTTTGTCTTCATGCACTTCTATGGGGGAGGCTGTACATCCATACAAAGACAGGCCATGTGCTATGGTTGGTGTTCTGGTTTCCAAACGGATTCATGCCATCGGTACTCGCACCAAGCACGATGTTCCTTGGATCTTCTGTAGCAAATCCATATACGGCATTGAATGCTCTCCACTGGCTACCATCTATGAGGTGTCTCATCTTCGGATCATCTCCATCGTCGGGCTTCTTCCTCTCCACGTGCCAGCGCATGAGCTTTGCTTCCTTAGGATCTACGAAATACCGCTGCAGACGTGGAGTGATTGGAAACTACCATACAACTTTCTGAGGAGCTTTCTTTCCTGCCTTCTTGTATCGAGAAGCATTGCACACTCAACAGCTGGTTTTTTCCGTGTGCTCCCCCCGATAAATGATGCAATCATTGATGCATGCGTGGTACCTAATGTGCGGCAAATCAAAAGGGCAAACGATTTTCTTAGCCTCATCGACACTAGTAGGACACAGGTTCCCCGCGGGAAGAACTTTATTATGTAGATACTTCAAATGCTCACCGAGGCTTTTATCTGTCCATTTGTTTTTGGCCTTGGTATTTAGAAGTTCGAGCGTGAAACTCAAGCGGATCACCTCGGGATCACAACCGTCATACAAATGGAGTCTTCGAGTCTACTTCAAGTTGTGCCAGCTTGGCCTCCTCTCTAGAAGCAGCTCTCTCGCTAGTCGTACTCTTGCGAAGGAGGTCTCGAACATGACGGTCCTGCACGACTGCACTTAGTAGCGTTGAAGACTGCGGCGTGACCGCCTCCTCTTCTCCGCCATGTCCGGACTCTTCTTTGCCGTGTCCGGAATCTTCTCTGCCGTAGTCATTTCTGGACTCTTCCCCGCCGCCATGTCCGGCGCCATCGTCTTCGTGTTGGCCGGTCATCTCTTCGTCTAGCCCCATGTCGTTATTCCCTGCCATGTGGACGTCCTCCTCATCATCATCTTCTTCACTTATCCACCGAGTATAGCCATCCATGAAACCATTCATCAGCAGGTGCACCTTCAAAGTGCCACGATCAAAAGGGTCCAAAAGGACTCCTTCTTTGCATCTTGCACACGGACATCTAATCCTAGTTCGATTATTGGCATACATGTCCATCACCACGGATTGCATGTATCGCTCCACGTTCCATCCACTCACCTTCATGACCGACTGCACGGTATAACAAGCAAAAGGGTTATAAACAAAATGCATGCATGCATCAAAGTCATATAAAAATTTGGCATGACCTTGCCTAAAAATAGGACATATCGAGTTTGCTCGAAATTCACCGAAACGAAAATAAATCGACATTTCGGCAAAACATAAGCAACTCGGGGGCATGTCACTCGCACAAACATCTACATATCCCAAACACACATATTCCCATTCTTGAGATGAACAACTTTTTACTCACCTATATATCTCCCGAGAGAGACCGAGCATGGTTAGATGAGGCCTTTCGCTACCTATAGGGATCAAAAGTGTGGATGGCTAAATAGCTAGCTAGATCTAGTTGTTGGGGAGGAGAGATGACTCTAGCTAACTAATGGAGAGGGAGTTATGGTGGAGGGGGGCATTAATGGGGAGAGAAGAGAGGTAGGAGGAAGAGAGAGATGAGAAGGCCATTCATGGAGGAGAGTTATGGTGGAGGGGGCATTAATGAGAAGAGAAGAGAGGTAGGAGGAAGAGAGAAGAAGGGCAACAATGGTGGAGAGGGGAGAGGGGAAAGGAGGGGGAGAGAGGGCGAAGGGGGGCGGAGGGGGAGGGGGGGTGAAAAGGTGGCACCAGCCGCAACTAGCAGTAGCGCTGCTTCCCAGAAAGCGCTGCTGCTATGGTACTTAGTAGTAGGGCTTTCCAGGAAAAGCACTGCTATTAAGTGGGGCCTATTAGCAGTAGCGGTGCCGCAAAATAAAGCGCTACTACCAAAATCTTAGTAGGAGCGCTGTTTTTTGGACAGCGCTGCTACTACAGCTAGCGTCGGTGGGAGCGTTGGGTCCCACTTAGTAGTAGCGCTTTTCTTGTATCCAGCGCTACTGCTAAAGCATTACTTGTAGCTCTTCCCCGGACCAGCGCTACTGCTAATTAGCAGCAGCGATTGCTTTTTTCCAGCGCTACTACTGATGTCCTACCTATAAGCATTTCCCTAGTAGTGTGGGGGCGGATTTGAAGATGGAGGAGAGAAGTAAACCAAATCCAAGTCAAGTTCAAGAAAACAAAAACAATAAAGGAAAAATAGATGCTCAAAAGCAAGCGGATTACCTGTTTGGGTCTATTGAGGAGGGACCCTTCTCCTCCGATAACATTAGTTGCCGTAGCGTGGCTGCCAACATCCTTGCTTGTCGGCTCCTCAACGCGGACGGGTTCATCAGTGGAGGACCTTGTTGGAGAGCCATCTCCAGGCAGTGTGGTTCATGAAGGAGGAACATCAAGGCTCGCTTCTAGCTAGTTCTCTTGGCGCTGCTCTTCTCCTACAAGCTCATTGATGTCAGAAGTGAAGATCTCCATGCCAGCACTCACCACCGGGAAATGAGTGATGCACTCACGCTGGGGGCTGTGCTAGGGGCAACATCGAGGACTGGGCTCTGGGCTGATGATGATGGTCTCTGGATTAGCCATGGTGCTTGCCGCTGGCTCATCGCCCGCCGAGGTCTTTGCCCTCTTCGTCCGCCTCTACGCTAGCGTTTCTGCATATCTGAAGAAAACAATGCAAGACAAGATGAAGCAAAGTAAGATCAATAAAGTCAAGAGAATCAGAGATTAAAGGGTACGGCAAGAACAATTACCCCTCTTCTACTTCGCCTTCACTAAAAGGAAAAATGTTGAAATCGACATATGTTTCAGTATTGGTGCTGGGAGGTGGTGTAGGAGTTCTTGTACACTTGGCTGTAGCAGCAGCGGCAGGTTGAGAAGATCCTACCACTCCAGTTGTCGGCGCGGCCGCACTTGACGACCTTGACGCCCCTGTTGTTGGCACGGCTGTGCGTCTCGTGCCCTATGTAGGCTGCTGTTGGGCTCCTTACCAATGTGTGGCCTTGCCGGCCGGCCCCTTGTCAGCGGACTTGTCGCTCGAAGATGGATGCGTCGGATCGCTAGAAGTGGTCTTTCGAAGGACACGTTGCTTCCTTGGTGGAGCAGGGGGCTCTTCTTGTGGTTGCTCTTCAGCTATTTATTGATCAGAAGAACCCCCGGCAACCTCATTCCCCTGCTCCCCAGCAACCACATGTTCATCAGCAGGTTCACCTTCAGGCATCCACACCTCTTCTTCACCAGTTTTGGCCGCCAAGTAGCCGAAATCACCAGCCTCTACGGCAAGCTGAGCTTCTTCTGCTCTGCTCGCAATATAAGCAATCTCGTCATTGGTGGTGTCGTGAATGAGCTCTGTTTCCTTTTTGATAGCCTTCTCTGACAAACTATCAAAGAACTCCTGCACGCTTTTTAGATGGCTCAGCCCAAGTCCCAAAAATACAATGAGCATCGCACTCTGGCATCATGGCGATAAGGGCACTAAGGGGAGAGTTATTGCACAATGGAATTATGTGTGCCGGCAACTTATATTTGCCGTCTGGCCTAAACAGCGCATAGCAGAGAGCAGTATGATGCATGACCATCAAGTTATCGTTGAGCCCTGGGTGCAACCTCATGACATCGGCAGCATTCTTGAATTCCCAAGCTGGCCACCCTTTGTTCTGCAGAGGAGCGATTCGGCGGTGAAGGAATTCAGCACCAACCATTTCAATGGTAAGCCCGGTATATCTGAGGTGATGAATTCTGGTGATGGCGATTGTTAGCTTCTTGTTGCCCTTGTCAAGGTTGCTCCAATCCTTGCCATGAACTGGCTTGGTCTGCCGGGGTAAGCAGAAGTGAGGGAATTCTGCTTCCTTGATCCAGCACCATTCACCTCGCCATTCTTCCCACTTTTTGTGCAAGAACCCTTCCGGGTATTTTTCCTTGCTCCCAGTCCTAGGAATCCAAGTAATGGAACCATAAATTACATCTCCAGACTCGACGCAGGGAACGAAATAATAGCGGAAGAGTGCGGTGTTTGGAACTACTCCGGCAAAATTATCACAAAGATGTGCAAAAACTGACATGCAAGTGATGGCATTTGGCGTGAAATCAAGGAGATGAAAGCCATATGTGTACATGATGTCATTGAAAGAGTAGGAGAAAGGGGGCAGAGTCCACAATAGAAATATGCAACAAAGAATGGCTATTTATCCGTGCTACTCTTGACGGAGCTGGGAAGTACATGCGGGGCAGTATGAGATTCTGTGGTTCTTCCCGACATGTATGCGTACCATTCAACGAGGTCGCTCTTGTCAAAAACTGGCTCGAAGATGGTGTTCTGCTTCTGCGCCTCTGCCAAAGCCTCTGCGGCCATGCTGAGAGACTTCTCCGCCTTGTCCTTGCTTGCTTTCAGGGCCATGGCTGCTGCAGATGTGAGGGCTGGAGTTGAGAAGGAGCGTGGAAGTAGAAGACAAAGAAGATGTGCTCTGCTTTGTGGGCGCAAGCAAGAAGACGATAGCAGATTGGGAGATTGGAAAAGGAAGGAGGTAAATGAGCAGCGCCTCCTGCGGATTCCTTTTTATGGGGAATACGTGGGGTTGGCTCTTTACTGTCCAACATGGATGTGCTTTTGCAGGCGAACTACCGTTGATGCCGTTTCATCAACCTCTCCCACGTCCCGCATTTAATGTGCGTTGTGGGGGCGCAGTTAAAGAAAAGATTAAGATAGTTATCCTCTACCATGCGTGCGTGTGCATTGTTTTGGGCCTAGCCTAACGACGCCTCGCATGCGTCTGTGGCCCAGGCCCAGGGGCTCCTGTCGGTGTAAGATTTGGGTCCTTAGTACCCCAGACTTATGCACAGGCTCTAGCAGACTTCCCAACGGCAAGGCTTTCCAGAGGATGATCAAGAGCAAGATCAAGAGTAGTTAACGAGATATGAAGAAGACGTCCAATCCAGCGATTGGACGCACTAAAGATCCAGCTTGGGAGACCCGACAAGATCCTTGCAGGGGGACTAGTGAAGCCCGGCAAGCTCCGAGCCCGGCAAGAATCCCAATACCGTGCCACTGCTCCACCTCATCGATCAGGTTGTCACTTTTCGGGTAGGTGTCGAGTGGGCAGGTAGTTAGGTGAAGCTTGTCTGGGCACGTGTCAGCTTGCCGCCGAAGACACAACTTTATTGACACCCGTCCCAGTGGCGTGTCCAAGGAATACGAAGTAGCTGGATGAACGGCACCGAAGGAGAGGCAATCCTTGCTGGGGAGATTTACTAGCATGACACCTCGCAGCGCAGTTAATGCATTTGTCCTAACTCATCAGAGTTAGGTACTTAGCACTGTAGCCACCATTTATAGTGTGCATTTACCATTTTGCCATTGTGGTAACCCCTTAGTCCATAAAAGGAGGCCCATGACTACCTTTACATGTCCATTTGCACGCGTAGCTGTACGTTTCGAGCACCTTGCCGGGACGTGCGCACCTTGTAACTGCACATATACATAGCCAATACACAAAGCAGGAGTAGGGTTTTACGATTCACAACGGCCCGAATCTGGGTAAATTCATGCGTTCTTGCTAGTTCTGCTCTTTGTGCTCGCCGATCTTCCCAGTCGAACCGTAAAGGGGCCTTTGCTGGTCCCATAGATCATCGTACGCATGAAAATAGTATTTGTGGCTCACCCACCGTTCATCATTTTTTATACATATTACACTAGATCATTGCACATCCTGGTACCCCTCCAGAGGCATTCATATAGAGTCATATTTGGTTCTAGTATCGAGTTGTAATTTTGAGGTGTATGTAAATAGAAGTGTGATGATCATCATTATTCATTATTAGAGCATTGCCCCCAAGTGAGGAAATAAAAAAAAGGAGGCCAAAAAGAGCCCAACAAAAAAAGTTAAAAAGAAAAATGAGAGAAAAAGTGAGAAGGGGCAGTGTTACAATCCTTTTCCACACTTGTGCTTCAAAGTAGCACCATGTTTTTCATATAGAGTCTCCTATGCTTTCATTTTCATATAACTAATGGGAATTTTTCATTATAGAACTTGGCTTGTATATTCTAATGATGGGCTTCCTCAAATGCCCGAGGTCTTCATGAGCAAGCAAGTTGGATGCACACCCACTTAGTTTTTATTTTGAGCTTTCATACACTTATAGCTCTTAGTGTATACATTATATGGCAATCCCTACTCCTTGCATTGACATCAATTGATGGGTATCTCCATAGCCCGTTGATTAGCCTCATCGATGTGAGACTTTCTTCTTTTTTGTCTTCTCCATATCATCTCTACCACCATACTCTATTCCGCCAATAGTGCTATATCCATGGCTTGCGCTCTTGTATTGCATCGGGGTTGAAAAAGCTAAAGCGCGTTAAAAAGTATGAGCTAATTGCTTGGCTGGCACCTGGGTAGTGCATGATTTATATTTTGTCTTAAGAAGATGGAGCATGACAAGGCTATATGATTTTGTAGGGATAGTGTTCTTTAGCATTGATATTTTGAAAGGCATGATTGTTTGTTGGTATGCCTGAGTATTGATGTCTTTATGTCAAATGATAGACTATTGCTTTGAATCATTCGGATCTAAATATTCATACCACAAAAGAGATTTCATGATGAATATGATAGATAGCATTCCACATCAAAAATTCTATTTTTATCATTTACCTACTCGAGGACGAGCAGGAATTAATCTTGGGGATGTTGATACGTCTCCAAAGTATCTATAATTTTTTATTGTTCCATGCTATTATAGTATCAATCTTGGATGTTTAGAATGCAATTATATATCATTTTTTGGACTAACCTATTAACCTAGTGCCCAGTGCCAGTTGTTGTTTTTTGCTTGTTTATGGCTTTTCAGAAAATCAATACCAAACGGATTCCCAATGCTATGAAATTTTTTGACGATTTTTTCTGGACCAGAAGGGACCCCAAAAGCTTTGGGAGAAGACCTAAAGAGTCACAAGGGAGCGACAAGCCTGCCAGGCGCGCCCCAGGCTTGTGGGCCCTTCGTGGCACCTTTTGACCTAATTACACCTCTATAAATTCCCAAATATTCCAATACATCAGAGAGCCACCAAATTATTTTTTTGCCGCCGCAAGTTTTTGTTCTTCGGAGATCCCATTTGGAGACCTTTTTCGCTACTCTGCCAGAGGGGGAATCGATCACAGAGGGCCTCTACATCAACCTTGATGCCATTCCTATTATGTGTGAGTAGGTTTCCACAGACCTATGGGTCCATAGCTAGTAGCTATATGGCTTCTTCTCTCTCTTTGATCTTCAATACAATGTTCTCCTCGATATTCTTGGAGATGTATTCGATGTAATCCTTTTTTGCAGTGTGTTTGTTGGGATCCGATGAATTGTGGGTACATGATCAGATTATTCATGAATATTACTTGAGTCTTCTCTGAACTCTTTTATGCATGATTGTTATAGCTTTGTATTTCTCTCCGATCTATCCATTTGGTTTGGCTAACTAGGTTGATTTATCTTGCAATGGGAGAGGTGCTTTGTGATGGGTTCGATCTTGCGTTGCTCAATCCCAATGACAGAAAGGGACATGACACGTATTTGTATCGTTGCCATTAAGGATAAAAATATGGGGTTTATTCATACTAATTGGGTTTACTTTGTCTACATCATGTCATCTTGCTTAAGGCGTTACTCCGTTCTTTATGAGCTTAACACTCTAGATGCATGCTGGATAGCGGACGATGTGTGGAGAAATTGTAGTAGATGCAGGCAGGAGTCAGTCTACTTGTCTCGGACGTGATGCCTATATTCATGATCATTGCCTTGAATATCATCATAACTATGCGCTTTTATATCAATCACCTAATAGTAATTTGTTTACCCACCGTATGCTATGTTCAATAGAGAAGCCTCTAGTTAAAACTATGGCCCCCATGTCTATTTTTATCATATCTTAAAATCCAAAAATACCTTGCTGCGAATCATTAATTTATTTTGTGTTTTTGTTTATCTATCAATCACAACGAGATTTGATCCTTGCAATTAACCACCAAGGGATTGACAACCCCTTGTTTGCGTTGGGTGCAAGTATTTGTTATTTTGTGTGTAGGTGCTGTTCATGAGGTCTTGCATGGTTCCCCTACTAGATTGATAACCTTGGTATCGGTGCAACTAACCCTGGTGTATGTTGCCCTGACTGTACACAGACTCAAGGGCAAGGTTCCAGCATCCAAGACAAGGCTATCGGATTCAGGGCTCCGCAGACCCAAGAATAGTTCGAACTCTGGGTGCGTGCGAAGAACTCAATCTCCCAAGCCTACCGACTCGTCGATCTCATCACCTAGCTCAATGAACAGGAAAGGAAAGGGACTCAGTAGTTTACCCAGGTTCGGGCCAACTTGCGGTGTAAAACCCTACTCCTGCTTTGTTGTGGATTGGCCTCGAGGTGGGCTGAGGATGAACTAGTACAGAGGGAGAACAACCTCAGGAGGAGTGTTCTTGTGCTGGTGTGAGCTAATGAGGATGATCTGGTTCCCCCATCTATGGTGGTGGCCTAGCTATATTTATAGTGGCCTCGGTCCTCTTCCCCCAAAATGAAGGCGGGGAGGGATCCCACAACAGCCAAGTTTGAAGGGAGACAAGTAGTACATCTTATCCTGACGAAAGGTGGTCTTCGCCTACAAAGCTTCTGGTTGTGACGTCGTGGTGGGCTCGGCGATGACCTCCGTCCTGCCGTCCTGGTCTTGTAGCACGGGAATGGAAACCTTTGGCTGATTCCTTCGGACTCTGCGTCTGCGCTTGCTTCTTTAGCACCGAAGAGGAAACCTGCTGTAGTGCGCCTGCTGGCGCCTGCCTGGCCTTGGTCGTCATGGCTTGCGTCATCTGAACCTCATGAGGTGGGGCTTGCATGGAAATCTGTGCTCCTCAGGAGCCGGCCTAGGGAAGCCTCGTGAGGCTCGGCCCCTCGTGAGGGTCTTGTGCTGTTGATGGTAGAGAAGGGCCATACCAGGCCGCTGATGAAGCCACGCTGTGGGCCGCAGGCAGGCAAGTCTGGGTACCCCGGTTCCCAGAACGCCGACAGTAGCCCCCGGGCCCAAGGCGCGCTCGGACTTGGCTTCGAGGCGAAGCCAAAGGGCAAGGGCGAAGCGCCGCGGGCCCTAACTGCCTGTGGACCAAGTCGACATGTGGCGCTTGATGGGACGTGGGCGTCTCCGCTTCCCCACGCTGCCTCGGCAACCATCCGACTTGACAATAGCTTGCTACATGCAAAAAGATCATCATTACCGAAGATCGTGGAGGCCGGCGGTTGGCCTCCCTTTGGCTATAAATGGGAGGAGGGGTGGAGCCCCCTACTCATCTCTGTCTTCCAGCTGCTTGCTTCTTCTTCCTTCTTGCCTTGCCGTCTTGACGATGCGTCCATGGCGCCAATAAGGAAGTTTTCCGCGTTGGAGAAGGGAAAAGCCCCTCGGGAGGAGCCCGGGCCACTCCCGCTGAAGAAGAGGCTCGGCCGCTCCCGCGACGCCGGTGAAGGGGCCGAGGTGACGCGGCCTTGGCACGAGCGGGCTCCACCGGGCTTCCCGATCCCTATGTACGCCCGCACGCAGGGCCCTGCGCTTGGAGACAGCGCCTAGCGCCGTGTGGGCCAGGGTCATGGAGGAGCACAGGCGACGGCTGCCCGGCCTTCCGGCTTGCGATCTCATGCCGAAGGTACATCACGCGAGTTCGTGGTGTGGGCGGCAATGCCGCCACGCACGTGGATCCAGCTCCCATGGTTCTTCGTGGAGGAGATACCGCCAAGGGGGCCTGTTGAGCTGTGGCTGCAACACGCCGGGTGCTGCACCAAGCTACCAAAGCGGAGGTCGAGGTCGTCCGCCCTGGCGAAGTCGACCCGGGGATGGGGCGCGGTACCCCGCGCCTGCTGCCCGGAGGGGGCCCTCGCCATCCACTTTGAATATGACGGAGCCTCCATGATTTTCTTCAAGGTCTTCAGCGAAGACGGCCGACGCCTGGAGTACTGCTCCGGAGGAGGCGATCCACACGGCATGGCCACGGGCGCTGAACTTGCCCTTGGCCTTGCCAGCAGCTCCTCTAGTGACAGCAGCTCTCCAGAATCCAGCGACTCTCCAGAGTCCAGCGACGACGACAGCTATGAGCCACCGAGCTCTCGCAGCGCGCGGAGCGCGGCAGCGGCGTCGACTCGGTGCCGTCGGTGACGTCCTGAGGCCGGGGTTCAACAAAGTCCCTTCTTTTGTTTTTGCTGCACAAAACCATGACGAGCCCCGTGGGGGCATTTAAGAACTGTAATGCTTTTGCCTTAGTGTTATTGTTCCTAGTTCGATGCTGCGATCGCGTATCTCGTTTTGGCACGGTGCTCCCTTTCGTTCTCGCGGTAGCTTTAGCCCTCTACGCTGACAGGACCCAGTCCCCAGGCGGCTCCAGCCATCGCTGGTATGCCAGGTCGCGATGCCGTGGTCAAGGCCAGGAGGTGGGAGGCCCGAGGTCCGGTAAGATCCCCTGAGGCGCGATGCTCAGGAGGTCCCCTTTAGCGCGCAAGCAGTCCCCTGAAGATCGATAGGGAAAACGGCCTTGCCCGAGCAATATCACGAAAATCAAAATACTGGGTCGTGAGATTTACGCCGACATGTATGTGGTGACTTATCTTGGCAGGCCTGCAGCGATTCCTCCGCACGACGCCTGACTGCATCCTGGTGGTGGCGGTTCTAAGCAGGGCTCACGCTGGTCCCCTTTTTCTTGCTCATCTGGATGCTCTACGTTCTCGGGTCCCAGCCCTCGAGCGAGGCTCAGCCGCCACTGGTATGCCAGGTCGCGATGCCGTGGTCAAGGCCAGGGGGTGAGGGCTCGAGAGCCAGTAGGAGTCCCTAAGGCACGATGCTCAGGGACCCCCCCCCCCTTTAACGTGCAAGCGAATTGCGTGAAAAAGGAGTGGCCTGCGGGAGCCGCTCGTAGTCTGGTTCTGGAGGTTCCTGCGAGTTAGTACACATAGCCGCGCTTGCCCTCCAGCCGTTGATCTTTTCGCAAGAAGACGAAGGCACTGAGGATCCAGTGAGGTGACGTGCGCGGGGCGGGCTGCGAGCCAGAGCTTGATCTCTCAGGTTTATCAGCGCTGCAGGGACGGACCCGAGCACAGGCGTCGTGCCAGCAGCCCCCGTGGCGGGATGAGCAACAGGCAGGTTCGCAACGCGCGGAGGCCGCGAAGGGGCGACAGGACACCGGGCTGGCAGGTGATAATCATAAAGCAACTCATGAAGAGGTAAGGCCAGCTCTGATAGATGCAAAGAACGATACATGCCATAGGGACGGACCCACACGGCTTGGGGATAATGCAGCCCGAGGGGCGCCCCCAACTTAACAAACTGAAAAATGTCACCTAGCACCATTGCTGAAGAAGTGTTGGAGTAGCTGAAGATGCGAGCCGCAGAAGTCGTTCTTCAAGAGCCGTCCAGGTCCTGAGCCTCATGAGGCCCTGGGGGCCCATGGGGCTCGCGAGGGTCCGGCGCCTCCTCCGACAGGATCGCCTGGTGCCTGGCCTCGTGAGCCTCCAGGACGCTCCGCATGTGGCGCTGGTGCTTGGCAGCCTGGTTCAGCAAACCGAAAGGCATGCGAACATAGCTGTGAGGGTGGCCCACGCACTGGCCCACGTGGGACGGCCCGTAGAGCTCCTGAGATGCGGCCCGGTTGAGCCCTGGGATGTTGATGCAGATGCGCAGCCCACTGCCCTCGTCAGGGGAGGGAGCTGCGCCAGGTGGTGTGGGGCGACGCTTGCCTCGCATGGCCCTCACCTCCTGAAGATCCTCGATCGCCTTGGTGATGAACTCCTGAGCGCCTGGCGCCTGGCGCCTTGCGCTCTTCTCGCAGAAACGCGCGCTGAAGCACGCCTCCACATGGTGCCCAAACGCCTCCCTCATGACGCTGGCCAGGTTTGAGGCCCTCCATAGGAGAGCCTCCGAGCCCAGCCTGAGAGGGGCACCGGGCGCGCCTTCCTATGTGAGAGGGGAAGGCGCCCTGTCAGTGGGAGCAGGTCCTGAGGCACGGTCATCGGGCACCCCATCCTCCTGGGGTCCCGGGCGGAGCAGCTGCTTCTTCTTCTTGGGAACGGCCTCGGGAGGGTAGGCAGCGCCCTGATCGTCTGGGTTCTCGACCGCTGCAGCTTGGTAGGTGCGCTCGAGGGAGCACAACGCATCCTTCTCGTCGCAGGCGACCGTGATGATGCCGCCGCTCCCTGGCATCTTGAGGACATTGTAGACATGGTGAGTGGCGGCCATGAACATGGCCAGGGCTAGATACCAGAGGATGGCGTTGTACGGGAGGTGGATGTGGGTGACGTCGAAGTCGATGAGCTCAGTGCGGTAGTTGTCACACTTGCCGAAGGTGATAGGGAGGCGGATCTGCCCTATCAGGGTGGTGGAGCCATCGGTCACTCCTGAGAAGGGCTTGGTAGGCTGAAGCTAGTCGTATGGCACCTGGAGTCTGTCGAACATCTCGACGGAGAGGACATTGAGTCCCGCACTGCCATCGATGAGTGTCTTGGTGACGAGGACATTGCTAATGGTAGGCGAGCAGAGCATTGGGAGCGCGCCGGCAACGGCCGCGCACTTGAGCTGGTCAGTAGAGTCGAAGGTGATGGCGTACTTGGACCACCTGAGCGGATGCGTCGCCTCGAGCTTGGCGAGGGCCGCGTTCACCTCACGAGCGAACTGCTTGAAGATGCGGTGAGAGGCGGGAGCCTAAGCGCCGCCAAGGATTCAAGCCACGGCACGAGGCTCTTGGAAGCCCCCAGCCCCATCATCTTGGTGGTGGTCATCTTCTTCCTTGGCGGCGGCGGCAGCGGCAGTGGAGGAAGGCCAGCGTTGCCCTGAGGGTGGTCCTCACGAGGCTGATCCCTCCAGGGGCCCTCGCGAGGTTGGCCCTACCAGCGATCCTCACGGGGCTGGTCGCGCCAGTCCTCGCGGGGGTAGTGGTTGTCCCAGCGTCCGCCACCTCGGCCTCCTCCACGGCCGTAGCCGCGGTCGTTGCGCTCAGGGCGGCGGCCAAGGCGCCCGTCCCAGATGTCCCTGAGCTCTTGGCAGTTGTTGGTGTTGTGGCTGTGCACGTTGTGGAGGACGCAGAACAGACGGCTGCCCTTGGAGGACTCCGGGTAGTCGCAGCCACGCTTCATCTCAGGTTCAGCCGCGAGCACAGCTGGCCCCTTGCGCTTCACGTCCATAGCCTTGGCCTTCTTGTCTTCTGGGTCAGTTTCTGGGAGCTCGAGGAGGGTGAGGCGACCTTCCTCGGCCCTCGCGCATCTGGCTGCCATGTTAAACATTTCCAGAGCCTAGCACATGTCCTCGTGCATGGCGAGCTCTTCCTTCATCTTGACATCCTGGACTCCATCAGTGAACGTGGAAATGATGGCCTCGTCCGTCACCTTGGGAATCTTGAGGCGAACATTGGTGAAGCACTGGATGTACTTGTGCAAGTTCTCCCCAGGCTGTTGCTTGAAGCGTCGTAGGTCGCCTACAGCCAGAGCACGGTCTCAAGTGCCCTGGAAGTTGGCGTTGAAGCGCTCCCGCATCTCATCCCATGAGGAGATCGATCCAGCGGGGAGGTTCAGGAGCCATGAGCGTGCGCCGTCTTTGAGGGCCATGGGAAACCAGTACACCATAACCTTCTCGTCACCGTTGGCCGCCACGATGCTCAGCTCGTAGAGCTGGAGGAACTCTGCAGGGTCGGGGGTGCCGTCGTAGCGTGGAGGCAGGTCTGGCTTGAACTTCCCAGGCCAGACAACGCTACGCAGCTCCGGGGTGAACGCACGGCAGCCCGCCGCGCCCACGGGAGCCCGCCATAGAGGGGGAGCCTGGACTTGGTGCTCGTGCACCGCCACCTCAAGCAGCACGCGTTCTTGATGTGGCGGCGCTGGGAGCACGCACGCTTCCCCTTGGGGACGCTGCACCACTTGGCAGCTTTCTTCATCGCGCGCCGGCGCCTTGCGCAGCGGGTCGCGCTGAGGAGCCTCACGCCTTGGCTCGAGGGTGACTTCTTGCCTGGGAGGTGGAGGAGGCGCACTGTGGGCCACGTCGCCCGCAAGAGGTGGCTGGGGAGGCAGCAAGCGAGACAGAGCAGGGGTCTCTCCGGCGGTGCTGATGAGCTCGGCGATGCGGTCTAGCCAGTCTTCGTAGAGGTCGTCGGTCGGGCGATAGCGCAGAAACTCGCGTGCCATGAGCAATGCGGCCTGCTCGTTCGTCGGGCCACGACGGGCATGGGAGGACGAAGCAGCCGCTGGAGTCAGCGACGGGGTGGCGGTGTGCCCGTCGCGCCGTACAGAGGGATGCAGCGACGAAGCCGACTGCTCGTGGGCCGCGGGGCCAGTGGCAGCGTTTGCCACGGGCGACGGGGAACGACGGGGGGCGTCGTTGCCCGCAGGTGCAGTTTGGGCGACACGGGCGGCGAGAGCAGCCCGTTGCCCAGCGCGAACTCGATGAGCATCGGCCATGGGAACGGTGGAACGGTGGAGAATTGGTCGGCGGAAGAGAGGCTCCGATGCACCGCTACCTGGCGCGCCAAATGTCAGATTCAGGGCTCCGCAGACCCAAGAAAGGTTTGAACTTTGGGGTGCGTGCGAAGAACTCAATCTCCCCAGCCTGCTGACTCATTGATCTCACCGCCTAGCTCGATGAACAGGAAAGGAAAGGGACTCAGCAGTTTACCCAGGTTCGGGCCACCTTGCGGTGTAAAACCCTACTCTTGCTTTGTGGTGGATTGGCCTCGAGGTGGGCTGAGGATGAACTAGTACAGAGGGAGAACAACCTCAGGAGGAGTGTTCTTGTGCTGGTGTGAGCTGGTGAGGATGATCTGGTTCCCCCATCTATGGTGGTGGCCTAGCTATATCTATAGTGGCCTCGATCCTCTTCCCCCAAAATGAAGGCGGGGAGGGATCCCACAACGGCCAAGTTTGAAGGGAGACAAGTAGTACATCTTATCCTAACGAAAGGTGGTCTTCGCCTGCAAAGCTTCTGGTCGTGACGTCGTGGTGGGCTCGGCGATGACCTCCGTCCTGCCATCCTGGTCTTGTAGCACGGGAATGGAAACCTTTGGCTGATTCCTTGGGACTCTGCATCTACGCTTGCTTCTTTAGCACCGAAGAGGAAACTTGTTGTACTATGCCTGCTGGCGCACGCCTGGCCTTGGTCGTCATGGCTTGTGTCATCTGAACCTCACGAGGTGGGGCTTGCATTGAAATCTCCGCTCCTTAGGAGCCGGCCTAGGGAAGCCGCTCGCTCCGGAGGTCTTGGCGTCGTCCGCCTCGCGAGGCTCGGCCCCTCGCGAGGGTCTTGTGTTGTTGATGCTGGAGAAGGGCCGTACCAGGCCATTGATGAAGCCACGATGTGGGCCGCAGGCAGGCAAGTCTGGGTACCCCAGTTCCCAGAACACCGACAAAGGCCAAGCAGGAGAGATAGCTCCTTGAAGAATCAAAAGGCGGATCAAGAAGACCAAGACAAGCCTAGACAGCGAGATATCACCAAGGGAAAAAGCCTCCCTTGCCGGGCAGGCGAGCCCGGTCAGGTCGAGGCCACACTAAGAGCAAGTCCCAAGACCTCCCCGGCAAGGGTTGCCGGGGGCGCTGGTGGCCTGTTATCCCGCCAAGGCTCCACCGCTCCACCTCACAGTGACGCAAGTCACTTATCGGTGCGGTGTCGAGCCCTCAAGTGAATAAGTGGCAGTCATTCAGCACGTGGCAGCCATTTCTGATGAAGATCAACCCTAAATGACATCCGTCCAGAGGCATGTCACGCAAGCAGGCGAGAAGGTGGTTGAATGGCACGGCAAGGCTTGCCGGGCTGCATCCACGACGTGACACTAAGCAGTGCATTTAATGCACCTTGTCCTATTTGCAGAGTTAGGTATGATAGCACTGTGGCTATCTAATCACTGGGTAATGACTGTTTTGCCACTTTGGTAACCCCTTTACCTACAAAAGGAGGGCTGAGGCAACCTTAGAAAGGATTCGGATCCTTGTACACTCATACGCGCGTAGCTGCTCTCCCCGAGGCGACCTTGCCGGGCTTGAGCACTGCGCGTTCGCCACGGTCTTCCACTCAATCCCCCAAAGCAGGAGTAGGGTTTTATGCCTTGCGGCGGCCCGAACCTGGGTAAAAACCACCCGCATCATCATTGTTGTGCTGTTCTATGACCTCCGCTCTTTGTGCAACATGCCCTTCCCCCTTGCCGAACCACAAAGGGGCCGATGGCCCCATAAGTGATCATGTCGAACCACGATATCTTTGGCGCGCCAGGTAGGGGGAGCGCTTGTGCGAACTCGAGGATGTAAACAGCGCGTCAATCTTCATCACCATCTCCCTTGACGATGGCGTCATCACCCATCGCACCCAAGAAAAAGTCCGGTGCAGCAGCCCGTCCTTCCACCTCGAAGGCCCCCTCGCACGCGGCCACCGATCCCATGGGGGCTGCGGTGGTGTTGGGGGACGCGACCATCGTAGGCGGCGCCGTCATCGTTCCTCCCGCGGCAGAGTTGGGAGCGGGAGGTGCCGGAGGAGGACAGGGTCAACAACATCCTAGCAGCCACGCTCCACAAGATGCAGGAGGGGAGAACATCCAATTCCCGCCTCTCCACCTCACTGGAGAACACAGCCATAGCGGATGGCGCCCACTCTGACGCGAACCGCAACCTCCTAGCTACCCCAGCTATGGGTGTAGCTACGAGACACACGCCTTCCCCAGGGCAAGGCAATCAAGACGAAGCGCCGAACGGAGCCGTCAACCCCCAAGCGCATCCTACTCGTCGTCACGCCGCCCTCGCGACTGGCTCGCGACAACGAGAGCGCGACGCCGCCATGGCCGGTACCGTCAGGAGTCAGACGACATCGTGATCTGCGTCGTCATCCATGCCAAGCACTGCTTCGGAGGCCATGGCTCGAGCCCAGGTCCTGTTGAGATTCCTGCTAGTTGTCGACCAAATGGATGAATGGAGAGCCACCATTCAGAGTTTGATTGGTTTCGTTGAGGCAGGGGGATCGCAACGGGCGGGCACACCACGGCATCCACAGGCAGTGGCAACAGCCCGAGCCGTTGGCCGTGTTGAAGGGGCCAACCTCATGATGCAGTCCCCCCGCGATAGCCAGCGCAGGGGCCGCGGCCAGAGTCGCACAACCAGGAACACGACGAGGTGTCGATGGCTTCATTTGATCCTCGAGCCCATCGAGATCAGCGGCAGGTCCTGAAGGACAGGCAGAGGGAAGACGCGCGCATCACCATAGAACGGCACCGTGAAACCCACCGCCAGTCCGACATGCGCAATGGCCCCAATGTCGACGAGCCTACGCCTAGTGGAGACGGATACCTACCCTTCGAGGTTGGGTGTCCTGCCTTCACTCGTGAGCTGCGGCAAGTCCGTTGGCCATCTGCCCGTACGTTCAAGCCAGAGATACCAGAAAAATACGATGGAAGACTAAACCCGGCAGAGTTCTTGAGCATCTACACCATTGTTGTTCAAGCCGCCGGGGGAAGAGATGAAAAGATATTTGCCAACTACTTCCCTTTGGCGATCAAGCCAAATGTGAGGTCATGGCTGATGCATTTGCCGGAGAACTCCATCTCGACTTGGGCTGATCTGTGCCACGAGTTTGTTGGTGCCTTCACGGGCGGCCATCAAGAACCAGGGCGGCCCAGCGATTTGCAGCTCCTTCCACAAAAGGAAGGGGAGAGTTTACGGAAGTACATCCAGAGGTTCAGCCGGGTGCACAGGAACATTCCAGATATCCACCCGGCAGCTGTGATTGCCGCGTTCCAGTCCAATGTGCGCAACCGCAGGATACATTCCAAAATGAACGTCCGGTTGCCCAAGACTATGAATGAGCTTTACACCTTGGTGGATAAGTGTGCCCGTACGGAGAAGGGGAGGCATCTCCCCGAAGAAGAGGATGGCGTCAATGTCGACTCAGAAGATGATGACAATACTGCCAGCCAGAAGAAGAAGAACAAGAAACACAACAAGAAGTGCGAGGATAAAGTAGTGTTGGCTGTTGAAGGATCAAGCACTCCTAGTTCCAGCAAGAAGGCCAAGACCAAGGCTCCCTGCAAGGAAGTTGCTGCGTGCACTGATTGCTAGGAAGCTGTGGCTGCCGAGAAGGCTGGGAAGGCAGACGGGCCGTACTGCAAGATCCATCGGACCAAGGGCCATGATCTCCAAGAGTGTCATCAAGTTGAGCAACTCGTCAAGAAGCAAAAAGCTGAGTACGAGAAGCGCAACAAGGAGAGAGACCAAGATGGTGTTGGCGGGAAGGGTCGAGGCGGCAGAGGAGGCCGCCCCGGCAAGGTTCCCCAACGTCAAGAGAAACCTGCTTGAGGTCATGAGAAGAAGGAATGTGGTGACGAAAGTGGTGAAGGGGATGAAGAGGAAACCAGCGAGCAAGAGTTCCAGAAAGCCACTGATGCCCTGTGCATTGATGGGGGTGCATCCTTGCACTCCTCTCACCACCAGCTGAAACAATGGGCGCGTGAGGTCAATGCTGTGGAGCCAACGGCAGATTCGCGGAAACCCCTCAAATGGTCTCGCACGCCCATCATCTTTGACGAAGAGGAACACCCTGACTGCATCACTGTGGTAGGGTGCTTGCCGTTGTTGGTTTCACCAACAATTTGCAACCTCAAGGTCACAAAGATGTTAGTTGACGGCGGGGCCGGGTTGAATCTGATTTCCCCCAAGGTGCTCAGCAAGCTACAGATAACAGATGAAGAGGTCGAAGTTACTGGCACGTTTCAGGGAATTAACCACGGCAGGAGTCGTCCAAAGGGGAAGATCACGCTGCCGGTGACGTTTGGAGGGGAGTCGAACTTCCGGACTGAGAAATATGTGTTCGATGTGGTTGAGCTTCTGTTGCCGTACAATGGGATACTTGGATAACCTGCCCTGGCAAAGTTCATGGCGACATCCCACTATGCCTACAATACCTTGAAGATGCCAGGACCAATGGGCGTTATTTCCATCCCATCAGACCAGAAGGACGCGATTATATGCATGGACAAGATGTACTGGGATGCAGTCGCTGCCGAGGCCATGGCGGCCGCAGTCCGCACCAAGGAAAACAAACAAGGGAGAAAGGCTAGCAAGGATGCCGACGACGAATCCGGGAAGCGCGCTTCTCCGGAGTATGCTGCACCCGTCGATGATTTGCCGGAGAGTTCTACTAGCAAGAGATCCAAGGTTGCTGCACCCGTTGTGAAGAAGGTCCCCAGTAGGGCTGGTTGGCACTGATGGCACATTTACTATCAGCTCCACCCTTGACGACAAATAGGAAAGCACGCTCATTGCCTTCCTGCGGGCGAATGTCGATGTGTTTGCTTGGCAACCATCTGACATCCCCGGTGTTCCCAGGGAGGTAATCGAGCACCACCTTGCTGTCTGCCCTCATGCCCGGCCCGTCAAGCAGAAGGTTCAGAAGCATGCCTTGGAGCGGTAGCAGTTCATTGCCGAGGAGATCAAGAAACTTGAGACAGCTGGTTTGGTTAGAGGAGTATTGCACCCAACATTGTTGGCAAATCCAGTGGTGGTGCGCAAGGCGAATGGGAAATGGAGGCTTTGCATAGATTTCACAGATCTGAATAAAACATGACTGAAGGACCTGTTCCCCTTGCCGCGCATTGACCAGATCGTGGACTCCACCTCCGGGTGTGATCTGCTATCCTTCTTGGATGCATACTCCGGGTACCACCAGATACTCATGTCCAAAGAAGGTGAAGAGAAGGCAGCGTTCATAACCCCATGTGGCACGTACTGCTTCGTACGGATGCCCTTCGGATTAAAGAGCGCTGGAGCCACTTTTGTAAGAGCAGTACAAATTGGTTTTGAGTCCCATCTGCACAGGAATATTGAAGCTTACATGGATGACATAGTGGTCAAAACCAAGGACAAGTCAACTCTCATTCAGGACTTGGAAGAGACCTTTGCAAATCTACGCAAGATCAACTTGAAGCTAAACCCATAGAACTATGTGTTTGGCGTTCCTTCCGGCAAGCTACTTGGCTTCTTGATGTCCCACCGGGGGATAGAGGCCAACCCCGACAAGATCAAGGCGATCGAGCAGATTCAAGCACCCAAGACAGTTAAAGATGTGAGGCGTCTGACTGGATGTGTTGCCGCGCTAAGCAGGTTCATTTCCAAGTCTGCCGAGCCTGCCTTGCCGTTCTTCAAAATATTGAAGAAGTCAGGGCTCGTGGAGTGAACCATGGAGGCAGAAGCTGTGCTGCAAGATTTGAAGACCAATCTTTCTTCTGTTCCCACCTTAGTCACTCCTAAACCACAAGAACCATTGCTGCTATACCTAGCAGCAACCAATCAAGTGGTTAGTGCAGCACTGGTGGCGCAGCGGGAGGTAGATGAGGGAGCAGCCGCGGCTACCGTCCTCTCCGGAGGGGAAAGTGAACTCGTCCCGGTAAGGTCAGATGCATATCAGAACAAAGGGGAGCGAAGCGACAGAGACAATTCCAGGATCACTGCAAGGAAGAAGGTGATGCAGC
This sequence comes from Thinopyrum elongatum, assembly GCA_011799875.1. Classification (NCBI taxonomy): domain Eukaryota; kingdom Viridiplantae; phylum Streptophyta; class Magnoliopsida; order Poales; family Poaceae; genus Thinopyrum; species Thinopyrum elongatum. The sequence goes on along the minus strand of CM022300.1, from coordinate 263,991,081 downwards.
GGCCAGTGTACTTTGTCAGCTCCCTACTACAGGGGGCTAGGTCAAGGTACTCTGGCATGCAAAAGTTGATCTTTGGCCTCATCATGGCCTCAAGGAAGCTGCGCCATTACTTCCAAGCCCACGAGATCACGGTTGTCACCCGCTTCCCCATGCAACGCATACTGAGGAACCCTGAAGCCACCGGCAGAATAGTGGAATGAGCTTTGGAGTTGTCAAGCTTTGGTTTGAAGTTTGAGAGCACATCAACCATTCAGAGCAGAGCACTAGCAGAGTTTATTGCGGAGTGGACACCTACCCCAGACGAAGAGGCACTAGAAACAGTTATCCTCGGCAAGGAAGCACCCCAGGAATGGATCATGTACTTTGATGGTGCCTTCTCACAACAAGGTGTAGGAGTTGGCATGCTCCTCGTCGCACCCAGTGGAGAGCAACTCAAGTATGTGATCCAGATGCATTTCCCCTGGGAGAAGGCAACTAACAATACTGCAGAGTATAAAGGACTCCTTGCCGGGCTCAGGATCATGACAGAGTTGGGGATTAAGAAGATGATCATACGAGGAGACTCGCAGCTTGTGGTGAGGCAAGTGAACAAGGATTATCAAAGTCCATTGATGGAGGCATACGTAGAGGAAGTGAGAAAGCTGGAGGAGCGCTTTGACGGATTGCAAACAGAGCACGTACCCCATGCGGAAAACAGCATTGCTGATCATCTGTCAAAGTGCGCTGCGCAAAAGCTTCCTGTGGAACCAGGGACTTTTGTCCTCCACCTGACTCAGCCCTCCGTATCCCCGGCAACAATGGCCAGAAAGAGGACGAAACTAGACTCCAGCAAGCCTCTCCCGACAGAGCTTCCAAAAGCCCCCGACAGAGAGGTTGGCGGGAACAACTCCACTTCGCTTGGCGAGCAGCACCCTCCCACCGAACTACCAATCCTCGTGGTTGAGGCGTGCGCTCCCATGAATGAGGAGGTGCTGCTGATCCTTGTTGTCGAGCCTCATGCTCCAACTTGGGTGTGACACATAGTCCGTTACCTCCAAATAGGAGAACTTCCCGAAGAGCAAGAAGAAGCTGAAATAGTAGCCCGGAGGGCCAGTATGTATCAGTTCGTTGATGATGCACTATACGAAAGGAGGCCCAACGGTGTGAAATTTAAGTGCATTTGCCGGGAAAAGGGGAAGGAACTATTGGCAGAGATACACAGAGGCATGTGCGGCTCGCATATTGGATCAAGGGCCTTGGTTGGAAAAGCTTTCCGGCAAGGTTTCTACTGGCCTACGGCCCTACAAGATGCAATCGAGCTAGTCACTAGATGTGAAGCCTGCCAGTTCCACTCCAAGAATATCCATCAACCTGCTCAAGCTCTCCAGACGATCCCTTTGTCATGGCCCTTTTTGGTCTGGGGGCTCGACATCTTGGGCCCCTTCCCCCATGCTATCGGGGGCTTTGAGTTCTTGTACGTCGCCATCGACAAGTTCACAAAGTGGCCGGAGGTGGAGCCCGTGAGGAAGATGACCGCACAGTCAGTTATCAAGTTCCTAAAAGGACTGGTGTGCCGTTTCGGAGTACCCGCCAGGGTCATCACTAACAACGGCACTCAGTTCACAAGCCGCGCCTTCATGCAATATGTTCAAGCCCTCGAAAGCAAGGTTTCATTTGCCTCTGTTGCTCATCCCAGAAGCAATGGACAAGCTGAGAGGGCGAACACTGAAATGCTGTGAGGACTCAAGACAAGAACATTTGATAGGATGCAGAAATGCGGCAGGCGCTGGATTGATGAGCTGCCAGTGGTTCTTTGGTCCCTCTGTACGACACCAAATCGAGCTACCGGCCAGACTCCCTTCTCCCTAGTCTATGGGGTAGAAGCAGTGATCCCCACGGAACTCATATATGGGTCACCTCGAGTACTTGCCTACGATGAAGTAGAGCAAGAACAGCACCGGCATGACGATGTCATGCTCCTCGAGGAGAACCGTCTTCGGGCTGTTACGCGTGCTGCACGCTATCAGCAAGCCCTGCGCCGCTATCACAGCCGTAGGGTTCATCCCCGGAGCCTTGAGGAAGGCGACCTTATCCTTAGGCGTGTTCAGTCCGCCAAGGATACAAACAAGTTGACGCCGAAGTGGGAAGGCCCTTACCGGGTGGTACGAGTCACCAGACTGGGCGCAGTCCGTCTGGAGACCGGAGATGGCATTCAATTGCAAAACTCATGGAATATTGAGCATCTCCATAAGTTCTACCCGTAAGGCACGGCTGTCGGGCCCTGCCTGGCAGCCACCCTTTTGTACAAGCTTTGTCGATGCTACATGTAACCCTTTGTACAAAGCCAGGCGCAGACCCTGAGCAGCAAATAAATAAACGAAGCACTGGGGGCCCCAAAAACTTGCATGCCTGCATAGCATAACATGAGCATGGCATGATCATGTAGATAAGAGCATATGTAGCATTGTTTTCCTCTGCATTTAACCACAGGGCTCTTGCCACGGACTCGGTACCAAAGAGAAGAAATGAAGACAAGCCTACATATTGGTCCCTAAGAAGCCAAACAGATAAGTTCCTTCTTGTCCATAAATGTTCTGTAAGATGAAAACTTGTGCGTATGAAAACCTTGTTGCCTTCGAAGCATAGGTGCTCCCATACTTTATCCCAAACATTGCTTCGGTCAAGGTGGTTATAGTGGCCTTTGACGAAGGAGGTTCGACAAGAGCCTGGGCCCTTTCCATAGTTTTGAGCCCGGCAGGCTACGCCCCGCGGCAACAAACGGAAGGAGCCGGCAGGATAGTTTGCTGGAGATAACTTGTTTACTTAAATGTATAGAGCATCTCACCTCTGCATGGACATAATACATGCACAATTACCCGGCAAAGCTTACATACAAGACACAAACATGGATGAAGAAGATTACATATTTGAGACTAAAGTTAGGCAAATGCTTGCATGTCTTAGACTGAAAAAACATAAGTGCCCCGTAATCCCTTTCTTGTCCCTGTCCTCCTAGGAACTACCATGGGAGGTGAAGAGGGCAAAAGGAGTGCCTGGGCAAAAGCCCAGCCTGACCTCGTCAGAACCCGTGAGACGGAGTCTGACAAGATCGAGAGGGCGCGGGCGAAGGTGATGGATGGGGGGAGCGACTAGGCGACACCTTGATCACCGCCACCAGGGCCAGCAGGACGCGGCAGGGTGAACGAAGCCGAAGCCACGAGGAAGCCTACCGGGGTCCAGCTGGAAGACTGCTGGAGGAGGCAAGGGTGCCACCCGCACCCAACAGCCTAGCAAATAGCCTTGCCGATGAAGAGATGCAGGTGCAGATGGCGGTGCCGCCGGCTGACGGTGACGGTGCGGCTCGTATTCAGCCGGAGTCGGAGCCGTCATCCTCCCCATCGGCTCCGTCATCATCGCCGTCACTGTCCTCCTCGTCACTGTCGCTCGAGGAGGAGCTTTCGTCGTTAGTCGAGCTCTCCGCACGGCACCCTAAGCGAGCACCCGAGCGTCCGAAGACCTTGACGGAGAGCAGGGTGGCGTCCATTAACTTGAAATGGAGGACGTGCCCGGCCGCCAAGCTGCGGGCACGGGCAAAGGTCTTCCAACCACACCGGAGAAGCATGCCATGAGGAGCAGGAAACTCCACGTCCACCCGCATGCTGTCGTTACAGTAGCCCCTCATGTGCAGCCTCAACCCCGGCAGCTGCTCAATCTCCATCACCCTTGCGAATGGAGTAGGAAGCCGAAGACGGCTGCGCAGGGGCCCTCGCAGCTTGATGATGAACTCCAGCGGCTGGTTCCTGACGTGGCCTTCATTAGGGTCTTGAGCAGCCAGAGGAAGTGCGATCAAAGCACCACCTCATCCTCCTCGACCCCGAGCGCCGCGGCGACCACGCCCTCGTGCTCTCCCGCCTCCCCTCACAACGGGCTCTGCTCCCGCGTCCCCGACAAGAGAAGGGAGGTGCTATCGAGCAGAAGCCCTCGTCGCCGCCACTGGAGTGCCACCACGACCTCTCCCCCTCACCATGATGGAAAAGCGATGCCAGGAGAGAGGAGGAAGAGATGGGTGTGAGCCAGCACCTTGCCCATGTTCCCTCTTTATAGGCATACAGGGCCGGGGATGGCCCCTCACCAAGGGGCCAACCACCCCGCTTTGCCAATCCAACTCCTCTGCACCTCCAATGGCTCGTGGAATCAGGGCCGACCCTGTGCGACAATCCAAGGCACCTGGCTTTCTGCCATGGCGCACATTTCCATGCTCCCCGTGTCCACCACCAACCCTACGCAATGCATGCAACATACATGGCGGAAACGCCAGAAGTGGAGAAGCTAGTGGAATGGCAGTTTCCACTCCATGAATGTGGGACATGGGTAGCCACGGATCGTGGCTTAAACCCCCCCTCCCCCCACCCATAATGTCTTCCACGACGCACGGAAAACCAAAAATTGACTCAAGCACTGATTGATGAAGTGGCAGAGAAAATATCAAAGGATGAGCTACCACAAACTCTTCGCCTGTGTACTAGATAGGGCCTACCCCGACGACGCTCAGCAGCACGTTCAGGCCAGGCCCGGGGGCTCCTGTCGGTGCAACAAACCCTGGTGTATGTTGCCCTGACTGTACACAGGCTCAAGGGAAAGGTTCCAGCATCCAAGACAAGGCCAGACGGGAGAGATAGCTCCTTGAAGAATCAAAAGGTTGATCAACAAGACCAAGACAAGCCTAGACTGCGAGATATCACCAAGGGAAAAGGCCTCCCTTGCCGGGCAGGCGAGCCCGGTCAGGTCGAGGCCACCCTAAGAGCAAGGCCCAAGACCTCCCCGGCAAGGGTTGCCGGGGCGCTGGCGGCCTGTTATCCCGCCAAGGCTCCACCGCTCCACCTCACAGTGACGCAAGTCACTTATCGGTGCGGTGTCGAGCCCTCAAGTGAATAAGTGGCAGTCATTCAGCACGTGGTAGCCATTTCTGATGAAGATCACCCCTAAATGACACCCGTCCAGAGGCGTGTCATGCAGGCAGGCGAGAAGGTGGTTGAATGGCACGGCAAGGCTTGCCGGTAGGCATCCATGATGTGACACTAAGTGGTGCATTTAATGCACCTTGTCCTGTCTGCAGAGTTAGGTATGATAGCACTGTGGCTATCTAATCACTGGGTAATGACTGTTTTGCCTCTTTGGTAAGCCCTTTACCTATAAAAGGAGGGCTGAGGCAACCTTAGAAAGGATTCGGACCCTTGTACACTCATACGCGCGTAGCTGCTCTCCCTGAGGCGACCTTGCCGGGCTTGAGCACTGCGCATTCGCCACGGTCTTCCACTCAATCCACCAAAGCAGGAGTAGAGTTTTACGCCTCGTGGTGGCCCGAACCTGGGTAAAAACCACCCGTGTCATCATTGTCATGCTGTTCTACGACCTCTGCTCTTTGTGCAACGTGCCCTTCCCCCTTGCCGAACCACAAAGGGCCGATGGCCCCATAGGTGATCGTGTCGAACCACGACACTTGGTTCTTAACTGAGGGAAATACTTATCTCTATTGTATTGCATCATCCTCTCCTCTTCGAGGAAATCCCAACACAGCTCACAAGTAGCAGAGACCAAAATGGCACTCGGTGCGTAACTCATGGAATATTGAGCATCTTCGCAAGTTCTACACGTGAGGCGTGGGTACCAGGCATCTGGGCAACCTCTTTTTTACAAGTTTGTCGGCAAGACAAGTAATTCTTTGTACAAAGGCCGGTGCAGACTCTGTGCGTAGTGAAATAAAGATAAGTGTTCCACAACCCTTTGTCAAATATACATATATGTTTGTACATGCTATATGCAGGGTTGTGTTACGTTTTGCCTTGTATGACATGCTTAACAAACCGTCAAGGTTTCCAGCCTCCTCTTTTCTCTTATTTCTTTTTCTCAAAAGACAAAAGGGTTCCTCGCGCGCAAATTTCCCAGGGGGGAGTGATGGTATGGATACCACAACTGACGTTCAAGTTATCATCTTACGACAAGAAGTACAACAAACAAGAAGCTAAGTTGAAAAACTTTGAAACAAATTTTTGGTTGATCTACAGTTATCCCTTGAACGGTTTTGTCCTTTGTATGAGAAACCTGAACGCTAAGGAACCTTGTTGTGAACAGATGTGCTCTTAATTTGTTTCGAGTCCGCTCGACAACTTAAGTAGCTGCGCTGTGATCATCAAGTGAGACCTTGCTGGCAGCTGCACTTCTGGCAGGCTGGTAAGGACACGTTCCTCAAGCACTCGCGGCTAGAGTGTGTGCACGACAAGTTTCCGGTAAGCGTAGGGTATGAAATCATGCAAAGATAGAGTAAGACAAGGGAGATATCACATGTCCATTCATCAGACAACAGTTATATTACATCAGAAGCCAAATGTAGTTCTAACTTAATATAGATCTATCTTTTACATGAGCTGCACTTGCAGCGAAATGGCATGAAGAGAGAGCTAGTTCCTATGCCAGCCCTCAGTCATGGGGATTTCTATGACCTTGTCGGCAAGAGGGGCTACAAGCTCTTCGGCAACCTTGGTGTCTACACTCTTTGGCATGCTATTGAATGCCTTGGAGATGTCGATGCCAGGGTTCCGGTACACGAGCTTGACGAGTACCTTGAAGTGGACGTCGTGGCAGAATGTGTGGGACTCGCAGGCGAAGCTGGAAGATCTCTCCTCATGATGCTGCTTCAGTGCTTTGATGAGATTCTCGAAGAAGAGTGTGAGCCTGGCGCTTGGGACTTCATGCTCAGCGTCAGTGAAGGCATAGTCATCCATTTTTATGGTGATCAACTATGAGCTGAGGCATTCTGCGATGTCCACAAGGCCTGTGGTCCTAAGCTCTACATTGTTCCTCATCTCATTGAAGGATGTCCCAGCATCGGCGAGCGAAGCTTTTTCAATGTTCTAGTTCACTAGCAAGTCCTTCTCCCTTTTCTTGCTAGCCTCGAGATCTTGCTCTAGAGTTCTGAGTTTCAGCTTGATATCAGAAAAGGAGTCATTGGTGGTGGAGAGCTCTGTGTTCATGGCGGAGATGGAAGTCTGTAGTTCAGCCAAGGTTTAAGCTACCTTCTCTACATCAGCTTTGTTGCTAGCCAGAGCTTCTTCAAGTTCCTTGACATTGGCATCCAACTCCGCTTGACGGCCTTGACAACCTCTGCAGCTTTGGCGGCCTCCATGAGCTTGCCGGTGAGATCGAGTGCATGAGCTTCCAATGCTTCCTTATGCTTTTACTCTAGCCCCTGGGTCTGCTACGCGAGCAGAGTCTTGATCTCTTCGTCCTTTCTGCGCAGCTGAGCGGTAAGTGACTCTTCTCTGGCGGCAAGCTCCCTTTCCTTGGCACCAAGCTATGCTTGCCGCTCGGATAACTTATTGTCCAAGGTTCACTACTGCAGGATGGTCCAAACGCGATACTACAATCAGAGAACCTTCGAGGAAACTGTGTGCGATGCATTAAGCGCAAACGGTGGTGTAAAAAAACCCGTCAAAAATGACATGAAATGTTTGCGATGGCGGAGACATCAAACACAATTTAGATTATAGTTGCGTGTGCGATGCGTGGCATACGGTTCCCTCCAAAGAACTGTTTGCGATGAGCCTGAACAACAGAAATGGGCAGCCAGATGAAGGTGAACACAAATGAAACGGTCACCCAGATTAAGGTGTGTGTGCAATAAAGGGCATACTGTTCACTCAGACGAACTGTTTGTGTTGAGCCAAGAGAACAGAAACGTTTCGTGTAAACAAGATGTGTGTGATACGCAGCAAACAGGTCCGTAATCAGAAATGTGTGCACGGTGAGGTGAACTCGGGCAACTGACAGGGGTGCACCGGCTAATTGTATGGGAAGACCGATAATAACAAAGACATTTCCTGCTAATAAGCTTTGTGTGTTCTTGGCAAACGATGCTTGCTGGTAAATTATTGTCTGCCATTCTTGAGATCATCATCGACCTGTTCCTTAGTTTAATCATTTGCCATGATTTGCTTTGTCTGCACAACATCTACGCTCTCTGTACAGAACAGTATTCTTTACTATGAATAGTGTGCTCTGTTGGGCACACAAGTATATGGATCATAGCCTTGGGCGAGCAATGTGCCCGCATGCTGTAGCGCCCAAGATGTGATTCTATCCCAATCATGTGATGAATTCATGATTGGGGCACAATCGCATTTCGAGCGCATAGCAAGGTGGATATCATTACAACATACCATGTACTGAAGAGATGAGAATACAAGATAAAGGCATATACTCGCCACAAGCTACAACATGAATACAACAGGTCATCAATACATAGCAATCATCATACAGAAGAGCAGGATCTGACTACAGATGAAATCAAACAAAAAAGAAGAACGACATCCACCCTGCTAATCCCAGGCTCCTGACCCGGAACCTATCCCTTGATCAAAGAAAAGGAAGCAGAAGAAGAACTCCAAAAGCAAGCAAGCATCGCTCTCACGTCAAAGCATCGCTTTACCTCTACCTGCAACTGTTGTTGTAGTAATCTATGAGCCACGAGGACTCAACAATCCCATTACCATGGGTATCAAGACTAGCAAAGCTTAATGGGTATGGAAAAGGTTAAGTGGTGAGGTTGCAGCAGCACTAAGCATTGTATGGTGGCTAACTTACGAGTACAAGAGTAAGAAGAGTTACTACGCATAACGGTCGCAAACTAGTAATGATCAATAAGTAATCCTGAACTACTTACGAATCAAACATAACCCCACCATGTTCTCTTCTTGAACTCACTCAAAAAGAGACGGTCACGGTTACGCACGCGGTTGGTGTATTTTAATTCGGATCTGGTGTCAAGTTCTCTACAACCAGATATTAAAAATTCCCATCTGCCACATAACCGCGGGCACGGCTTTCGAAATATTAAACCCTGCAGGGGTGTCCCAACTTAGTCCATCACAAACTCTCACGATCAGCGGAGGAAAATCTCCATCTTGGGGACAATCCGATCAAACTCGGAATCTTGATGCACAAGACATTTCGATAATGGTAAAACAAAACCAGCAAGACCTCCCGACGTGCCGACACCCTGATAGGAGCCGCGCGTATCTCGTCTCAGGCCACGATCGGATGAACACTACGTACGACAGCCAAAACCCGAGTTGCCACAGGTGGCACCGAAAGTGGCTCTAGTTTGGACCAACACTCATGAGGAGCACTGGCCCAGAGTTGTTAATTAATTATCCTCGGGGCCCGGGAAGTCCCTATGCAAGTTTTAGTTGTTATTAGGCAAATGGTAAAACCAATGTTGGGCCTTGCTGGAAGAGTTTTATTTAAAGCGAACTATCAAGGGGGGGCCATAAACCCCGACCGTGTTAGGAATACAAAATCAAGGAACATAACACCGGTATGACGGAAACTAGGGTGGCAAGAGTGGAACAAAACACCAAGCAAAAGGCCAAGCTTTCCACCCTTTACCAAGTATATAGATGCATTAATTAAATAAGAGATATTATGATATCCCATGATATCCATGTCCCAACATGGAACAACCTGCAACTGCACCTGCAACTAGCAACGCTATTGAGGGGCTGAGCAAAGCGGTAACATAGACAAACAACACTGACAATGACGATGAGAAACACCACCACGAATTGTTGAGGCCCTCCAGAATAATGAAGAATAGAAATGTTGAACCAACAATGAAAAGAATTTGAAAGCGATCTTGGAGAAAGACACATGTGTGATGATAATTCATTCTTATGTCAAACTTTGAAAATAATTTGAGAATAACTCCAGAAAAATAGAAGAGTCAGGTAAGATCCTGGAAAAGACCTGTGGGTTATGGGCCCACTCAAAAGAAACACCGTTTAACAATTTTTAAAAGAGAGATTGCATTGGTTGAATTAAATGGCTTGAATGAGATAACAACTTTGAATTAGCTTGAGTAGATCTTGAATGGAAACACGAATCTTCTGAGATATCTTCGGCCCTCCGGATATGAATAGAGAGAGGTGAATGATTAAGAGGTGCACTGGCATGAGAAAGCATTTGAAACAAGGAAAAGAATATGATCAGCACTGAACGCTTGAATTAAGTCCACCGGAGAAGAAAAGAGAACGAAGGATGATAAACTTGAAGCTTCCTCGGCATCTTCATGAGAATTCACCGGCTAAGAACATAGAAGGAAAAGAATGAAGAGACTTCACATCACTAAAATGGATACTTGATTAATAAATCTTAGTCCTTGAAGAAAAGGGTGGGATGGTGGGAAAACAAATGCAACTTGGGACGGATGAAACAGACAAATCCTCAGGCTTCTCAATGGCACCCATATGGATTAACTTGAAGAGAAGTGCATCGTTTGAAAAGGATTAACATGAAAATCTCGATGAACAAGAAGGATTAGTATTCACATAGAAGTATGAGAACACCACTTAGGGAAGGTATGGAATCAACACTTGACATTGAAGCAACTCGAATACCACAACTCAAAACAAAACAAAGGATTGGCTTGGGAAATAAGCCGGACACAAACATATGATAGAGGTTTCGCCCAAAGTGTTCGCGATGAGGCCCCACGGGCATGACGTACAGCGGACATCATGAATGACAAACGAGACATCCCCGAATCAGCATAGCCAAGGATTCTTTAAGACGTCTCGCGACCACTGTAAATCGACCATGAAAAACGAACCACTAGACGTTGGACCCCAATCTCAACTCATACATCTGTCATAAAGAAATCCTGGGTAACTACTTGAATTCCCACCTATGAACTCCCGAAACTTTCTAGTTATGCAATCTGGTGTTGGGGATACAGGGAGGCACAAATATCTCACACAACTAACAAATCCTACACTCAAACTGTATCCATCCGTCAACACATAACCAAGAAAACCTCGAAAAATCATGTACCTCAGACCTTCAAAAAACATCTGATATACTAGTTGTGGCAATACATCTGATCGCTCTCCCCAGTACTGGGTGTCGCCAAACTACTCTCACCACAAAGAGTATAGAAGCATTTTCGATGTCGGCGTCCTCTGGTATTCCGGAACTGAAACGATCGCAAATGTGACAAGAACCCCTTGGAGCTCAACTCCACGGAAGAAGTCAAGTCAGGCAGGAGGCACCAAGACAGAATTCCTGTCACACCGATATCATAGCGATTCCAACAATACCCGCGTGATCCTAAAAAAATTTGAGTGAAAAAGGAGAGTGATGGATCCAAAACACCTACGTCACGAGTCCTCACCAGAGCGACGAAGGGGATGAGGAGTAAAAAGAATTCCTACTCTCTGATATATAACTAGACTCAAAATAGTGTTTTTTTCTAGACTCAACAATGGCAGCGGTTCGATCAATCAAGGGGGCTCCTACGGTCGGTAAGGCTCTGATACCAACTTGTAGCGCCCAAGATGCGATTCTATCCCAATCACATGATGAATTCATGATTGGGGCACAATCGCATTTCGAGCGCATAGCAAGGTGGATAGCATTACAACATACCATGTACTGAAGAGATGAGAATACAAGATAAAGGCTTATACTCGCCACAAGCTACAACATGAATACAACAGGTCATCAATACATAGCAATCATCATACAGAAGAGCAGGATCCGACTACGGATGAAATCAAACAAAAAAGAAGAACGACATCCACCCTGCTAATCCCAGGCTCCCGACCCGGAACCTATCCCTTGATCAAAGAAGAAGAAGCAAAAAAAGAACTCCAAAAGCAAGCAAGCATCACTCTCATGTCAAAGCATCGCTTTACCAGTACCTGCAACTGTTCTTGTAGTAATCTGTGAGCCACGAGGACTCAGCAATCTCATTACCATGGGTATCAAGACTAGCAAAGCTTAATGGGTATGGAAAAGGTTAAGTGGTGAGGTTGCAGGAGCACTAAGAATTGTATGGTGGCTAACTTACGAGTACAAGAGTAAGAAGAGTTACTATGCATAACGGTCGCAAACTAGTAATGATCAATAAGTGATCCTGAACTACTTATGAGTCAAACATAACCCCACCATGTTCTCTTCTCGAACTCACTCGAAAAGAGACGGTCACGGTTACACATGCAGTTGGTGTATTTTAATTCGATTCTGGTGTCAAGTTCTCTACAACCGGATATTAAAAATTCCCATCTGCCACATAACCATGGGCACGGCTTTCGAAAGATTAAACCCTGCAGGGGTGTCCCAACTTAGTCCATCACAAACTCTCACGATCAGCGGAGGAAAATCTCCATCTTGGGGACAACCCGATCAAACTCGGAATCCCGGTGCATAAGACATTTTGACAATGGTAAAACAAAACCAGCAAGACCTCCCGACGTGCCGACACACTGATAGGAGCCGCGCGTATCTCGTCTCAGGCCATGATCGGATGAACACTATGTACAACAGCCAAAACCCGAGTTGCCCCAGGTGGCACCACAAGTGGCTCTAGGCTGGACCAATACTCATGAGGAGCACTGGCCCGGGAAGTCCCTATGCAAGTTTTAGTTGTTATTAGGCAAATGGTAAAACCAATGTTGGGCCTTGCTGGATGAGTTTTATTCAAAGCGAACTATCAAGGGGGGAGTGCCCATAAACCCCGACCATGTTAGGAACGCAAAATCAAGGAACATAACACCAGTATGACGGAAACTAGGGCGGCAAGAGTGGAACAAAACACCAAGCAAAAGGCCAAGCCTTCCACCCTTTACCAAGTATATAGGTGCATTAATTAAATAAGAGATATTGTGATATCCCATGATATCCATGTCCCAACATGGAACAACCTGCAACTGCACCTGCAACTAGCAACACTATAGAGGGGCTGAGCAAAGCGATAACATAGCCAAACAACGGTTTGGTAAGAAGGTGGAGAAGGTTAGAGGCTTATCATGGCATATTGGGAGACTTGATAAACAAGTGATAGGTAGCGCGACATAGCGATAGACAACTAGCAAAGCAAAGATAGTAGTGGTATCTAGGATAATGATCATCTTGGCTGAAATCCCGCTAGGAAGAAGACCGAATCCATGAAGAAGACGAACGGCCGTAGTCGAACGAATCCTCACAATCGCAACATAACCGGAACTATCAAGAAGAAGCAACGCTGGAAAGAAGCAAAAAACATGGTAAACAACCAAGCATAAACATGGCATGATGCACAACCAAGTATGATGCATGTCCGGTTTAAATATGCATGGCATGGCAAAGTGCAACAAACAATACTACAAATTAAGTGGAGCTCAATATGCGATGAGTTGCATATTGACGAAACACCACATTCAATTGTTTAGTTCGCTGCCGTTTATGTACCCAACAAAATTAAATGTTGGTTAACATGGCAAGAGATGAAGCATAATAAAACTACACATTTTGGCATTTTAAATGAGGCCGGAAACAACAAACAACAATTCCAGAAAATCCCCATATGCATATTTTGAATTTGCTACTGTTCTGCCCTAAACCATATTTTAGAGTTGTTAAACAGGAAAAATAAAGTGCACCATGCTAATCTATGTATTTTTCTACCCCATTTACATATAAAGTTTATTTAATTCGGAGCTATGGTTATTTAGTTATGAAATAAACCATTTTAACATGCCATTTATGCAAATTAATTCAAACAACACATTTAAACATTTTTAAAATGGATGAAAGTTGGATATTATGAAACTAGATAAAATTCTAAGCATTTTACATATATAAAACATTTTAATCCGATGCACGGTTTGTGAATTATTAATGCATGAACATGAGGGACTTTTCTGTAAATATGCAGTTTTCTAGATATTGGAAAAATTCGTAGAACAGGAAAAAAAAACACATGCGGGCCGAATCTGTAGCCTGGCCCAACATTGCACTGGGGGGTTTGGGTGGCTGCTCACATCGGGCTCTCGGGCCGAAATGGGAGAAGCGGCTGGGCTGGAGGCGCGCTGTAGATGGGGCACCCGAGCGCTGGCGAGCCCACGGGTCAACGCAAGCGGGTGTTCAAGTGCCCGCTCAAAGTAGACGAACAGGAGGCCAGCGGTGATGGGACTTGCGGTGGCGGGCGTGCAAGAACGGGATCCGGCGCGAGGAGAAGACCAGGACGGCGGGGAAGAGGCCGGGATGGACGCGGGAGGTGCGGAGGAGGCCGGATCCGGCGAGGTGGGGTGCTGAGGCATCGGTGGTTGGACTTGATGAAGGACGGCGGGATCCGGCCGAGGAGGAGGTGGATCCGGGCTGTGAAGGCAGAGCAGTGCCGGATGCGGGCGGAGGCACCTCAGCGACAGGGGCTGGGTCGAACGGCGACGAGGGTGATAGAGTAAACATTGTTGTCTAGGTATTCATCATGTTTATTTCATCGCATTAGTTTCGTTCATGCATGTAGTTGAAACTTTAGTTAGCAGCATGCACAAAGCTCCGTAGAGTTGCAGCGGCCGAGTCTTGTGGCAGATAGAGTGTGGAGCTAGAAGCGGACGCAGTTAGTCGAGACGTGCGTCAAGTGTGCCATTGTGTGGGCAAGCTCCTAGTGTGCTACAGACTTGGGAATGACTCAAACTTGTGACGTGCGTGAGCTGCTGAAGAAAGAAGCGGATCAAGCCGATATGTGTGGCTGGTCCGTTGTGGGCGCGTGCATGCACAAGTGGAGTAGTGCGTGCATGCAGCTAGGAAGTTGGTTAGTGGGTTAGTGCGTGGGGTGTGTTGGCCGAGTGATTTGGCTATTAAAGCCCATGTATCTGCATTGTGCTTCAGAGTGAGAAGAAATACAGAAAACGGCAAAGTTGTGTGTGCCAAAGTCTGTGTGTGCTCTTCTTCTACCTCCAGTTCGTGTGTGTGTGCGCTTCTTCCTCCTAAGGCTGCTCCAACATTTGGTATACAGAGCTAAGGTTTGATCCGTCCCTGTGATGGCCGGCACCGAGGGAGATGATGCGTCCAAGGCGGCGGAGCTGGCCAAGGGGAAGCCGGGGGAGCCGGCGACTCCACCGAAGGCGCGGCTCACCGACGGCAGCGGCAGCGGCGAGGTTCGCATCGTCGAGCGCGTCGTCCGGCAGACCTCGTCGATGGTGCAGCTCCCCCCGCTGACCCGCACGAACTACACCGAGTGGGCGCTCGTCATGCGAGTGAGGCTGCAGGCGCAAAGCCTATGGGAGGTGGTCGAGCATGGCGCCGTCATCGACTACCGCGACGATCGTGAAGCTTTGGGCATCATCCTCCAGGCTGTGCCGCCGGAGATGTTGCGCTCCTTGGCTGCGAAGGACTCGGCGAAGGAGGCCTGGGATGCCCTCAAGACCTTAAGGATGGGGTCCGAGCGCGTCTGTGAAGCCCGGGCGCAGACGCGTCGATTGGAGTTCGAGAATCTCCGGTTCAAGGATGGCGAGAGGATGGAGGAGTTCGCCGTCCGCCTCACCGCCATCGCCAACGACCTCGAGGCCCTCGGCGACGGCATCACCGAGCACAAGGCGGTGCTCAAGTTTCTCCGTTGCGTGCCGCCGCGCTACCGGCAGCTCGCACACTCCATCAAGTCGCTACTTGACCTCAAGACCTTGACGATTGAAGAGCTCACGGGCTGCTTCTTGGCTGTGGAGGAGAGCTTCGACATGGACGAGGCAGGCAGCAGCAACGGTGGCACTCAGCTGCTCCTCATGGAGGAGGAGTGGCTTGCTCGTGAGAAGAACTGCCGTGGCGCCGGCAAGAAGAAGAGCACCTTCGACATCCGTAAGGTGCGCTGCTACAACTGCCAAGACTATGGCCATTTCACGAACGACTCCACCGCGCCAAGGAAAGAGCAGGCCCACCTCGCCGCCGCGACCGCCGACGACGAGCCGGGGCTGCTTTGAAGATCGACATGGAGGTGTTCGAATAAACGACAACAAGGTTAAGGGGGTGATTGATAGAGTAAACCTTGTTGTCTAGATATTCATCATGTTTATTTCATCGCATTAGTTTCGTTCATGCATGTAGTTGAAACTTTAGTTAGCAGCATGCACAAAGCTCCGTAGAGTTGCAGCGGCCGAGTCTTGTGGCAGATAGAGTGTGGAGCTAGAAGCGGACGCAGTTAGTCGAGACGTGCGTCAAGTGTGCCGTTGTGTGGGCGAGCTCCTAGTGTGCTACAGACTTGGGAATGACTCAAACTTGTGACGTGCGTGAGCTGCTGGAGAAAGAAGCGGATCAAGCCGATATGTGTGGCTGGTCCGTTGTGGGCGCGTGCATGCACAAGTGGAGTAGTGCGTGCATGCAGCTAGGAAGTTGGTTAGTGGGTTAGTGCGTGGGGTGTGTTGGCCGAGTGATTTGGCTATTAAAGCCCATGTATCTGCATTGTGCTTCAGAGTGAGAAGAAATACAGAAAACGGCAAAGTTGTGTGTGCCAAAGTCTGTGTGTGCTCTTCTTCTACCTCCAGTTCGTGTGTCTGTGCGCTTCTTCCTCCTCAGGCTGCACCAACAGAGGGAGCTCCAGCCTTGGCATCCATGGTGGCCTCCCTGTTGCTGTGAGTTATAGAGAGAGAGAGAGGGAGAGATCTTGAGGAGACATAAAGAAGAAGAAAAGAGAGATGGACAGAGCAGGGAGCAGGGGAGGAGAGGAGCTGGACGAGGCCGATCCTGGCCTTGGTCTCCAGTGTTGGAGTCGCCGGAGGGCGCGGCAGCGGGGTCGGTGAGGAGGCGCGCTCGGGTGGACGGGAGGAGCTCGGGTGCTGCTACTGTTGGCGTTGCGGGAGCTCATGCTCCTGGACGAGGGGAGGCTCGGGGGCGGAGCCCTCTTGCTCGGGCGCGAGCGTGAGAGGAGGTAGAGGGCGACGCACGTCGAGGAGGAGAAGGCCGAGGCGCTCAGGCGGCTGCGCGGAAAACCAGGGGATCTGGTCGGACGCTGCGGTTGGTGGGGAAGGAGATCCCGATGTGGGTGATGAGACGGGGCGGCGGCGGCGGAGGGACAAATGTCCTAGATTTTAGGGTTTTTCCAAAATGGACTAGCTAGGGGTGGACTATATATATGGAAAAGAGGGAAGTTTGGAGCATCCGATCAAAATCAGACGGTCGAGATAAAGTAGGCTTGGTAAGTCCAAATAAGAAACCGAAGATATTTTAGGGATGTTTGGGGATGATCCGAATCCAACGGTGATGACCGAGCTAGTCGGGTTCGGGGTAGTTTCGGACGCGCGTAAGGGGTTTGACAAAAGGCCATGGAGACAAGGGGATTTGATGGGCTCAGAGAAGAGAGAGAAGAGAGTGGTCCAGTTGATCTGAGAGGATGTCAACAGAGACAAGGAAGAAGCGGCAACTACGAGCGAATGCAAGTTTTATGAAAACATGCGGATGCAATGCACATGATGCCATGATGAAATGGAACAATCAAAATAAACCACATGGCGACAACTAAATAACTGGAAGCCTTCTGGAGCGTCGGTCTCGGGTCGTTACACACGCGTCGTGCTAGCTCGCTGTTCCTTCTATGCTAAGTTTCCATTAATTGACGGCGTTTTATGAACTCGCCACAGTTTCCCGCCATTGCCTCATCGGTTTCCCGCCGCCACCCAACGATATTGCGCATAAACCTAGGTGGCATGCGACACACCGAGGCAACAAGCACATCCTAGCCCATCCACCTTTTCCAAGCATGCCAACCCACCGAAGCGCCGCCTCTGCCATCAACCTCCTTGACGAGGAGAACGAGAAGGTACCACGGCCCGTCGAGGCCGAGGGTGTCCCCGGCAATGTGATGGATGATGTCGTGCTGCGCGTCATCGCCAGGGTTGAGCAGACCCTTGGCACAGGACGCTTCAGCATGGCGGATCAAGATAGGCATGTCAGTGTCGAGAGGCTGCAGCTCCCAGCACAAGATGATCGATGGTGCGCCGCAGAGCAAGCTAGGCGCATTTGCACCGATAGGCTATGGCTCGCCGCACAACGAGACCGTTGGAGCGCCGCCGAGTGAGAGGCGTGATACGTCTCCAACGTATCTATAATTTATGAAGTATTCATGCCACATTTACAACAATTTTATATGGTTTTGGTATGATTCGATTAGAACTAACCCGGCTGACGCTGTTTTCAGCAGAACTACCGTGGTATCGTTTTTTGTGCAGAAATAAAAGTTCTCGGAATGGGCTGAAAATTTACGGTGATTTTTTATGGACCAAAAGAGACCCCCGAAGCACAGGAGCTGGGCCAGGAAGTGACGAAGGAGGCCACAAGCCTAGGGGCACGCCCTACCCCCCAGGGAGGGTGCCCCGGCTTGTGGGCCCCTCGGGCACCCCCTTGGCGTGAGACCGATGCCAAAAATTCTTACAAATACCCAAACCTCTGAAAAGAACCCTAGATCGGAAGCTCCGCCGCTGCAAGCCTCTGTAGCCACGAAAAATCAATCTAGGCCCTCTCCGGCACCCTGCCGGAGGGGGCCATCATCACCGGAGACCATGGAGGAGGAAGCCGGAGGGCGCCATCATCACCATGGAGGCCAAGGACCAGAGGGAGAACCTCTCCCCATCTAGGGGAGAGGACATGGAGGAGGAAGCACAAGGGGGATACTCTCTCCCCATCTCCCTCGGTGGTGCCGGAGTGCCGCCGGGGGAAGCATCGCCGCGGTGATTATCTTCATCAACATCACCTTCCTCATCTCTTTTAACCGGTCCACTCTCCCGCAACCCATTGTAATCCCCTACTTGAACATGGTGCTTTACGCCACATATTAAGATTCAATGATGTGTTGCCATCCTATGATGTTTTGAGTAGATTCCTTTTGTGTTTTGGGTTAATTGATGATCTAGATTGGTTTGAGTTCTATGCTTTATTTTGGTGCTGTCCTATGGTACCTTCCGTGCCACGCACACGTGAAGGATTCCCGCTGTAGGGTGTTGCAATACGTTCATGATTCTCTTATAGTGGATTGTTAGAGTGACAGAAGCTTAAACCCGAGTAAGGTGGTTGTGGCATATGGGAGTAAAGAGGAATTGATATTTAATGCTATGGTTGGGTTTACCTTAAGGATTTCTAGTACTTGTGGATGCTTGCTAGAGGTCCAATCATAAGTTCATATGATCCAAGTACGGAAACTATGTTAGCTCATGCCTCTCCCTCATATAGAATTACAATAATGATTACCGATCTTGTTAACAATTGCCTAGGATAATTCCGCACACCGATCCATCATTATTCCACACTCGCTTTTTCTAATATATTGTGATATATTCTAACTTTATGACGACAGCACCTATTTTTCTATTTTAGCTCTTCGATATCATGCAAAGCTATCATGTTCATACCCACAACGTAGTTTTATTTCTCGTTTCTAGATGGAAGCAAACGTTCAGTGTACGTAGAGTCGTATCAGTGGCAGATAGGACTTGAGAGAATATTGATCTTACCTTTAGCTCCTTATGGGTTCGACACTCCATACTTATCACTTCCACATTTGGAAATCGCTATGATGATTCCTTGCACTTGGGGATTATCAAGCTCTTTTCTGGCGCCATTGCCGGAGAGCAATAGCGTGGGGTTGATATTCTCGTGTGTGCTTGTTTGCTTTCTTCACTAAGTAGATTTTGTTTTCTCTTTTGTATTTGTTTTCTTTAGTTGTGGGTGAAACAAACAATTTTTTTTAAATAATGCAAACTACAAAAAAAAAATACTTGCCTCTTATGCCTAAAAACTTTTTCAAAAAACAGAAGTGATTGGAAGGTTATGCATTGGAGAAGTGAGGGTCGACCTTGAACACTTGTGTTCATGCTCATGGAAACAATGTAGAATTTTTCATGGAAGTTTCTAAAAATTAATTATCCCCTTGTTTATATCCATTGTATTGTAAAAATAATGTGCCAAGATTTGTCTTTAGGATGATTAGATTGCTTGTTTGCTATGTGCAGTGCAAAAACAGAAACTTTGGCTGTAGTGCGTGAATTTACATTTTTTACTGGAACGTCAAAAGTTTTTGAAATTTTTACACAGTATTGCTATGAATTTTTTTCCTATTTTTTCAGAATTTTTGGAGTTATATAAGTATGGTAAATGTTCAGATTCCTACAGACTGTCCTGTTTTTGACAGATTCTGTTTTCTATGTGTTGTTCGCTTATTTTGATGAATCTATGGGTTGTATCAGGGGGTATGAACTATGGTGAAGTTGGAATACAGTAGATATAATACTAACATGAAATTGGAATGAGTTTACAACTATACCTAAAAGTAGTGATTTGCCTTATTATACTAACGGATCTCACAAGGGTTTTTGTTAAGTTTTGTGTGGATGAAGTGTTCAAAGATCGAGGAGTTATCGATATAAGAAGAATAATGAGAGGCAAGAGTTCAAGCTTGGGGGTCCCCAAGGCAGCCCAAGTAAATATTTCAGGGATACTCATGCATCTAAGCTTGGGGATGCCCCGGTTGGCATCCCATCTTTCTTCTTCAACAATTATCAGTATATCTCGGTTTTTTTTGTTCACATGATATGCATCTTTTGTGTTTATTTTTTTTCTTTTCTTCATGCACCATCCTAGTATGAGATAGTCCTTCATTGATTTATAGAATGCTTCATCGCTTCACTTAAATTTTTTGAGTATGGCTTTATAGAATGCTCTTTGTGCTTCACTTAAATCTTTTGAGTATGGCTTTATAGAATGCTTCATGTGCTTCCCTTGTATATTTTGAGCTTGGATATTGGTCAATCTATATTAATTGTAGAATGATCTATGAACTTCACTTATATCTTTTAGAGTATGAATAAAATTATCATCGAAATTGGGCTTGGAAGAGTATCATTAAAATATCACTGCTTAGCTAAAAAGCTTTAAAGAAAAGTTCTTGTTTAGAGACAACCTAATATTTATCCCTACTGTTTTTGTGTGTTCACATGATTAATCTACTGTAGTAATCATTTTTTATAGCTTTTGTTTTAATAAATTGCCAAGTAAAGCCCTTGGGATAGTGTGGTTGATAGTTGATTTGATTCTGTGCAAAAACAGAAACTTTTGCGTCCAATAACAGAATTGTTGAAATTCACTGGAACATGGAAAAATTCTGAATTTTTTACACAAGCTTTATATACAAATTTTCTAAGTTGTCCTAATTTTCGGAGTAACATAAATATGAGCATAATTCAGATCTTTACAGACTATTCTGTTTTTGACATATTTTGTTTTCAATGCATAGTTTGCTTGTTTTGTAGTTTCTATGGCTTATATTGCTTAATATAAATTGTGGAAATTATAGAGTACAGTAGGAATTATGTGGAAACAATTATGAATCTTGTCTTTGATATTACCCAAGTGAATGATTTGTTTTATCATACTAACCCATCTCACGAAGTTCCATTAAGTTTTGTGTGATTGAAGTTTTCAAGTTTTGGGTGAGATATCGATATGAGAACAATGAAGAGTGGCCAGAACCTAAGCTTGGGGATGCCCAAGGCACCTCAAGGTAATATTCAAGGAAGACCCAAGCAACTAAGCTTGGGAATGCCCCAGAAGGCATCCCCTCTTTCGTCTTCGAAACTATCGATATACCTTACTCGGAGCTATATTTTTATTTGTCACATGATATGTGTTTTGCTTGGAGTGTATTTTCATTTTACTAGCTGTTTGAATAAAATCATTGGATCTGAAATTTTGAATGAGAGAAATTCCTCACATGGCTATTTAACTACTTGACTATGCATTGATCTTCACTTATATCTTTTTGGAGTAGTTTTGTCATTTACTCTCGTGCTTCACTTATATCCTAAGAGTAAATGGTTGAATGAATTGAATATCATAAATCTGAAATTATATATGTTTCATATGCTTATCCCATGGGGAGTAATGAATTCACATATAA
The DNA here is from genome assembly GCA_011799875.1 of Thinopyrum elongatum. Lineage (NCBI taxonomy): Eukaryota > Viridiplantae > Streptophyta > Magnoliopsida > Poales > Poaceae > Thinopyrum > Thinopyrum elongatum. The sequence goes on along the minus strand of CM022300.1, from coordinate 263,969,354 downwards.
GAAGTATAGGTGGTAAAATTCATTGAAAGTTAGCAAACTCAACTTTGGTCACTTGAACAATTCATGAAAGAATATTGAAGGAAGAGAGATTTCACATATAAATATACTATCTTGGACATCTTCTATGATTGTGAGCCCCATTAATTATTTTCAAACTTGAGAAAATTAGTTGAAGTTGGAGAAGGAAGGCAACGTAATGAGTTATGTTTGGGTATATTTGTATAGAAGTTATATTGTTATGGATCCTCCAACATGTGGTGCTTGCTTAGGATCTTTTGCTAGCCAAAAATTTGTACTAAGTTGAGATACTACTTGTGCATCCAAAAACCCGTAAACCCAGTTTCTTGCCATGAGTGTCCACCATATCTACCTATGGATTGAATAAGATCCTTAAGTAAGTTGTCGTCGGTGCAAAAAGCAATAAAAGTTGCTCCTAAATATGTATGCTATTTTATTGTAAGGGAAAATAAGCGGTGTACAAACTTGTGATGGTAAAGAAATAAAAACGACAGACTGCATAATAATGGTTGCTATCGGAAAGGGCAATACAACATGACATTCCTTTGCATTAAAGGTTTGCACATCCAAAATTAAAAAGCGCATGACAACCTCTGCTTCCCTCTGCGAAGGGCCTATCTTTTACTTCCATGTATTTACTTTTATGCAAGAGTCAATAGTATTCCTTCTTATTTAACCTCAATTATTCTTTAGTTGGCAAGCATCATATGGTTGGGTAAGATCCAAGCCTATATGGCCATTCAAATATATTTCATCATGGATTATTATTGTTGACAATTATCTATATGGTAAATAAGTTAGGAGGCGAAACATTAAGCCCCTATCTTTCTCTGTGTTCGACGGATGCTTTTTGTTCTAAAAATATGCTTTGGGTATTAGTAATCATGGAAGACTATATGATAGTTGAGTATGTGGAATTTGCTAAATCAAAGCTCTTACATAGACCCTTCCTGAAAGTAAGATGAATTGCAATTGTTTGGTGACTGAGAACATAGTTTGTTAGTTTTCAATAAACTTTATGGTCTATACTTTAACATGTGAATAGCTGGTTACTTGATCATGAGAAGTCTTATGAGATGAGCTACTGTTTCTGATACATAATGATGCTAGAAAAAGTGTTTGGAACTAGCATTGATCAAATTTATGCACTATGCTAGCATTCACACTTCATAAATTATTTCTTTTATCATTTACCTACTCGAGGACGAGCAGGAACTAAGCTTGGGGATGCTGATATGTCTCCAATTTATCTGTAATTTATGAAGTATTCATGCCATGTTTACAACAATTTTATATGATTTTGCTATGATTTGATTAGAACTAACCCAGATTGACGTTGTTTTCAGCAGAACTACCGTGGTGTCATTTTTTGTGCAGAATTAAAAGTTCTTGGAATGGGCTGAAAATTTACGGTGATTTTTTATGGATCAAAAGAGAACCCCGAAGCACAGGAGCTGGGCCAGGAAGTGACCGAGGAGGCCACAAGCCTAGGGGCACGCCCTACACCCCAGGGAGGGTGCTCCCGGCTTCTGGGCCCCTTGAGCACCCCTTGACATGAAACCGACGCCAAAAAATCTTATAAATACCCAAACCTCCAAAAAGAACCCTAGATCGGAAGTTCCGCCGCCACAAGCCTTTTTCGCCACGAAAAATCAATCTAGGCCCTCTGCGGCACCCTGCCGGAGGGGGCCATCATCATCGGAGCCCATGGAGAAGGAAGCCGAAGGTGGCCATCATCACCATGGAGGCCATGGACCAGAGGGAGAACCTCTCCCCATCTAGGGCGAGGCCATGGAGGAGGAAGAACAAGGGGGAGACTCTCTCCCCTCTCTCTGGGTGGCGCCGGAGTGCCACCGGGGGAACCATCGCCGCGGTGATCGTGTTCATCAACATCACCTTCTTCATCACCTTCCTCATCTCTTTTAAGCGGTCCACTCTCCCGCAACCCGCTGTAATCCCCTACTTGAACATGGTGCTTTATGCCACATATTATGATCCAATGATGTGTTGCCATCCTATGATGTTTTGAGTAGATTCCTTTTGTGTTTTGGGTTGATTGATGATCTAGATTGGTTTGAGTTGTATGCTTTATTTTGGTGCTGTCCTATGGTGCCTTCCGTGCCGCACACATGTGAAGGATTCCCGCTGTAGGGTGTTGCAATACGTTCATGATTCTCTTATATTGGGTTGCTAGAGTGACAGAAGCTTAAACCCGAGTAAGGGGGTTGTTGCGTATGGGAGTAAAGAGGACTTGGTATTTAATGCTATGGTTGGGTTTACCTTAAGGATTTCTAATAGTTGTGAATGCTTGCTAGAGGTCCAATCATAAGTTCATATGATCCAAGTACTGAAAGTATGTTAGCTCATGCCTCTCCCTCATATAGAATTACAATAATGATTACCGATCTTGTTAACAATTGCCTAGGATAATTCCGCACACCGATCCATCATTATTCCACACTCGCTTTTTGTAATATATTGTGATATATTCTAACTTTATGAGAATAGCACCTATTTTTATATTTTAGTTCTCTGATATCATGCAAAGCTATCCTCTTCATACCCACAACGTAGTTTTATTTCTCGTTTCTAGATGGAAGCAAACGTTCAGTGTACGTAGAATCGTGTCAATGGCAGATAGGACTTGAGAGAATATTGATCTTACCTTTAGCTCCTTGTGGGTTTGAGACTCCATACTTATCACTTCCACCTTTCGAAATTTCTATGATGATTCCTTGCACTTGGAGATTATCAAGGCACGGCATGCCGCACAGCAAGAGCGGATCCATCGGTGCTTGCCTGCTGTCGACAGGGCATTGCAGCTGGGTACACGGCCCGTGAGTAGCCCCGTTCCTCGCCACGAGTGGGCAGAGGCCCTCTGCGCTGTACTTGCACCAGAGGCCAGCCGCGCCGTACTTGCACCAGACACCGGCCACACTGTTCGCATGGGTCACGCCGTTCGCCTTGTCCGCAGCCCGCTCGATGCCAACGCGCTGTTCGCTAGGATTGACCGCCTCCTTGGCCCAGGTGTCCACCTAGGCGCAGTAGAGGTACATGGCCGTCGCATCCTTGAGCTAGTGATCTCTGATGAAATAGCCAACTTGGAGCTCGAGATCGCGCTCCAGATGTACCGTGAGCGTGTCGACCGCTTGGACGAACACCTGCACGAGTTCAGGCAGAGCCAAGAGCTACCGTACGCAAGGGCTACTGGTCATGGACGCATTTTATTTTGTTGAGTCGTTTCGATGTGGGTCGCTATGTATTCACAACAATCATAATATTGATTTGAATATTGCTCTGTTTTCAATGTGTGTACTCTGTTTTTTGTTCTTATATATTGTTCTGCTTCAATGTGTGTATATATATGATTTCCATTCTGTATATGTGGATGATAACAGTTAGATACAAATTAGTATACGAAAACAGATAGAAAAATGGAATTCATAATATATATATATATATATATATATATATATTAATTGTTCATTAGTTCATCACAGAATATACATAATATCATCACATAATACGTGATGATACTTAACTACTATGTACAATGCATAAAATTGACAACGAACAATACTAAAACTAATAATCCCTCCTTAGGGGGGCAGTATTCCGGCAACACCTCGCCAGCAGCTCCCTGGTGCGCGGTGTCTTCCTAGCGCGGAGGCAGTACTCCGCCTCCTCCACCTCGCAGCGCTTGACATACCGATCTGCCCCTTGCTGGCAAACGAGTGCGAACGATCTTGCCATTTTGTTGGGCGCCCACCAGAGCTCCTCGTCGGTGGCACGCTGGACCTTATCGGCCCACCTCCACGCAATGAAGAGGCGCCTACCGCCTTGTGCCTTCGTGGCGAAGTACCCATCTTCATACACCTCCTCCACACGTCGACGTGCCCGCCCCCAAAGCTCCATGCCTCCTTTTTCCAGGCGGCCTCACGGGCTTCACAGGCCGCCTGGTACCTTGCTTCCTCCTCTGCCATCTCCTTCTTGAACGCCACTTGCCTAGCTTTCTCGGCTGGCGGCAGCGACTTCTATAGAAAGATTGTACTGGCCCCAAAACCACTCCAAAGTTGGGGGTACGGCGCAACCTCATCCGGCGGCGCGTAGGGGTCCTCCCCGATGCTGCTCTTTGACTGAACGTCCTCGGGGGCCAGCGCCTCCTTGTTGGCGCGTGGGCACATCGACGCCGCCATGGCAAAGATTTGTGAGAGAGAGAGGGAGGAGCGAGGAGACGACGTAGATCAGAATGCAGGCGGGACGACGTGAGCAAGGTAGTATTTATTGGAGGCCGGAATCTAGATCGACAGGAATAGTACACGCGTCAGTCGCCAGAATTTACGAGTACTGTAGTTTGACTTGCACATGATTCCCACAGCAAAAGCCGTGTGTGAATTTAATCGCTGACGGTTTCCAATACAGAACCGTGTCTGATTAATAACCCATGCCACTCACCTTCCAAACCTCGAGGCATGAAATAGAGTGCCAAATCGTGTGGAGCCTAGTTATCTTGCCAGATATTTACATTTTCTTTACTCATATTGGGCATGAATGCTTATTTTGTGTTACCATGGCACTGGATGCTTGTGATCAAGCCGTGACACCAATATGTTTGAAAATTCCTTCCAATTTACTGCACATAGAATTAACTCACACACAATTACACAAATATGATTTTTCAAACCGTTATGGTTAGCTGTTGCATGTACATGTAGTTCGAATTTGAATTACGGTCATTAAATTGTCTAGAAAATCACTTAAATGTCTTAAAAAGGTCAAATGACCCCTGAAAATTTCCAAATTTTAACATGACAGTTGTATTAGTGCACGTTAATGATAGAAAGGGTTTGAAGGCCGTAAGAGGAAGCTATCGATGGTTCGTCATCAAACATGCTTTGTTCCCTCTCGGAAACCATGAGCCTTCTAGTGAGTTTGCTCCGGTTTGTGAGGGGTGTGTGTCCAAACATTGGCCAAACAGGCCAATTTTTTTAGCACAACATCTTGGTGCCATGCCATTACATCAAGCAAGGTTTCATGTATTTCTGATCATTTTAGAACTTTTTTGGAATTTAAATGCCATGGCAATCGATGCTTGCGTCCAAGCCGTGACACCAATATGTTTGAAAATTCCTTCCAATTTACTGCACATGGAATTAACTCACACACAAGTACACAAATATGATTTTTCAACCTGTTATGGTTAGCTATTGCATGTACATGTAGTTTAAATTTGAATTACGGTCATTAAATGGCTTCAAAATCACGTAAATGTCTTAAAAAAGTCAAATGACCACTGAAAATTTCCAAATTTTAACATGACAGCTATATTAGGCACGTTAATGGTAGAAAAAGTTTGAAGGCCATAAGTGGAAGCTATCGCCGGTTCGTCATCAAATATGCATTGTTCCCTCTCGGAACAACGAGCCTTCTAGTGAGTTTGCTCCGGTTTGTGAGGGGTGTGTGTCCAAACTTTCGACAAACAGGCCAATTTTTTTACCACAGCATCTTGGTGCCATGCCATTACTTCAAGCAAGGTTTCATGTATTTCTGATCATTTTGGAATTTAAATGCCATGGCACTCGATGCTTGTGTCCAAGCTATGACACCAATATGTTTGAAAATTCCTTCCAATTTACTACACATGGAATTAACTCACACACAAGTAAACAAATATGATTTTCCAGACCGTTATGGTTAGCTGTTGCATGTACATGTAGTTCAAATTTGAATTGCGATCATTAAATGCCTAGAAAATCACTTAAATATCTTAAAAAGGCCAAATGAACCCTTATAATTTCCAAATTTCAACATGACAGTTATATTAGTGCAGGTTAATGGTACAAAAAGTTTCAAGGCCATAAGAAGAAGCTATCGTCCGTTCGTCATCTAGCATGCATTGTTCCCTCTCGGAACCATGAGCCTTCTTTTGAGTTTGCTCTGGTTTGTGAGGGGTGTGTGTCCAAACTTTTGCCAAACAAGCCAATTTTTTTACCACAACATCTTGGTGCCATGCCATTAAGTCAAGCAAGGTTTCATGTATTTCTGGTCATTTTTGATTTTTTTGTAATCTAAATGCCATGGCACACGATGCTTGTGTCCAAGCTGTGACACCAATATGTTTGAAAATTCCTTCCAATTTACCGCACATGGAATTAACTCACACGCAAATACACAAATATGATTTGTCAAACCATTATGGTTAGCTGTTGCATGTACATGTAGTTCAAATTTGAATTACGGTCATTAAATGGCTACAAAATCACTTAAATGTCTTAAAAAGGCCAGATGAACCCTTATAATTTCCAAATTTTAACATGATAGTTGTATTAGTGCATGTTAATGTTAGAAAAAGTTTGAAGGCCATAAGAGGAAGCTATCGTCGGTTCATCATCAAACAAGCATTGTTCCCTCTCGGAACCACGAGCCTTCTATTGAGTTTGCTCTAGTTTTTGAGGGGTATGTGTCCAAACTTCTGCTAAACAGGCCAATTTTTTAGAACAACATCTTGGTGCCATGCCATTACGTCAAGCAAGGTTTCATGTATTTCTGGTCTTTTTTTATTTTTTTCGAATTTAAATGCCATGGCACTCGATGCTTGTGTCCAAGCCGTGACACCAATATGTTTGAAAATTCCTTCCAATTTACTGCACATGGAATTAACTCGCACACAAGTACACAAATATGATTTTTCAAACCGTTATGGTTAGCTGTTTCATGTACATGTAGTTCAAATTTGAATTACAGTCATTAAATGGCTAGAAAATCACTTAAATTTCTTAAAAAGGACAGATGAACCCTTATAATTTCCAAATTTTGACATGACAGTTGTATTAGTGCATGTTAACGGTAGAAAAAGTTTGAAGGCCATAAAAGGAAGCTATCGCCGGTTCGTCATCAAACATGCATTGTTCCCTCTCGGAACCATGAGCCTTCTATTGAGTTTGCTCCAGTTTGTGAGGGGTGTATGTCCAAAGTTTCGCCAAACAGGTAATTTTTTACCACAACATCTTGGTGCCATGCCATTACGTCAAGCAAGGTTTCATGTATTTCTGCTCATTTTAGAATTTAAATGCCATGGCACTCGATGCTTGTGTGCAAGCCGTGACACGAATATGTTTGAAAATTTCTTCCAATTTACCGCACATGGAATTAACTCACACGCAAATACACAAATATGATTTGTCAAACCATTATGGTTAGCTGTTGCATGTACATGTAGTTCAAATTTGAATTACGGTCATTAAATGGCTATAAAATCACTTAAATGTCGTAAAAAGGCCAGATGAACCCTTATAATTTCCAAATTTTAACATGATAGTTGTATTAGTGCACGTTAATGTTAGAAAAAGTTTGAAGGCCATAAGAGGAAGCTATCGCCGGTTCGTCATCAAACAAGCATTGTTCCCTCTCGGAACCACGAGCCTTCTATTGAGTTTGCTGTAGTTTTTGAGGGGTCTGTGTCCAAACTTTCGATAAACAGGCCAATTTTTTTAGCACAACATCTTGGTGCCATGCCATTATGTCAAGCAAGGTTTCATGTATTTCTGGTCTTTTTTGATTTTTTTGGAACTTAAATGCCATGGCACTCGATGCTTGTGTCCAAGCCATGACACCAATATGTTTGAAAAGTCCTTTCAATTTGCTGCACATGGAATTAACTCGCACACAAGTACACAAATATGATTTTTCAAACCGTTATGGTTAGCTGTTGCATGTACATGTAGTTCAAATTTTAATTACAGTCATTAAATGGCTATAAAATCATTTAAATGTCTTACAAAGGTCAAATGAACCCTTATAATTTCCAAATTTTAACATGACACTTGTATTAGTATATTTTAATGGTACAAACTTTTCTTGTACATTTAAAACACCATCCGTTGCCACTATACTCCAAATTCGTCTTTCACGGCTATTACAAAAAATGAACAACATCACACATAGTTTGTTGTATGAACTATTTGAGATGAAAAATTCGTGGGTCTATTTAAGTCTTACTCCATAAGCTTCCACGGCTTCGTCTGCTCTAGAGCCGGTCACCCCCAAATCCATGAATCCCCGATCCCCATTCCACAGCCCCTTCTTGCAAACAATGACGTCGTGGAGACACTTCATGAGGGCCCGTACGATGGTCGAGTCCTCCCCGAGAGCGCAGCCGCCTATTCCGAGAGCACGTCCGCATCCGCATTGAGCACGGCCGCATCCGCCAAGTCTGTTGCAGCCGACAGGGCAGCTGTAGCCACCAAGACGGCTGCAGCAGCTACTGCGACGATGGCTACAAATGCCAAGAGCGCTCGAGCAGCCGTCCGTGCCGCCGATGTCGCCCTAGCCCGGGTCGAGGACATCCAGGCCAAGATCGAGGACGCCCACGCCAAGATATTCCAGGCCTCCTCAGTCGACTTCAGCCTGGGGGACACGGAGTCCACCAATGGCGGCTTGTCGCCAGGACAAGTCATCACGTCTCATCTTACACCGGCGAGGCATAGGGCGGCGCGCCAGCGGCTTTGTTAAAATTATGTGTACTAAGATTTTGTTTATAACGCTGGTCTTTTGTTAGAGCAATGTTCAGGTCAACTAGCTCTGTTTAATTACTAAAATTGCTCGATTCAGTAAGTGTGGTCTATGTGCTGTAGGCTCTTTTGTGTACCCAAATTAGCAAACGATGTTAAATTATGCAATGACGTGGATGAGCACAGTACCCAGGGAAATTTCAACCAAAATTTGAATGATCAAACTCATCGCATGCGCGTAAAGCAAAACAATCGTTTGCGATGCACACATTCGTCCAAAGTGAATGGTGTCTGGTGGCACCGCGCGCAAAGTTTCCCTCCACCTTTCGAAAATTTTGGCCTACCGCCAAAATATTTAACTCTCCCCCCCTCCCCATCACCTTTTCTCCCCGACCACAAGTCACATTTCCCCTGTTTCCTCCTTCCTTCCTTCACAACCTATAGCCGCTTCCTCGCTTGCTGCCTCGCTCTCCCTGTCTCACATCCGACCGCCGCGGTCGCCATGGTCTTCTTCAATGACCTCTCCAACGGTTCCTCCTCCTCCGACGACTCTTTCACCACGGTATGCCTCTCTCCTCTCTCTCAGGTTATGATTTGGAATTAAGGATTTTAACCCGGTGGCCGATTTGAGTCATTTCTTCCTCTTGTAGCTCCCTAGGACCATCACTTGCAACGAATGGAGCGGTGCGGTTGAAGATCTGCCTACTGATTGTCACCATCAATCTCCATGCGTGAAGCTAGTTGCGTTTGAATCTGTTGACAATGGAAAGAAGTTTCTGGCATGTGTAGAGAAGGTTAGCCCCAATTTCGTTGTCACAAATCATTTGTTAGATGTGATTCAGACACTCTCACTAAGCTATGTTATGCTCGATGTGATTAAGATAGTGTCATCGTTTCTACCTAGTATCTAGAAATGTTGCCATCTCATCAGTGGTGCCAATACAAAATTATTTGGCACCGCTTCAGCAGTTTGTGCAGCCAACTTTGCTCCACACATCCGAGCAGCCATGCAGTAAAATATTAAAACTTTATGGCACGAAGGAACTAGGCATCGGAGCAACTAGGTGCTCTGGAGTCCGGTTCTCCTCTGGTATCGGCTCGGCAGTGCAAGGCACTGGTGCCAAATATAGAAATAGTTGTCTTGACACCGGTTTTGGCACACATAGTGGACGACCTTAGTGCTATTAGTTCTATGTTAGTAAATTTGTGCATGTACACACCTGTTAGTATGAATTTGATGTCATCCAAACACTGCAGCCATGTTGTTGCAGTTATATTTAGCTTCCTCACAAAATGTTCAATTTGTTATTTATAGTACATGACTAAGAACTTGTAGCATTGTTGTAGTCAATTATAGCTTGTGATGTTTCTAAATTTGGTTGTTGTCTAAGTAGCAATTAATTCATTCGCACATTGATCTTTTTGAGAAGATATGTCATAATTAACGTGTTTCTTCAGTTTTTCAAAATATGTATGTGGTGATTTTCTATGTTGCTAGAAACCCATTTTCCCTACAATTGTTACTAACTTAGTTTTAAATATTATAGGATGAACGGAAGTGTTCTTAGCTGGAGTGGGTTGATCGAGAGTGGCCACAGTCTTTGAAGATGTGCCTAGCAAAGCTCTAGAGCATGTATGAGGAAGAGAACAGAGATAGTTTTAGAGAAAGTGTTGTCCATGCTGAAGAATATTTAAAGATGCGGGAAAAATGAGGAAGATGGAGAATGAGCTCAGATTTTTTAAATTAGACTTTGCTAAGATGGTGTTGGCGAAGGAGGAGGCACTTTCCCAGTTGGTCAGTGCGAAACAGGTGCTTACTGAACTGAAAGCAGAGGTGTAGAAGACAAACTTGGTTGATCATGCATCAATCGATTAGGGTAGTGAATATATTGTTCAAATATTGTGCTTATGAAGGTGAGCTAGCTATATGATGTACTGTGATGTTGTCATGTAGCTATCGCACTGTGATGTTAAAATATATTTATGTGCCTGATATGAAATTGGCAAACATCTGTTCGATATGAAATGTGATTTTTCATATTACTGGAATTATTAATTGTAAACTAATAAACCTGCTAAATTGGTCATGGAACTTTAGAAACAGTTCTAGCAGTTAAACTGTGTGTGATGGATAGCCCAATGCCATATAGTTTTCTTCATCAAATCGTGTGTGATATAGTTGAATAAAGCAAACGGTTAAGGGAGGTAGAGCATGTGTGATTGTTACGCCTATCACACACGAGGATGTACATAAAACTATGTGGGATGTACATACGAACGAGAACATTTGTCTGGGATTCACTGTGTGGGATGTGCAGACGAACGAAAATGTTTGTGTGGGATTCACTTTGTGGGATGTGCAGACGAACGGAAACATTTGTCTGGGATTCACTGTGTGGGATATATATATACATCCAGGGAAACGTTTCTCTAGCATTCACTGTGTGGGATGTACTTACGAATGGAAACGATTGGGCAGGTATAATTGTATGTGATGGCTAGCCCGATCGCACATGAGCTCATTTTTCCCAGTGTGTTTGGCCAGAGGGCCTATCCCCGACGGTTTCTGGGTCGTGTGGGAAGGACCCCCCTATTACCCACACTCGCCTGGGGATGGTTTAAAATGTCGTCGCGGAAAGGGGTTAAAAACCATTTGTATAGCAGATCATTGTACCAGTGGTTGTTGCCTCCTTCTTAGCAGCCGCAAGCTTTTCCTCTTCGCCTTGGATGCTTTGGAGCTTCTCTTCGTACCATTTGCGGGTTTCTTCAACCCTCTCGTCCAGATTCTATTCAGCCAACTCCACGGCTTGCCGATCCGCTTGGATCTTATCCCAACATTTGTTGTATCAGTTCTGCACATCCTGGAAACCGGCAGCCATGGTTTTCAGGAAGGAAAGATCAATAACCCTATTGTCGGAGGTGCCTGTTTCAGTTGAGCCGTGGGACAAGGGGATGATGATCCCAGCAAATGCTTCCTCAAGGGTAGGCTCCACAGCATCGGATGAGCTGGGGGCTTCAGAATACTGCAGTTGAAGAGGAGACACCAATGGAATTGATGTGGGCTACACTGGGTGATTGACGGTGCTTGGGTCCTTGTGGCCAGCATCTCTCATCTTGATGTCAGCACTGGCGGAGGTGGATATGCTGTTGGAAGCCTTGTCGGTTTTCTCAGCCTCCTTCTTGGCCTCTTCAGCTTTTGATGCTGCAACCTCTGCAATAGAAATTATGGTCGCTTCATCAACTGGGCTCTTTGCAATTCCTTGGACGTCGAAGACGGACTCCTCATCTTCCAATGGAGTTGAACCTATAAGATGGGAAAGAAAGAGCGAACAATGGAAAGGATTCACGTCTCAGATCAAGTTCAAGAAGACAAAAAAAAGAGAGAAGAAAAACAAACAAGGATAAAAGACCACTCGGTAAAGGTTTACCTTTATGAGCTTGTGGAGGAGACCTGGTTTCTTCTGCGGCAACGTCAGTTGCCATCGCCCGGTCCTCGACAATGTTGGTTGCGGGCGGGTCCTCGACGCTGGCAAGTTCCTCCTCGCACTCCTCTGTAGGAGGGGTGGACCTTGTCGGTGAGTTTCTTGGCGGAGGAGCAAAGGTCGAGGGCATCACTAAGGGGTTCGCTCCTTGATGCCCTCCCTCCAGAAGATCACTCCCCGCCTCCTTGTTGATCTCCATGGTGGCAGTTTTATCGGTGAAGCCTGCCAGCGGGAGTTGGGGCTGGATCTGGCAACATCTGAAGGGGTTGGGTCCTCTTCGATTTTTGTCGCCGCCTCACTTTCTTCGGTGACCCTGGCCTTTTCTGGTGCCTTTCCGCCAATGGCACCTTGTCCCTACAAGGCCAAGTTAGAGAGTTAAGATCAACAGAAGACACTAAAAATATGATGATCGAAGGATGGAGTGCTTACTCTTTTAGCTCGTCAGGTTTGGTGAGGATGGACAAATCATAGAGCCCCATCCCTTCTGCTCCAGCAGTGGTTGATGGTGGTGAAGTGCTCCTGGCCTGTTTTGTCCCCGAAGAAGCTGGGGGCTGTGAAGCACCCATCTCTTCAGTGGTTGACAGAATTGGCTGTCAGAAGATGACAACACGGGAGGGTTGTCGTCGAGTAGGCTGGGCCCGGGAAGCCTTGGCAGCTGCCCTTCTTACGACAAGCTCGCTGCTTGCCGGATCAATGGGCGCTGCTTTCTTCTTACCTGGCTTCTTCGCGACGGTGGCCCTGACACAGGGAGGAGGAACATAAAGTTCTTCCTCCTCTTCCTCATCGCCCCCTTTGATTGCGCCGGCGGGCTCCATGTCGTCATCATCAGAGCCTTCATCTTCATCGGTGGTCTCATCGGTGTGCTCTCCACCATGCTCTTCAGCATGCTTCTCAGCACCCTCCTCCGTGTGCTCTTTGCTATCCTCCACCACCTGCTTTTCCTTGTCGGCAGCTTTGGCTTTTTTTCGGAGACGTTCGGCCTTCTTACCCTCTTTGGCCCTAGCATTGAGGAATGCAGCCTCATCATTCTTGGTGGGGTGAACCATGTTGTCTCCCACCCTGACGGCTTCCTCCTTCAAACTGGCAATCCATTCATCCACCTCCTCCTTGGAGGACTATATCCACTGCTCCACAACACCCTTGGCATCACACTCCGGCATCTTGGCCAGAATGTCACCCTTGGCGGAGTTATTGCAGAGCGGAATAACCTTCTATGATAAGTGAAATATGCAGCCTCTCTTGAAGAGCTAGCAGATGAGCAGATAGTGTTCCATTACCGACAAGTTGTTGTTGACTCTAGTGTGCAGGCGCATTGGATCAGTGGAGTTCTTGTACTCCCATGCTCTTCGGCCTCCTCTGTGCTACAGTGGGGCGATTCAGCGGTGGGTAAAATCCACCCCAACCATCACTATGGTCAAACCAGCAGCTTTGACGATGTGGATGATGTACAATGCCATTCTTAGTTTGGCATCGCCGGGCCCGACATTGCTCCAAGTCTCCTCCTTCTCGATTTCTAGGTCTGGAGGTGGCAAAAGGAAGGAATTTCATCTTGCTGGTCTTGCTTGATCCAGCACCAATCTATCCCTCCACTCATTCCACTTGGTGTGCAGTTTGCCGCCAAGATAGTGCTTCTTCATGTTCATTCTTGGAATCCAAGTCACACTCCCGAAGAGAGTGTCGTTCTCGATCCAGGGGATGAAAAAGTGCCAGAACAGATCAACATTGGGTGCTATCCCTAGGAAGTATTTGCAGAGGTGTGCGTAAATAGACATGCAGGTGATAGCATTGAGGGAGAAATCTAGCAAGTGAAATCTGTAGGACTGGATGACCTACACGAAGAAATCTGAGACTACCCGGCTTAGAAGTGGAATTGGTTGTCCGCTGGTTCAGCCAACCCCGGAAGGACTTATGTAGCTAGATGATCGTCGGCCTTGCTCGACCAGACATATGGATATTTATTTGTCAAATCATCGGCCATCGGCGTCGGCGGGAAGACGGCCTGCTCCCGCCGCCTCTTCTCCCTCTCGAGCTTCTTCTACTCCGCCTCTGGGTCTACTGCCATCTTCGCTCACTTTAGGGCTGTGGCAAGTGCAAAGGCGGGGGATTGAGGAATGGCGCAGTGGAGTGGCGGGGGAAGGAGCGGAGTGCTCTGTTCTTGCGCAAGGAAGAAAACGAAGGAGGCGGACACTAGATTGGAGTCGAAAGCGGGTAAATGAGTAGCGCCCCTTGCGGTTTCCTTCTTACGGGTAAGGCGCGGGGGCTGGCTCTTTTCAGGCGCACTACCCCTGGCGATCAAATTCAATCCACCTCTCCCAGATTCCGCATTTAATGCGTGTCGTGGGGGTGTGGTAAAAGAGAAGATTACAATAGTTATCCTCTGCCACGTGTGCCTGTGCACTGTTTGGGCCTAGCCCAATGATGCCTCGCATGCGTGTGCGGCCCAGGCCCAAGGGCTCCTATCGGTGTACTAAGATATGGGTACCTTTGTACGCTGACTTATGCACACGAAGTTGTAGCTTTCCCGCCGGCGAGGCTTGCTCGAGGACTACTGCATACAAGACTCAAGATCCAACATACAAGACCAGGAAGAAGACCTCCAGGCAGGTGATCGAGGAGTACTAATTTAGTACCGAAGATCATGATTCCAGTTGCCGGCAAGCTCCGCAACAACAAGCAATGACCCGGCAAGCTCCTTGCCGGGAAGTTCCCCCTTCGCGCTTTTCGACCGCTCCACCTCATCGACCAACTGATGGCTTGTCAAGATTATGTGTCAAGTGGGCGAGCGACCTGAGGAGGATCATCAGGACGCCTATCAGCACATCGCATGCAGATCAACTTTACTGATACCCGTCTAGTGGATGTGTCAAGGAGATAGGCTCGTCCACGTCGACGACACATAAGGAGAGACGCCTTTTTCCAAAGGATTGCTATCAGTTCATGGTGCATTACATGCCCTTGTCCTAGTCCGACGGGATTAGATTGGATAGCAAGGAGACCACTATTCACAAGTTGTAATAACCATATTGCCACTATGGTGACCCATTTTTGTCTATAAAAGGAGGCCCATGGCTACCTTGGCACGGGTCGACACTTTGCTCATGCTTACATAGTAGTTGCACCTTGCTCACGCTTTTCCCGCAAGCTACGCTTGTAACTTGAGCCCCAAGTCAATCCACCAAACAAGTAGGAGTAGGTTTTTCTGCCTCCACGGCGGCTCTAACCTGAGAAAACCTCGCGTGTGAACTCTTGGAATTTCTCTTTGTGCTCGTCGATCTTCCTAGCCGAACTGCAAAGGGGCCACACTAGTCCCATAGATTGTCGTACCCCGACACTCGATAGTCTTCCAACCAAGTCTCTGGCTTCGACTCACCAGTAGACTTTCCGATTCCAGTTGCCAACCTGAAGTTGGCCAGAAAGTCTGTGGCCTGAATGTACCTGCTGAAACACTCGGGGCCTGAGGAAGTGGATCCACACGGGTGATCTATGTCAAGGCCATGTTTGTTGGATCGGCCCCTATCGACCAAGTTCTGAGCAAGAACGGATCTAGTGTTGAACTGTGGATCCCGGTAGTCAACATCGGCATGGTCCCACGAACGGTAACCACTCGGCAAGCAGGAAAGGCTAGGCCTTCGATCATCCTTGTACAACTGCCTATCTACATAGGGCTAGCACCCGTATGTGACATCTCGCAGAGGGGGCGTCTGAGTGCGATCAAAATCTTAATGCCGCCAAGGAGGAGTGACTTGGCGAGGTCCCCGGTCTCCATACTGATCTCTGCGTAAGGGGTGAGCCACCTCCCTCAAAGTGGGCAATGGTCTCCGCCTTCTAGATGCAATTTGACTATGAGCCGACTAAACTATATTGGCTAGACCGATCTGCTGTGAATGCGGTTTTGAGACTGCGACACAGCCGAGTTTTGTGAGAGGGCTTTTTTCAACAGAGCTTGTATCTGTCGATCCAAATGGACGGCTCGATCGAGTTGGCCATCCGGGTCGCTGCCACTAAGTTCTGTAGCAGAGTGTGAAGCACTCCATAATTTTGCGGCTGGTTGTTCGGAAATAACTGCCTGCAGCTCCGACTGGAGCTGGGTTGTTGACGAGTGCAGTCTTCAAGCGACTTCTGCAGCCGCTCGAGGCACTGGTGCTCGGCCACAGTTGCCAAATGCATTGGTTCTAAGGCCAAGGCCTCGTGTATCGTCCTTGTGATCGGAGTGAACATGTCCTGCTCGTTCCTGTGCTTGAGTTCTTCCCTCTGCTCCCGAGTGAGAGATTGGGGAACATAAGGCTTGTTGTCGGCCTGATGGTCGTCTCCAAGGCCGTCCCCGGCGTGCCTGTGCGAAACGCCGTCGAGGTCGTCGCGAGTGCCCATGTACCCGGGAGGACCATGCTGCTCCATGCCGGCCATAAGAACCTTAGCAGTACACTCGTTGCTCTCGCACTTGGATTCATCCATAGACTACTCATGCAGGGTGGATAACAGATCGAGAACAGGCTCGTCAGGCTCGAGCACTGCCACCTGCACAGCCATGTCCTGAAGGGCAACAACGTGCATGACCTAGCATTGGAGCCACGAGTGCCCAGAGCGCTTGCGATGGTGAGCAACGGGAAGTAGGGGTGCCGCATGGTACAGGACCGGTGGCTATCAGAGAACGACTCAGTAGGAAGATGCACGGAAGTGTGTTGTGCCTCGGGTAGCGATTCCACGTCCAGCGGAGCCTCCTAGAGCCACGCTGAGTTGTCAGTGACAAAGCTAAGGGCACCAAATCAGATCTTTCCACTGAGGATCATGATGATGATGAAGATTCCACCTGCATGGGATATTGCTACATGCACATCCCCATGATGGGCGCCAACCGTCAAGGCAACGAATCTAACAGTGAGTACTAGGGGTACGAATAGGGACAGAACCTAGCTACAGCGTAGGTTTGATACTCAGATTTATGAGTTCAGGCCCCTCACGGAGAGGAAATAGCCCAACGTCTTGAGCTCTGGAGCTGAATTTTCTTTGGAGGCGTGTGATCATAGTTGGCTGCAAACCTTTGTCATGGCACCGAAGGAGGGCTTATGTCGTGCATACGATGGTATATGGGACTGGCAAAGATCACTTTGCAGTTCGGCTATCAGGATCAATGGGCACAAAGAGCAGAATCAACAGTCAACCCAAGTGTTTACCCAGGTTCGGTCCGCTGTGAAGTGTAAACCCTACTCCTGCTTTGATTGTATTTGATGTGGAGTTCAAGTACAAGGAGCGTAGCTTGCCGGCAAGGTGCGCAGGAAGTGCAGCTACGCGTGTAATTGAACCAAGTATCGACCTTTGTAAAGGTAGTCGTGGGCCTCCTTTTATAGATGAAGGGGTCACCACAATGACAAAATGGTAATTACTTGGTTGATAGAATGTGGCTATGATATGCACACGGACGGGTGTCAATAATGGTAATCCTCAGGCGGCGAGCTTCTATGTGCCCGACAAACCTCACCAAACCACTTGCCCGCTCGACACCTATTGACAAGCGACTGGCTGGTCGCTGAGGTGGAGCAGCGGAAAGGTAGTGGAGGCTTGCCGGTTCCATGCTTGCTGGTATGTGGCTTGCCAACCCAGAACTTGTCAGTCTTGTAAAATACTTCTCGATGATGAGAAGATGCACAACCGGGAAGAAGCGCCTTCCTGATGCATCCTTGGTCATGCTTGCCGGCATAATGCTTGGCGGATGTAGCGCTTGCTGGAATGATTAATTCTTCACGAGAGTGACTTATTCAATAGCTCTAGACTAGCATGGCACATCTTTAGAAGGTTTGTGGGACCCTGGTTCCCACTACACCGACAGGAGCCCCCGGGCCCAGCTTCAGCAGAGAACTCTAAGGATCACGAAGCTGGAGCTGGGACCAAACTTGGCATATCCTTCTCATCTTCGAGAAGGTAGCCTCCGGAAAGATTGCCCTTGTGAAAACTGCTAGGCCCTGAGCCCGTCTTCAGGCTCATCTACTGCAGAGAACTTCAAAGATGTCGATGCTAGAGTGGAACCCTGCTGGCTGTATCAGCAGATCTTGCCTGGTTTTGCTAGAATGCTTGTTGGCTCAGTCCTTGACGGCATCATTGAATGCGTATTTTCAGGAAAGTGGTTCCCAGGAAGGCTTCTGAAGAAAAAGTCATTTCCGGCCTCAATAGAGAACTCGGGGTTCTTGATATTGTGGGAGCCCTCGGGTCTAGTTTTCCGAAAAAATGATTCAAGAATACTTATGGCGTGAAGATCATTTCCTTCCTTCAGTAGAGAACTCATGGTTCTCGATAGCATGGCCAGTTTCCCGAAAGACTGACCTAAGGAAACCACGGAGGTAATCTTCCACTTGTATACCTACAACACTGACTTGGCATGGAAATGCCGCAATAGTGTTTTCAGCACAAAAAGTTAATTAGCATCTGATTCACACTTAACTCATGTGTAAGTTTTGATTTCTACTAAATATTTCCTACACTTGCTGCAATGCTTCTTGGTGCACATGCTCCAGTCGGCAGTGCTTGAGGGAACAGGACCTTAGCAGCTTGCCGAGAACACCGCCTTCTGAAAAGGTTTATCTTCCCGGTCCTAATGCAGCTGCCCACATTGCCGAGCAGACTAAAGACAACTAGGAGTGCAACTAGCCCCTGAGAAGGCTCCTTAGTGCAAGGTCACATATAAACAAAAATCTTAAAAGAACAAAGACTTATTAAGCCTTTTCCTTGAATAACTATATTTTTTACAATTATTCTCTAGAATTGCCGGAATGCCTTCTAGTCATACACATTCCAGTCAATGGTGCTTATGATCGGGTCCTAGTTAGCAGTCCATCGACAACGCCGCCTCCTCGAAGGCTTAATGCTTTGAGAACAAACGCAGTTGCATAGGTGTTGTCAGGCGGTCCCAGACCACCAAGAGCGCGGAATGTTCTGAACCGCTCCTCTGCACGCAGGTTATACAAAAAAGCCATTCAAGGAAAAGAACAAACATCATATAGCAATCAAGGTGTTAGAACTTAACTTTGGCGGTGTGAAACTGGTCCGCCTCCGCCTCCACCTCCGCCGCCTCCTCTACCCTCACCCGTAACCGTTGGTGATGGAAACTTGGACGTAGACGGAGCACCCGTCGCTACGCCCTTCACCTTGGGCGCCATGGCGATGAAGATGATGAAGCTGACGTGTAGACTGCTGATTCAGGTTGGCACACGCGATCCCCTACCTGGCGTGCCAAAGATGTCGTATGTACGACAAACTATGGGACCGGCAAAGATCCCTTTGTAGTTCAGCTATGAGGATCAACCCGCACAAAGACCAGAACCAACAATCAACACAAGTGTTTACCCAGGTTCGGGCGGCTGTGAAGCGTAAAACCCTACTCCTTCTTTGATTGTATTTGATGTGGAGTTCAAGTACAAGTAGCGCAGCTTACCGGCAAGGTGTGCGGGAAGTGCAGCTACGCATGTAATTGAACCAAGTGTTGACCTTTGTGAAGGTAGCCATGGGACTCCTTTTATAGATGAAGGGGTCACCACAATGGCAAAATGGTAATTACATGGTTGATAGAATGTGGCTATGACACGCAGATGGACGGGTGTCAATAAAGGTAATCCTCAGGCGGCGAGCTGCCACGTGCCCGACAAACCTCACCTAACCACCTGCCCGCTCGACACCTATTAACAAACGACTAGCTGGTCGCTGAGGTGGAGTGGTGGAAAGGTAGTGGAGGCTTGCCGGATCCTTGCTTGCTGGTATGTGGCTTGCCGGCCCAGAACTTGTCGGTCTCCTAAAATACTTCTCAATGTTGAGAAGAAGCGCCTTCCTAATGCGTCCTTGGTCTTGCCGGTGTAACGCTTGGTGGATGTAGCGCTTACCGCAATGTTTAATCCTTCACCAAACTGACTTATGCAATAGCTCTGGACTAGCATGACCCATGTTTAGAAGGTTTGTGGGACCCTGGTTCCCACTATGCCGTCAGCTTATATAGAGTGCGCCCGCCCTCTTTAATGATACGTTACAAGGGGAGATAAGAGGGGGAGTAACTATGGGCGTTACTGGAAACTATCGCTATAACTACACTTCAAGTCCAATGTTAAGCCTGCCGAATGTTGCAGCTCCGACATCACCCCTCCTTCTCTTGTATCCGAGTGCTGATGGTGAGGCCGACTAGTGCGAAGATGTCCGGGTGGACATCCAAGGGTGCGCATCCGAATGCACCAATGATCCGGAGACCTTCCAATGATGGAGTGGGGCCCTAGGTCGGCCCTAGATGTCAAGTCTATGATCCTACCCTTATAGGTGACCCCATCAAATACCCTTTCAGATTACGACATCAATATAATTAAAACATAGGTTTTGTATTTAATGATTGGTACTTGTGAGCTGCGTTGGGATTTTACCTGAAGAGGAGAGGAGATGCATCACAGTAGAGATAAGTATTTCCCTCAGTGAGAACCAAGGTATGAATTGAGTAGGAGGATCGCGCAAAGCCTCCTGAACAACACATGCACACACAAAAGCAAATACTTGCACCCAACACGGGTAAGAGGGTCGTCAATCCCCTTGAACACGTTAATTGCAAGGATCAAATCTTGTAGTGGTAGATAGATAAATTGTAAAACAAAATAAACAATAAAAATAGCAGCAAAGATATTTTGGTTTTTTATATATATGATAAAACTAGACCCGGGGGCCATAGTTTTCACTAGAGGCTTCGCTCTCGAACACATAGCATATGGTGGGTGAACAAATTACTATTAGGCCATTGATAGAAAAGTGCATAGTTATGATGATATTGAAGGCAATGATCATGTATATAGAAATCACGTCTGAGACAAGTAGACCGACTCCTGTCTGCATCTACTACTATTACTCCACCGATCGACCACTGTCCAGCATGCATCTAGGGTATTAAGTTAATAAAAACAGAGTAACGCCTTAAGCAAGATGACAAGATGTAGACAAAGTAAACCCAATCAATATGAATAAACCCCCATCGTTTACTCTTAAAGGCAACAATACAAATATGTGTCTTGTCCCTTTCTGTCACTCGGATAGAGCACCGTAAGATTGAACCCATTACAAAGCACCTCTCAGACTAAAGATAAATCAATCTAGTTGGCCAAACCAAACGGATAGGTCGGAGAGAAATACAAAGCTATAACAATCATGGATAATAAAGTTCAGACATGACACAATTAATTCTCATGAATATTCAGATCATAAACCCACAATTCATTGGATCCCAACAAACATACCACAAAAGAAGATTACATCGGATAGAACTCCAAGAACATCAAGGAGAACATTGTATTGAAGATCAAAGAGAGAGAAGAAGCCATCTAGCTGCTAGCTATGGACCCTAGGTCTGTGGTGAACTACTCACTCATCATCGGAGGGTAGCAAGGATGATGTATAGGCCCTCCATAATTGATTTCCCCTTCGGCAGAGTATCGAAAAAGGCCTCCAGATGGGATCGCGGAAGAACAGAAACTTGCGGCGGCGGAAAAGGTGTTTTGGGTGGCTCTTTGTTGGTTTCCCAGTTTTCGAGAATTTATAGATGTGGGATTAGGTCAGACAGAGCCACGAGAGCCCCACAAGGCAACATGTGCTCGACCTGTTGCCTTGCCATGTGGCACCCCGGCTTAGAGGAACCGGAACACCCTGTATTCCAGCCCATAGATAAGGTCTTGTGGAATACGACACTGCTTGGCATAGAACAAATCAGCACCAATTACAAAGAATATGAGTACAATGGTCTGATGTTACAACGGATTGCATCGGCACGATGACACTACATCTGCTAAGGTAGCTCGATGCTAGCAGCAGAACAACTCGTAGTAGCGGAATAACTTCTAGCAGCGGAACAACGACAATGGTGATGGACTCCACTCCTCAGGGACTCTAGCTGGGACACGGCCTAGCTCGCAAACTCGGGATCCTCGACAAGCAATCATTCACGACATCACCTGCAATCTGGCATGACACGTCAGGTGAGTACTTTGAATGTACTCACAAGCTCACAAGAACCAAAAGCATCAAGGCAAGACAAACAACATAGCAATAACAAGTTAAATTATTTAGAACTAATATGATGTGGAAGCAACTATTAATCAAGATTTGGTAATTCTAGAATTACTGATGAACCATCATCTTGGGTCACATGAACAATCTCACTCTTGGCTAACCGACCAAGCAACATATCATCTCAATCACCTCATGATCACTGTGTGATTACATCACAATCTGATGACCATCCTCAAGATCATCCCAATATCATCATCGGCATCCTGCCAAAATGTTACTTGGTCACATATAAGTATATGTCATATATAAGTCATTTTGTCATCCTGAGTGTTGATCGAACGGTGTGACCTAGTATGAACTGTGTCCATGACCGAGGACATGGCTATCGATAGTTTATACGCTCTGCAGAGGTTAGTACACTGTACCCACACCATAGAACTCATGGCCTCGTGCTCCCACTCGGGTGGACCAATGACATTATGAAAAAACCAATCTATTGCATGACACTCTCCCGGCCACTCCGACAAACTCCCCATTGGGCTAAGTCATGGGTGGCCCCGATGTCACTGCATGACATACGCCACCTTCGTGGCCGACCACCGTCGTGGCGAAACAAAACAAAAATGTCCTAAACGGGGACACCCGGGTACAACACAACTTGGGCACAGAAGGTTATTGCTGCATACCAGGCCAGGGTAGTGCGCGCACATAACCTTCCCTAGTTGGAGGCACCGGCGAGAGGCATGACAATAGACCGAATTAGGGCCTCCCCATCGAGGCAAGTGTGGCTCCACTGGTGAGCTCGGTTCGGTGGCACCTGGCCAACGAAATGACGGAATTTGTCCCCAAGGTATATCTGTGATAACTGTTACTCCAATATCATATATCAACCTGTAATCCAAGTCATAGCAATATCCAACGAATAATATGGTCATATCATTATTATTAACTCCATAGGTACAAGATTAAGTAAGATCATGCTAAATCCAAAGCAAATGGTCCTACTAATCCAATAGTAATATCAAGATTCTTAATCTTAGATTAATATGATAACATCAAATCAAAATAATACTCCAATCTATAATATCCAATATGATCATGATGAGATGAAATTATTGCTCCTAATAATCCAATGGTGACATGGCATTCTCAAACTAGCAAAGCATTAGTCCCAAAAATCCAAGCATCATCATGGCAGTAGCAAGATCATGTATAACCCCAAGAAATGCAATGAATAAATCATATTTAGCTATTACAAATTTTAAGCAAGTTTATTCATATAAACCATGACATTTCATTGCAATCATGCAAATGGAGGGTGTGGCTTGCCTGGGGTCGGTGGATTCACCGGCTGGAAGTGCGAGGAGCTCGCGGAAATATCTGCCGGAAAAGATTCTCTCTCAAAGGAGCTGAATATAGGGCCAGGGAAAAATGGTCATTTTCAGAATGTTAAAACATGGTGAAAATGATACCATCGGAACAGGCTCGATGAATAGAGAATGTGGGCTTTGGAATCACCTGATTCAGAGACACGGTTGAAAAAGATACGGCCATTCATTCATTAGGCAAAAACAAATAGATTCTATCCATTTCTGCTCTTAACTGACGAAACATTAGTAATATAAGGCTTTCTGTCGGCGGCTGAGAACGAAGGCGCACTTCAGGAAATACGTCTTCGGGAGGAGAAAGCGTACTTCCGCCTGAAGCACTGATGGAATACGCTTCCAAGATGGGAAAGCATATTTCTCAAAATACGTTTCCACTTAAGGGACCAGGCCCAGTGCCTATTTGACTGACTGGTGGGGCCGCGGGACCACATGGTAGGCCGGGGAAGGGGTCGTCGTCTACAAGCTCCTCCCCGTGCTCGGCCAAGGTGCAGTGGCGCTCGACTGGTGATTGCCAGTGGCTTCGGCCGTCTCCCGTCGCGCTCAGCATATGGATGAGCTCAACGCGGCGCGGTGCATCTAGTAGTGTAGAGTAGGGCCGCAGAGAAGGACAGAGGCAACGGTGACTTCGACGCCAGTGGAGGGTTGCTTCGGGTGCGGGTGGATTCGATGTTGTGGGGCTCAGGTGGAGGAGATGAACGGCGGTGTTGTGGGGCTCGGGCGGATGAGCAAAACGACACTTGGGGTGCGGCCAAAGCAAGTAGAGCACGCGTTTGGTATGCATGACCACGTGGTCACTGCGTGCATTGATGCGTGCATGGTGACTCAGCGTGGTCGACGATATCCAGTGTGTAGTCCGTCCCAAGTAGGACCTCTCTGTAGTCATGGATCATCAAAAGAAACTTTGGGTTGATGGGATGCCTCAGATACAATTTTTTGTAGCAAAGGGCATGAAGTTGTGGTCAAATGACTTGGGCAAAGGGCCAATGATGTTGTCAAAGCTGATTAGGGTAGAAAGGACTATGATCTGGTGTAATTTGAGGGGATTTTTACCAATATTTATCCTTGTTGCTTCACAACTGAAAAATTGGTCCAGAAAATGGAATTGGATGAGTCACTCACATAGAGTGTTTTAATGGGCTGAAATTTGGTAGAGCATGATGATATAGACATAAGAAGACACTGTAAAATTTCATACCATTTGGACATGCCAAAATGGTACTTCCTTCACAATGGTCTTCTCTGGACAGAAACTTGAGATAATTATGGAGAGATATTGGATTGGTGAAATGAGCCCAAACTTGGTGGAGAGAAGTTATATAGGTAGGAACATGCTCTGGTAAATTTTCAGCAATTATGGAGCAATATAAAATATAGTTGTTTCACAAACTGAAAATATTACCAGAAAAAAGATTTGAAAGTATGCTCGCATAGATTGTTGGACGGAGCTCAAATTATGTGGAGTAATGTGATTTGAGCGTATGAATGATATGGCAAAATTTCAACTCATTTGAGTAATCCTAGCTAGTACTTCCTTCACAAAGCTTCTCTCTAAACAGAAACTTTGAAAATTTGATGAGGTAGGTTAACTAGGCAAATGGAGCTGTCATGTGGCAATGATTTGGACATGAAAGAGTGCTCAAAAAGTTTGAGGGCAATCCAAAAAATATAAATAACCGTGTCTTCACAAAGTGCCATTCTGGATAGAATAGGAAAATGAATATTCCTGAATTATTTTTGAACTAGGTAAGGAAGGGTTTGGACATATTTGTGGAATATATGATCCAAAGAATTTATGAGAATTTTGTGGGAATTAATGGCAAGGTAGAAATATAGGTTGGTTCACAACCTAGGTCAAACAGGATTATTCCATTAATAGAAAAAGGAATATTCCCAAGAAATAAAGATTGGGGTTGGGCTAGAATGGAACTGACATGGTCTTGGGAAAGATTTGAAATCATGAACCACTTGGGAGAAGAAAGAATGATGATCTCCCTGGTTTCAAGTCCACGGAACCACTCCAAAAAAGAAAACAGAGCAAACACCAAGGAAAAACAAAAGAAAATGAAAGGGTAAAAAATCAGGGTGTCGGTGTAACAAACAGGTGTGTTTGTTGACCTGACTTATGCACCGGCGTACGACTGCCCATACAGCTAATGCCTAAACATGGTACAATATGAACCAGAGAAACCGCTCTTCGTGAGATCAAGGAGTGCATTAAGAAGATCAAAGTAGCCAGAGAATATCCTAGGAGGGCCTCTCTTGCCGGGCAGGCGAGCCCAGCAGGGGCAAGGCTACGCCTGAGGCCAACTCCAAACCGCCCCGGCAAGGTTCCCGGGGCCGCTAAGATCACAAGACAGAGTCCCCGGCAGGCTCCGTCCGGCAAGCCTCCGCCAAGACGCCACCACTCCACCTCATCGTACGACAGTCGCTAATCAGTACAGTGTCGAGCTCCCAAGTGGCTAGGTGGATCCCGTCGAACATGTGGCAACCTGCTAAAGAAGGAATTAACTTTATTGACACCCATCCTGATGGCGTGTCACGCTAATAAGAGATAGATGGATAAGCAGCGCGGCAAGCTTACCAGGCTTCAACCTCAGCATGACACCTAGCAGTACATTTAATCCACTTTGTCCTAACTGCCAGAGTTAGGTATGATAACACTGTTGGCTATCTAATCAAGCCGTAATGACTGTTTTGCCATTGTGGTCGCCCCTTAAACTATAAAAGGAGGCCTGAGGCAACCTAGAAAAGGGTTCGGATCTTTGATCCCTCAACACTTGTACGCGCATAGCTGCTCTCCCCGAGGCACACTTGCCAGGCTTGAGCACTTCGTGTCTTCATGTTCCTCCAAATCAATCCACCATAGCAGGAGTAGGGTTTTACGCTGCAAAAGCGGCCCAAACCTGGGTAAAAGGGAGTAGTACATCACCATGCTACCCAGTTGTTTTTGCTCTTTGTGCAATGTGAATTGTTTCCCCACCGAACCACAAAGGGGCAACCCTACCCCATAGGTGATCGTGCATTCCCCCACGACATCTTTGGCGCGCCAGGTAGGGGGACTCGCTTGTACGAATTTGAAGCGATAACCAGCGCGTCGATCTTCTTCGCCTTCTACATCATCAATGGTTCCCAAGAAGAAGAGCGGGACGGCGGCACAGCCCTCCACTTCGAAGGCTCCTTCACCCGCAGCTGCGGGCGACGCGGGCGCCACAGCCACGATGGCTGGAGTAGGCGCCACGAGCGGCGCATTCACTGCAGACGGTACGACTGTCGTCCCCACCATAGTTGGAGTGGGAACTGGGGCCACTAGGGGTGCCCAGCTCCCACATTCCTCCAGCGAGCACGCTCACACCGGTGCAGGTCATGGTGATGCTCTGCCTCCACCTCCCCGTCGCACCAGTGAGGACAACCAGCACAACGACGACGCCCTCTCTGGAGAAAGCCATGACCCTCTTGCTACACCGACCAGGGGGGCGACATTAGGACATGCCTCCGCGCCACGCAGGGCGAGCGTGACAAGACCCCGAGTGGCGCCATCGACCCACAACAACCGCGCCCGCATGGAAAGGGCCCAGCTGATTAGGAGCTTGGCCACCAGGATCAACATCAGCCGCACCAGACTGCCCTTGTGATTGGTCCAAGGCGGCGAAAGCACAAAGACACTCCTTCTGGCTTGACCAGGAGTCGAGCGACGTCGCACTCCGCTTCCCACGCCATGTCAGGGACAGTGGCCGAAGCAATGGCGAGGGCTCAGCTGCTGCTGAACTTTCCCCCAGTGGCAAAAAAGATGGACGAGTGGAGAACCACCATTCTATGCCTCATCGGATTTGCTGATGCCAATAAATCGCAGCGCGTAGAACCTTTGCGACACCCACAGGCAACGCTGGCAGCCCACGGTGGTGGTCACGCAGAGAGGATTACACCCTCGGTGCAGTCCCCTCCGCGGCAACCCGCCCAGGAGCATGCACGGCGGGCTCAGCAAACCCAGCGTGTCAAAGAGCCTGACGAGATATCGATGGCATCGTCTGATCCGCAGCTCTAGCAAGATCAACGCTAAGTGTTGAAGGATAGGAGGAAGGAAGACGCCCGCGTCAGCATCGAGCGGCGGCGCGAGGCACGCCGCCAATCAGATAGGCGTAATGGCCCCGACGTTGACGAACCCGCGCCTAGTGCTGGCGGGTCCTTGCCTTACGAGGTAGGGTGCCCTGCCTTCACTCATGAGTTGCGGCAAGTTCGTTGGCCATCATCTCGCACCTTCAAGCCTGACTTGCCGGAGAAATATGATGAAAAACTGATCCCCGGCAGAGTTTCTAGGCATTTACACGATTGCTATCCAAGCTGCCAAGGGATGGGATGAAAAAGTGCTCGCCAATTATTTTCCATTGGCACTTAAGCCCAATGTGAGATCTTGCTAATGCATCTGCCTGAGGATTCCATCTCCTCCTAGGCAGACCTATGCAATGAGTTCGTTGGCGCCTTTACGGACGGTCATCAAGATCCGGGGCAGCTCAGTGACCTGCAAGCCCTTCTACAGAAAGAAGGAGAGAGCCTGCACAAGTATCTCCAGGGATTTAGCCGAGTACACCACAACATTCCAAAGATACATCCGGCAGCCGTGATTGCCGCATTCCATACGAATGTGCGTAATCGGAGGATGCGCGCTAAGATGGATGTTCGGCTACCCAAAATCGTCAACGAGCTCTATACGTTGGCGGACAAGTGCGCTCCTGCTGAAGAGGGGAAAAGACTTC
Source organism: Thinopyrum elongatum (assembly GCA_011799875.1). Lineage (NCBI taxonomy): Eukaryota > Viridiplantae > Streptophyta > Magnoliopsida > Poales > Poaceae > Thinopyrum > Thinopyrum elongatum. The sequence goes on along the minus strand of CM022300.1, from coordinate 263,941,188 downwards.
CAGGGGAGGAAGTCCGTGTCGAAGTTGATTCAGAAGACGACGACGACGATGATGCCACCCCTAGGAAGAGGAACAGAAAGCACAACAAAAAGCGTAAGGGAAAGCAGTGATGGCTGTTGAGAGCTCCGGTGATCTTAACGCCGGCAAGAAAGCAAAGACCAAAGCACCCGGCAAAGAAGCCACTACATGCGCTGATTGCCGGGCAGCGACAGCAGCTGAGAAAACTGGCAAATCTGACGGGCCATACTGCAAGATCCATAGGACCAAGGGCCATGATCTCCAAGATTGCAAACAAGTCAAACAGCTGGTTGAAAGGCAGAAGGCTGAATATGAAAGGCGTGATAAGGAGAGAGACCAGGATGGCACTGGCAGGAAAGGCCGTAGTGGCCGCGGTGGTCATCATGGCAAAGTTGATCAGCAGAAAGAGAAGCCGCCAGGGGCCGTGAGAAAAAGGAAAGTGAGGATGACATTGAAGAGGAGGATGATGAAACCAGTGAATTGGAATTTTAGAAGGCTACTGAGGCAATGTGCATTGACATGGGCGCGTCCTTGCACTCTTCTCACAGCCAACTTAAGAAGTTGGCGCGTGAGGTCAATGCTGCAGAGCCGGTAGCAAGCGCTCGAGAGCCACTTAAGTCATCCTACACGCCCGTCATTTTTTGACGTTGAGGATCACCCAGATCGCACCACTGCGGTTTGATGTTTGCCATTGTTGGTTTCACCAACAATCCGCAACCTCAAGGTCACAAAGATGTTGGTTGATGGTAGGGTAGGGTTGAATTTGATTTTCCTTGACGTGCTTAAGAAACTTCAAATTCCTAATGAAGATCTAAAGAAGACTGGCACTTTCTAGGGGATGAACCAAGGAGGGAGCCAGCCTAAGGGGAAGATTATGTTGCCAATTACATTTGGCGGGGAACTAAAATATAGGACTGAGAAGGTTGTGTTTGATGTTGTTAAGCTTCACCTGCCATTCAACGGAATCCTTGGTCGTCCAGCTTTGGCTAAGTTTATGGCGGCGGCCCATTACGCATATAACACCCTGAGGATGTTGGGCCCTATGGGAGTCATCTCCATCCCGTCAAATAAGAGGATACAGTCATATGCGTTGACAAGATGTACAGGGATGCGGTAGCAGCTGAGGGCGTCAATGCCCCAGCTGCCGCCCAGGAAGAAAAGAAAGTTAAGAAAGCTGGCAAGGACACTGACAATGACATCGGGAAGCGCGCCTCTTCGGAGTGCGCTGCACCCGGCAGCAACCTGCCGGAAAGTTCGGCTAGCAAGAAATCCAAGGCTGCTCCCCCTGCAAGGAAGAAAGTTCTGGCGAGGCACGATGGCACTAATGGTACTTTCACCATTAGTTCCACCCTTGATGACAAATAGGAAAGCGTGCTTGTTGCGATCCTGCGGGCGAATGTTGATGTGTTTGCATGACAACCATCTGACATCCCCAGTGTTCCCAGGGAGGTAATCGAGCACCACCTTGCTATCTTCCCTCATGCCCATCCCATCAAGCAGAAGGTAAGAAAGCAGGACTTGGAGAGGCAATAGTTCATTGCCGAAGAGATCAAGAAACTTGAAGCAACAGGTTTGGTCAGGGGAGTGTTGCACCCAACTTGGTTAGCAAATCCAGTGGTGGTGTGCAAAGCAAATGGGAAGTGGAGACTTTGCATTGACTTCACTGATTTGAACGAAGCATGTACAAAGAATCCCTTCCCCTTGTCGCGCATCGATCAGATCGTCGATTCCACTTCAGGATGTGATTTTCTCTCCTTCCTTGATGCATACTCCAGCTATCATCAGATCTTCATGGCCAAGGAAGAAGAGGAGAAAACCGCATTTATTACCCCGTGCGGCACGTACTGCTTCGTACGTATGCCCTTCGGGCTAAAAAGTGCCGATTCGATGTTTGTGAGGGCTATGCAGATTGGTTTTGAGCCTCAGCTTCAAAGGAACATAGAAGCCTACATGGACGATATAGTTGTCAAAACCAAGGACAAGTCCATGCTTGTTGTAGATTTGGAAGAAACCTTTGCGAACCTCTGGAAGATCAACTTGAAGCTTAACCCAGAGAAATGTGTGTTTGGCATTCTGTCCGGCAAGCTCCTCGGATTTTTTGTGTCTCAGCGAGGGATAGAAGCCAACCCCGACAAGATCAAAGCAATAGAGCAGATCCAAGCCCTGAAAACTATCAAGGATGTGAGGTGTCTGGCTGGATGTGTTGCCGTGCTGACTAGGTTCATTTCAAAATCCGCCGACGTGCCTTGCCGTTCTTCAAAATTTTGAAGAAGGATGGCCCAATGAAATGGACTCCGGAGGCAGAGGCTGCATTGCGGGATTTGAAAACCTACCTTTCGTCTGCGCCAACTTTGGTTGCACCTAGATAGCAAGAGTCGTTGCTACTGTACCTATCAGCGACAAATCAAGTGGTTAGTGTTGCGTTGGTGGCGCAGATAGAAGTAGGTAGCAAAGAAGCCGAAGCAGCAGAGCCACCCCATGATGAACCGAACCTATCCCAGGCAAGGCCTGACATTGACAATGAAAGGGGGCCACAAGCAAATGCTGATAATCAGAAGGTGTTAGCAAGGAAGAAAATGATGCAGCGGTCAGTCTACTTTGTTAGCTCCCTCCTGCAGGGGCTAGGTCAAGGTACTCTAGGGTGCAACAATTGATCTTCGGCCTTCTCATGGCCTCAAGGAAACTGCGCCATTACTTCCATGCCCACGAGATCACAGTTGTGACTCGCCTTCCGTTGCAGCATATTCTGAGGAACCCCGAGGCTACCGGCAGTATAGTGGAATGGGCGCTGGAATTGTCAAGTTTTGCTTTGAAGTTTGAAAGCACGGCGACTATCCAAAGCAAGGCACTGGCAGAATTTATTGCAGAATGGATGCCAACGCCTGATGAAGAAGTGGTAGAGACAACCCTCCCCGGTAAGGAGACCCCCAAAGAATGGATAATGTACTTTGATGGAGCTTTTTTGCTACAAGGCGCCGGGGCTGGAGTGCTGCTTGTCGCACCCACCGGGGAGCACCTCAAGTATGTTATCCAAATGCACTTCCCCAGGGAAGATGCTACAAACAACACAACCAAGTATGAGGGGCTACTTTCTGGCCTCATGATTGCGATGGAACTGGGGATAAAGAAGCTAGTCATCCGTGGTGATTCTCAGCTCGTCGTGAAGCAAGTAAATAAGCATTATCAGAGCCCGCTAATGGAAGCATATGTGGAAGAAGTGAGAAAGTTGGAGGAGCACTTTGACAGGCTGCAAACCAAGCATGTGCCCCGTGCGGATAATAGCATTGCTAACCACCTGTCAAAGTGCGCCGCTCAGAAGCTTCCTGTGGAACCGGGAACTTTTGTACTCCATCTAACTCAACCGTCAATTTCCCCGTCAGCGTTGGCCGGAAAGAGAAGAAAACTAAACACCGGCAAGCATTTCCTAGCAGAGCTCCCTGGAGCTGCTGGTGAGAAGGTTGCCGGAGAGAGCCCTATGTTGGTGGGTGAGCTGCATCCTCCAGCGGAACCTCGAGTTCTCGCTGTTGAAACTAGCGCTCCTACGGCAGAGGAGATGCCTTTGGTCCTCGTCGACGAGCCACGAGCTCCGGCATGGGCACAACATATAGTCCGATTCCTGCAGAGAGGAGAACTTCCCGATGGCCCGGAGGAATCTGAAAAAGTAGCACACCAGTCAAGTATGTATCAGTTTGTGGATGACACTCTATACAAAAAGAGTCCGAATGGTGTGAAGTTCAAGTGTATCAGCCAGGAAGATGGACTAATGTTGTCGGCTGAAATTCATGGAGGTGTGTGTGGTTCACTCCTAGGATCAAGAGCACTTGTCGGGAAAGCCTTCCGGCAAGGATTCTACTGGCCCACCGCCCTCTAGAATGCAACTAAGCTCATCACTAAGTGTGAAGCCTGTCAGTTCCATTCCAAGAACATTCATCAACCTGCTCAGGCCCTTCAAACAATCCCTTTATCTTGGCCTTTCATGGTCTGGGGGCTCAACATCTTGGGTCCCTTTCCCCGTGTCACCGGAGGCTTTGAATTCTTGTACGTAGCAATCATCAAGTTTACAAAGTGGCCCGAGGTTCATCTAGTGAGGAAGGTGACTGCGCAATCAGCTATCAAGTTCTTTAAAGGATTGGTGTGCCGTTTTGGAGTACCCAACAGGATGATCACCTATAATGGCACACAGTTCACAAGCCGTGCCTTCATGGAGTACATCCAAAGCCTTAGAAGCAAGATCTCTTTCGCCTCTGTTGCCCACCCCAAGAGCAATGGACAGGCTGAAAGGATGAACGCTGAAGTGTTGCGAGGGCTCAAGATAAGAACTTTCGATAAATTGCGAAAATGCGGCAAGCGCTGGGTTGATGAGTTGTCGGTGGTTCTTTGGTCAATCAGGATGACACCAAATCGAGCTACTGGCCAGACTCCCTGCTCCCTAGTATATGGTGCAGAAGCAGTATTCCCCACGGAACTCACATATGGGTCACCTCGAGTACTTGCCTATGATGAAGTAGCGCAAGAGCAGCTGCGGCATGATGATGCCGCGCTCCTCGAGGAAGATCATCTCTGGGCAGCTGTACGCGGTGCACGATACCAGCAAGCCCTGCGCCGCTATCACAGCCGCAGGGTTCACGCCCAGAGCCTTGAGGAAGGTAACCTTGTCCTTAGGCGCGTTTAGTCCGCCAAGGGTCCAAACAAGTTGACACCAAAGTGGGAAGGCCCTTACCGGGTAGTACGTGTCACTAGACCTGGCGCAATCCTTCTGCAGACCGAGGATGGAATCCTGATGCAAAACTCATGGAATATTGAGCATCTTCGAAAGTTCTACCCGTAAGGCGCGGTTGCTGGGCCTTGCCCCGACAACCTGTTTTGTGCAAGCATAGTCCCCAGGACTTGTAACCATTTGTACAAAGCTAGGCGCATGCCCTGTGCATAGTTGAATAAAACGAAGTGTTTTCACAAAACTTGCATACATGATTTCCTGTTTGCTTAAGTATGATCATATTGTGATTACACTAGTTTCTAGATGAAATGACTAACATACTGAGAAAGGCCATGTGCTATCCTACTTTCTCCTCTTCCTTTGATGACAGCAGAAGGATTTTCTCCTCGAAGGAAGGATAAATGCGGGCCCACACACTCGATCCCTGACAACCTCTCCTTACCTAAGATGATAAGAAGGACAACAAAGGTAGATAAGTTCACATCCCATCATTCCGTGTTGTGCTTACGTATGAGAAACTTGCACGTAATGAAACCTTGCTGCCTCTGCCATTCGCGCTCCTATCTTTGTCTTGAGTCTGCTCGACAAGGCTGGTTGTAGCTGCACATGGAGGGGTTGGCAAGGGGCCAGCCTTCGTTCGCGCTCCTAACCCATTTTTGAGCTCATTTCACAAGGTTTTAGTAGCAGCTGCGTTGAGGGCCGACAAGATATCTTGCCGGAAAGCTTTGTTTACAAAGAGTATTGAAGGCTCGTCCTTCAATATGTTTAAATACATGCACAAGTGTCTAGCAAGCCCTTCTTTTCAAAATACGTGGACAAACAAGTACCGATCATACGAGTACTAACATGGATGAAGGATTACATAATTTTGATTCAAATATTGGTGAGTGCCTACACTTTTTCTGAATTAAAAATATAAGTGGCCCATAATGCCTTTCTTGTCCCCCTCCTCCTAGGAGTTACATTGAGAATAAAAAAGGGCAAAAGGAGCGCCTGGCAGAAGCCCAACCTGACCCCGTCAGGACCAGCGGGACGTAACCTGATAAGATCGGGAGGGCACCTCCCCGGCAAGGAAGAAGAGGCTGCGGAGGGGGAGAGTGACTAGGCGACACCCTGGTCACCCCATGAGGACCAGAAGGATATGACTCAGCGGGGACACTGGCAGGGAAGACAAAGCCGGGGTCCACGAGCCTGCCGGGGTCCTGCTGGAGGTGGTGGAGATGACCAGGCCAAGCACCCCGGGCAAATCGCTCTGTCGGGGTCCAGCTGCAGATGGTAGTGCTGCTGGTGCCTAGCTGATGGTGACAGTGTGTCCGGTGTTCAGCCGGTGTCCGAGTCGTCGTCTTCATGCTTGACGACCGGGGGCTCACCGTCGCCGTCTTCACCGTTAGTGTCCTCCTCATCGTTGTCGCTCGAGGAGGAGCTTTCATCATCGCTCAAGCTTTTTGCGCAACACCCTAGGCGAGCACCTGAACGCCCGAAGTCCGTGATGAAGAGCGTATCGGACTCCGCCAACTTGAAGCGGAGAACGTGCCCTTCCGCTAGATAATGGGCACGGGCGAAGGTTTTCCAGCCATGCCTAAGAAGCATGACATGCGATGCAGGGAACTCGACATTGGCCCACACAGCGCCATTGTAGGAGCCACTCATACGCAGGCCCAGCCTGACTGGCTGATCGACCTCCATCACCCTGGCAAATGCGCGAGGGAGCCGTAGACGACTACGTGGAGGATCGTGCAGCTTAATGATGAACTCCAGCGCCGTGTCCCCCATTTGGCCTTCTGTTGGCATTAGAACAGCTGGAGGAGGAGCGGCAAGTGCACCACTTCGCCCGCCTCGACCGCGGGTGTTGCGTCAACCCCTACCGCACCCTGCGGCTACACCTTGCGCACTGGATACAGCCTCTACAGCTGCAGCAGAGGCAGGGGCGGGGTACCGAGAGGAAGTTCTCATCGCTACCGTCGGAGCACGGGCTCGGCCCCTTCCCCTCGCCATGGTGGAAGCAGAAGCAGGAAAGGAGAAGGAAGAGATGATGGGTGAGCATTCCCCCCCCTCATATTCCCTTTTTATAGCGGAGTAAGAGGGCGAGGGGGGCTGGCTCTCCACTACTCTGGGGCAACCGCCCCACTCCTCCAACCCAGCGTCCTGCATCCCTGATGGCGTCCTGGTTCATCGGCCACCCCACTACGCCAATCCGGAACGCTGCGTATTCTGCCAACGGCACACATTCCCGTGCCCTGCGTGTCCACCACCAACCCCGCGCAATGCATGCGGCATACATGGCGGAAACGACGTTCATGGCAGGTGAACTTAAGGTAAAATGGTAGTTACTAGAATTCACGCACAAGCGTCGTAATGGGCTCTCGTGGGCGTGGACACCTCTAGTTTGCGACATGAACAACGCACACCGTATGGATATGAAGGCACCGCGGGATCCCTGGAAACTGACCCAAGTCCAGATTAATGAAGAAGCAAAGAAGATCTAAAAAATACAAGTGCTAGCCCCGGCAAGATCTTCGCGTACGCCTATGCATTGGTTGGGCCTACCCCAACGATGCCCGGCGGCACGTGTTGACCAGGCCCGAGGGCTCCTGTCGGTGCAACAAACACGTGTGTTTGCTGACCTGACTTATGCACCAGTGTACGACCGCCCATACAGCTAATGCCAAAACATGGTACAATACGGACTTAAAGAAACGTTCGCAAATCTACGTGAGGTCAGCCTGAAGCTCAACCCCGACAAGTGTGTCTTTGGAGTCCCCTCTGGCATGCTTATCGGCTTACTTGTCTCCACTAGGCAATCGAGGCCAACCCCGAAAAGATCAAGGCCATCGAGAAGATACGCCCCCCGGACCCTCAAGGAAATGCAACGCCTGGCGAGGTGCGTGGCCTCCCTGGGGCACTTCATCTCCAAGCTTGGCCAGTGCGCCCTGCTGTTCTTCAAGCTGATGAAGAGGACATGCTTGTTTGAGTGGACCCCTGAAGCGGATGCGGGTTTCAAAGACCTCAAGAGATACCTCACGAGCCCGCCCATCATGGTGGCTCCATGTTTTTGCGATCCCTTGGTGCTATACCTAGCTGCCACCCCGTAGATGGCCAGCGCCATGCTCGCGGTGGTGCGGCAAGAACACGTCGACGCCGAGGAAAAGCTTCCCGAGACTTGCGAGCCCTTCGAGCTCCCTAGACCTTCCGGGCCTCATGAGGTGCCGGAGCCTCGCGAGCCTTCTGTGCCTCAAGCCGGCGCCACCGAGCCTCGTGTGCCCCTTCAGGAGCAAGCCCCTGCTGAAGCCCCATGCCTCATCGAGAACCCCGTGTACTTCATGAGCACAGTGTTGAGGGATGCATGCATGCTACCCTATGCAACAGAAGCTCCTCCTTGCACTTCTGGTTGCCTCCAGGAAGCTGTGCCATTACTTTCAGGGCCATACCATCAAGGTCATCTCCGCATATCCCCTGGAGAAAGTGTTGCGTAGCCCTAATGCCGCAGGGCGCGTCGCTGAATGGAGCATCGAGCTACAGGCATTCCAGCTGGAGTTCTGCATCACTAGAGTCATCAAGGGAGCTACTCTCGCCGATTTCGTGGTGGAGTGGATGGACACCTATGATGAGGAGCTCCGTGAGGGCAGGTCCCTCCCGCCAGGAGATGAGGCGACTGTCGGGTGGATCATGCACTTTGATGGCGCCTTCTCCAGGCAGGGCGCGGGGGCTGGGGTCATGCTTGTTTCCCGAGCGGAGGACAAACTTTACTACGCTATCCAGCTATGCTTCCAGCATGGCGAGAAGGTCTCCAACAACATCGTGGTGTATGAGGGCCTGATCGCCGGCCTCAAGGCTGCCGTAGCCTTGGGAGTCAAGTGCCTCACCATCAAGGGCGATTCTCAACTCCTCGCCAACTTCTCCAATAAAAAGTACAATCCAAAACACGAGCACATGGCGGCCTATCTAGAGGAGGTACGTAAGCTTGAGAAGCATTTTCTGGGTTTAGAGTTGCAGCACATTCCGCGTGGCGTCAACAAGGAAGCCGACGACATTGCCAAGCAAGCATCCTGCCACGAGCCCTAGAACCTTGGTGTCTTCAAAGAAAGGCTCTTCAGGCCATCAGCCATGCCCACTGCCGTTGGCGCAACGCTGCTCCTCGAGGAGCTTCCGCCCGCGCCATTCACATGAGCGCCCGACTGTGGCCTGACCTCTGGGACCCACCTACTATTGGCGCTGGAGCCTCAGGAGGATAGCTGGGTCGTGGAGTTCAAGGCTTACCTGCTCCACGGCACCCTTCCTGAAGAAGATGCAGAAGCAAAGCGCGTGGCCCCCCAAGCCACCGCTTACTGCTTACGAGACGGTGAGCTGTACCGCAAGCGCCCCAATGGAGCAAGGGCGCGAGTTACTAGCTGACATCCATGGGGGAGACTGCGGGCACCACTCCTTGTCGTGCACCCTTGCGGGAAAGGTGTTCCGCAGCGGGTTCTACTGGCACACGGCGCTCCGCGACACCACCAAGCTGGTCCAGTCCTGCGAAGCCTGCCAGTTCCACGCCAAGCAAATCCATCAGCCCGCGCAAGGACTTCAGACAATTCCACTCTCATGGCCCTTCGCGGTATGGGGGCTGGACATACTGGGCCCCTTCCTCCGCGTGGCTGGCGGTTACCGCTACCTCTCCGTCGCCATCGACAAGTTCACCAATTGGGAAGAGGTGGAGCCCGTGTGCACCTTCCCGGCGGGCTCGGCGGTCAAGTTCATCAAGGGCCTCGTAAGCCGATTTGGTGTCCCCAATCGTATCATCACCGACAACGGCTCCCAGTGTATGAGCGGCCTCTTCAGGTCATACTGTGCTAACCTTGGAACGCAGATATGCTACTCTTCTGTGGCATACCCACGAAGCAACGGCCAGACCGAGCGAGCCAACGTTGAGGTCCTCAAGGGCCTCAAGACTAGGAGTTTCAAGAAGAAGCTTGAGGCTTGCGGTAAGGGCTGGCTGGATGAGCTACAGTCCGTGTTGTGGTCAATCCACACCACTGCGACCAAGTCCACCAGCGAGACCCCCTTCTTCCTCGTCTACGGGGCCGAGGCGGTCCTCCCCTCAGAGATCAAGCATGGTTCCCCGCGAGTCCTGGCATTTGACGAGGCGTGCCAGGATGACTCGCGGGAGGCCGATCTTGCGCTCCTGGAGGAGGCCTGCTGCCAGGCCGCCCTTCACGCTGCGAGATACCAGCAGGCCTTGCAGCGCTACCACAGCCGCAACATCTGCCCTCGCACTCTCGAGGTTGGGGACCTCGTCCTATGGCGGATCGTCTCCAGGGAGGGCCTCCACAAGCTCTCGCCCATGTGGGAAGGCCCTTTCAGGGTCGCCCAGGTCTCCAGGCCAGGCGTTGCACGCCTGGAGACCGAGGATGGAGTTCTTGTGCAAAACTCCTGGAACATCCAACACCTCCGCAAGGTCTACCCGCGACCCTCTCACGTAAGAATGAGTTGGGGCTGTACACGCCTCGAAGCCTCCAGGTGCGCTGCCCCACGGCCTCGCGGGAGCTCCCACCCATGCCCAAGTGGAAGCCCCATTCTCCGCGTTGGCGGAACGATCGAACAACGATCATGCCCACGCCCAAGTGGAAGCCCCATGCTCCGCGCAGGCGTAACAATCAATGAAGATGCCGGACGCGGTAGCCATTTTCCTTTCTGCATGTAAACAAATTTGTGTCTTCTCTAAGTAAAGACTTTGCTTCTTGCGTCTTCTTTCAGTAAAGACTTCTGTTTTTGGGTCCTCTCTAAGTAAAGAATTTGGTCTTCCTTGCGGCATTTGGTTGGATTTCATTCTTTTTGCCAGCCGCGCGCGCTCGGGGTCTCCCCCATGAGCCTCACGTGAGTGGGGGCTGGGCATGGTGCCAACGCTTGGGTCAGTACCAGCAGCATTAAAAACACAAGCAGCGGGGCTCTGGGCTGCGGGCCTGCTCCCGAGTGCACCACCCCACCAAGGCCTTGGTGTCTAATGTCCTCGCACGACGCACATGAGTGAGCCGACGAGCACGCGCTGCTCCCCTGAGGTATAATCCATGAAGCTCGAATGCGTGCAAGGCGTTCGCGATCAAAGGGTAACCCCACGAGCATTTCGCCTCAGGAGCACTTGCTAGCGCTAATGATGTCGCCTCCTGGCCTCACTCAGGCATCATGACCTGGCATACCAGTGATGGTCGAGCCAGGCTTGGGGACTCTGCCACAACAACATAGAGCGCGAAAGCAAGCATGAAGGAAAAAACAAGGCCCATGAGAACGCAAATGTTCGATACATCATTAAGGATTCCAGCAAAATATTCTTCACGGCCCCGCGGGGTCACAATTGAGTATCAACAGGTAAGAAGAGGGGGCGACCTAAGGAGATGAGTCGCCACTACCATCACCATCGTTGTGCTTGTTTTCTTCGGTTCCGCCCCGGTCTTTGCTACCGTCAGGGATGAACTGTGCGCTCAGTGCATCCACGTGGTCCTCCACCCATTCCCCGAGGGCATCATGGATCACTTCAGGGATGGGGGCTATCACGGCCTCGAAGTCGAAGTGGGGATCGAAGCGAAAGAGATGACTGAAGGCACGCGTCGATGCCTGGGCGAGGAGGTCACAACTTTCTTCTTCAACAAGGTTACCCACCTTCTTCGCACCCCCTTCGAGCCGCTCCATGACCTTGGTGAAAAAGTCGAGGTACAGCGAGCCCGCAGCTCGAGGTCTTGGAACATCTTGGAGCGCATATGATGCCGCCCCTGAGCCTGGTTTGCTTCATTCGTCGCCTGCTCCACGAGGGACGTGACACTTTCCACCTTCTCCTGAAGTGATGCCAGCTCGGCCTCAGCGATGGCTTGGGCTCCTTATGCGGCTTTTCGCTACTCATCCGCCTCAGCTGGCTCCTTCTTGAGGTTGTCTATCTCGCCCTTTAACTCCCCACACCGAGCACAGAAGCGGGTTTCTTGAAGCTTTAACTTCTTGCGGTGCTCCCTGATGAACGCCCAACGGACGTTCGCAATCTTCTCATTGGCCTTTGTCTGGATTGTCGCGCCGCTGTGTGCCAGGGAGGCATTGGCCTTCTCCACCCGTTGAGCTAGAGAAGCTTGAGCAGCAGCCACCTGGCGGCCCAGCTTCTCCAGCTGCTCATGCTCCAGGATCTGCTCAGATGACGTTAGCACAAGCTCCTGCTCAAGGGCCTTGAGGTCCGCCTCGCGCACAGCCAGCTCTTCCACACTGGCAGAAAGGGCGTCTATGTGCGCTTGAACTTGCAACTCTAGGACGCCGTTCAAGGGCAGGAGTTTTTGCTCGCGGGCCTCTGCCGCCTTGCGCCGCTAGTCCGCTGCCTCGGCCTCCTAGAAAGCGCGCTCGCGAGCTTCTTTAGATGCGGCGGCGGATTTCTCGTCCCCTGACCGGATGGACTTGTGTCGGAGGCGGCCAAACTGGACGGCGACCTCAAGTTGTTGCCACCCGTGCGCCAAACACAGGTGCTTGTTCGCAAGATGCGCTTCAACGTTTTTTAGCTCCACCTCGAGCTGGCTCAGCGCACCCTTCGATTTCTGCAAAAGGTCATGCCGGACTACTGCCCGGCAGCTCACGAGCGCCAGACCCTGGTCCGGGCTGAGCCTCGCGCCCTCGTCCGCTACCGTGGCACCAGAGGTCCCGGTTGTAGCCGTCAAGGGTTGTGAGCTGGCCGACACCTCTCCCGCCCCTCCTAGGCGGGGTGATGCACCCCGCGGGCTCGGCGCCTTCTCGCAGGCAGCCGCCCGTCAGTGGCCGCCGCGGGGGCTGGCATGGGCGGGCACGGTGACCGGCGCTTCTGCCTTCGTCAGCTCGGTATCTGCCATGGCGGTGGGTCCCCCAGAGACTGGGGAGTAGTGCGCCAAAGGCCCCCCGGCGGAGAAGCCGCCCTTCGCCCGGCGGGATTGCGGTGGCTTGGTGGGTCACGCCCCTCTTGCAACCCACGGTCGTGATGAGTGGCGAGGAAGCAGCCGCTTGGCTCGGGGGCTCCTTCATCTTCTTGCCTGAAGAAGACCTGTGAGAAGAAAGAGCTTAGGTACGCTAGCCAAGCTGGAGGCAAGGAGGGAAAATCGCTTACTAATCCCTGGTGATCCACTTCCTCTTCTTTAGCACCCCTCACAGTGCGCTGGTGCCGTTCTTTGGCCGGGCTTCCCTCTCACAGCCGGCCACGGGAGGGGGTCGTGCAGCCATAGCTTCAGCCCTCGTTTCCCTCACGAGGGGAACATGGGGCTCACCCGCGACACTCTTCCCGGGGGCATGCGGCCCAGGATCCGTCGTCCTAGGGCTCCTCACGCTTCTTGTCGCAACAGGAGTGGTGGCCGCGCCCTCGGGCGGGGCGATGCTGCCAACACCCACAGGTGCAGGGGTGTTTTGCCGAGTGGCCCAAGTAGGCGGGTCGCCGGTGCCTCCCGCTACTTCGGCTGGGGGCGTCACGCCTGCGACGCCCTCTGGCTCTGGGGTCGCCAGGAACGGATTGTTGCGAGGCCCCTCGTGGCCCTCCGGAGGCAGTGCCCATTGATCAAAGTGGGGCATTCCCCTAACGAAGGCCTCTTTCTCATATAGTTGTACAAGGGGAGACCATTCCCGGGAAGCCCGCCAGCCTCCGCGCCGACCAGGATTTGGAGCATTCCATCCAACACGTCGGGCGGCTGGTGGCCCGCGCGGAGCCGCATCGTATCCTCCGGGCCAGTGAAGGCGCACATCGGGCGGGAGTGGCGCTGAAGGGGGGCGATTCACCAATGTAGAAATTTCCTCACGACCATGGTTGATGTTAGTCCAACCATCCTCAGGTCAGCCAGCCTCTTTTTCACGGGCGACATCATCGTGTCGTCGAGCCTTTCGTGCCCCACCCAGAGCTCGGCAAGGTTGGGGAAGTCGGGGTCAGCAGCAGAGGGCCGAACTGGCCCATGTCCACAAGCATCCACTGCCGCCTGAAAGCCCTCCGCTTCGTGATCGATCCCCATATCGATGCCCTCACCCGCCGTCACGCCTAAGAGGGGACTACGCCCACGAAAGCTTCGCATAGGAAGGCAAACGCCGAGAGGAGGACGGAGGCTGGCCCAAAGTGTAGCGGATGGACTTGGTAATGCGATAGGACGATGTTGAAGAAGTCCGAGAAGGGGGGCAGCAAGCCAGAGAAGAGCGCAGGAAGGTGGATGGCAATGGTGGTGGCATCCAACTCGGCGAGAAGTCACGGAGCTGGCCAAATCCTCGTCGCTCCCCACTCGTTGGCATCCGCCGTGGTCATCGGGAGGACCTTGTTGAGCCCTTCGAGGTTGAGCACTGTGGACCTGCCCAGGGCGGGCTCCAGCTTAGCTCGACTATCTGTCGCCACTGACACCTTGTTTCTCTTGCCCCAGGGCGCCATGAAGGGGTAACAAATCAGGGGCGGCGAAGATCCGGCGGATAGGAGACAGCCTTGCGTGAGATGGAAGGTGTAGGAGGACGGGCGCGTAGGAAAGTAATGGTATCCGCATAACCTGCTCGGGCCGGCTTTATGTTAGTCCGGGCGGTTACCGAGGCGTCGTGGAGAAAGTGGGGGCGCCCCACGTAGCGTCGTGCGCCACGCGTCGAGCCTAGCCAACAAGTGGTTGGTGCCCGCGCCATTTGGCCCCCTCCCTTCTTTGCAGACGGATTCATGCTCGCCGCGGGCCCGGGAGCTACTGTCGGGCCTGTGGGACTGGGGGTACCCAGGCCCGTCTGCCTGTGGCCCAGGACACGACGCCCCAACAAGGCCCAAACTGGCCCATTGTCAGGACTTCACGAGCAGGCCCCCCCACGAGGACCCCGCCTCGCAAGGAGCGCATCCTCAGGCATCAACGAAAGTCTCGCGAGGCGGTTTCCCGAGGCCCCTTGCGGAGGCATGCAGACCAAGGATCAGATGGAGGAGTCACGCGGCCCTGCGCCTCCACGTGGGGGACATGTGTGACGGCGAGCGGAGCCAGAGAAGCACCAGCGGGCACAGATGAGGAGGCTTTCCTCTTTCGTGCTAAGGGAGCATGGACAACGCGTCGGTTCCTGAAGCAACCCCCTAAGATTGCCGCTTTGGTGCAAGAAGACCAGGACATCGGGCTCGCCAGGACGGAGGTCATCACTGAGCCCACCCGCGCGTCATGGCAGGAAGCTTTAGCAGGCGAAGACCACCTTTAGTCAGGATAAGTTGTACTTCTGTTCCCCTTTGAAATTGGCAGTTGTGGCAACCCTTCCCACCTAGTGTTTTCGGGGGAAGAGGACCAAGGCCAGTATCAGTATAGGCTAGGCGCCACCACAAAGAGGGGTCGACCCTGGAGATCAAATCCTCCCGAGGCCTCGCATTTTCTTTGTACACTCATACTCATCCTCCTTCGTGAGGCAATCCATCCACAAAAGCAGGAGTAGGGTCTTACACTACAAGGCGGCCCAAACCTGGGTAATTGTCGTGTCTGTTGTTCATCCTCCCTATAGCTCGAGCACGCTGGAGCATCGTCGTGGGGTTGTGAGCAGCGAGCTAGAGCTTGGCGAAGTTCTGTAAGCACAGCCCAGAGTTTGAACCTTTCTTGGGTCCCTGGAGGCCCAATACCGACAGAAAGAGTGCCCAAAAAGTTTGAGGGGAATCGAGAAAATATAAATAGCACTTTCTTGACAAAGTGCCATTCTGGACAGAATAGGAAAATGAATATTCTTGAATTAGTTTTGAACTAGGCAAGGAAAGGTTTGGACATATTTGGGGAATATATGATCCAAATAATTTATGAGAAGTATGTGGGAATTAATGGCAAGGCAGAAATATAGGTTGGTTCACAACCTAGGTCAAACAAGATTATTCCTTTAATAGAAAAAGGAATATTCACAACAAATAAAGATTGGGATTAGGCTATAACAAGCAATGCCACCATTAATGTAATCCCATATTGGACGAATGTCATTGTTGATCATAATGCTTCCGGGAACATGAAGCAATGCTGCCATTTTAAAATTTCTACTGTCCTTGCGTGATTGCCATGAGCATAATGAAGATGCTTCTTTTTGTTTCGTGTATGTTTCGTATCTTGTTATTGACCAGTAACTGTTTTCTTTCTATCTTTTTGTGCGGATAGGGATATCCATTTCACCTCATTGCTATTGTGACCTTTTGGTGAACTGCACAAAACACTTTTTTTGGAATGAGTGTCTTGTG
This sequence comes from Thinopyrum elongatum, assembly GCA_011799875.1. NCBI lineage: Eukaryota > Viridiplantae > Streptophyta > Magnoliopsida > Poales > Poaceae > Thinopyrum > Thinopyrum elongatum. Next base: position 263,925,295 of record CM022300.1, on the reverse strand, counting down.
CAGTTCAACTAAAATGTCCCGTGGGCAATGTCTCTCAATTTTGGTGGAAATGCACAAAGGTTGATCGGGGTTTCCAACATCTCCATCAAACTCTGCTGGTAATCTTGTGCAACATTTTATTAGCCTTTGCAAGATGAGCCGTCACTGTCACCACAATGGCACTTTATTTTAGTGGAACTGCACAAAAGGATAAGCAAATTATAGTTTCACATTGCATGAGCAGGACAGCCAACCTTAATGTTGCTCAATTTTAGTGCAACTACTAAAGAAGAACCTGCGAGCTCATGAGAGCAAGTACTTCTTGCTAGCTGCATGATGCAATATTTGCTTCATTTCAGGTGAACTGCAGAAAAAGGTCGCATGAATTGAATCATCCGAGTGGATCTGCAGGTTCACCACATCGAGTCGTGGCGGAGTAGGGCCCCTCTCTCAGTTATGGTTCCCATTACCGGGTATGTTCCTTTTTGGTTGATTTTGACTCTGCATCCAGCTAGTGATCTTGTGCTACTGCTTTGGCACTGCTATGAGAAAGCAATAATGATATTGTTTTTGCATCTTAATTTAGTGCCACTAATAATTTGAGGCAATCTTTTGGCACTGCTACTGCCACTGATAAAATGAAGTAATAATACATTTAAAATAGAGCTACTGTCTTAGCTACCATTTCATTTCCAATGTAGATAACTTGCAGAAGGCCTATCCGGTAGAATCAAGTCCATGTGCACTGCATCAATCACATAGCTGCACTAAACAAGTTGAGTCCATCACACCTACTGTTGATGTGGCGCGGGCCCCCTCTCTAACTGGCGGGCGCAATAATTTTAGCTGAACTGCACAAAAAAAGTGATTGAAATGAGTCGACGCTCCTCCTTCTACTTCCACAATGAGGTGTTAATGGATGTCAATGAATCGCTTTCATGGCAAGATACGGGGACATGAAGAATAACTTGATCTCCCAAAGTCATCTCACACAGGTCAGTACTGTCCTTTATCAACATGATTGTGCTTTGTCATACTGTGCTAACGTTGTATTTCTTAAATAAAGCTATTCTATCACAATCTTTTCTCGTTTTGGAAATAAAGTTTGCTTCAACTAGTGCCACTATTATAGTAATCGTGCTTTTTCTTATCTGTGCAAACAGGAATACTCAACTACAGATGTTGTGATGGTCAAAAGCATTCGCCAAGTTCTTGGGTTGTATGACACGGCTAGCCAAGATGGATTTAACCCCGAGATTCACTTTATCCAAAGGCTCTAATGGGTTAGTTCTGAATCTTGCAAGCTTGGAATCATTGAGATGTGTAGGCATCTTTGTTGTACTTATTATTTGAATCTTATTGGTTGGTTCTGAATTTTGCAAGCTGGGAAACACGGCATGACGATGCAGAGGACAGCAACCATAACAAGCTGTTCAAACTTGGTACTATTTTATGTGTGAAAGTGCAACAAATGAGCTGATCGTGTGAGTCCTGAGAATAATAATTCTAATTGTTGTGCATGTTGATCCTATGGCACTGATAGAACGAGCCAATGATTTGCTTGTTTTAAGAATAAATTTTAATTAAAGCTAATAAAACTAGTCGTCAACCCGTGCTGCTGCACGGGCTAGTAAGTTTTTAACACAAAACATAAATTGTTAAGACTGCAAAATATATTTTCCCACTAATTTAACTTGTTTAGAAAGATAATTGTTCACAACCATGGAAAAAATATATTTCCTTTTGTTAATCTTTAGAGGGTGGATTACCTTGTGATATGTATTATATAATAATTCCAGTTTAGCATATATATAACCCAAACCGTTTCCAAATGATAGATCGTATAAGCAAACACATAACTACTCTTAGCATTTCCATGCGAAAGTCATAGCTGCAGATGTAATGTAAATCTCACCCGCAAAAAAAGTTGTATTGTAAATCAAGCTTAATGTAGACATAGATGGCTTATATTTTAATCCATTTTTATTAATTAATGTGAGATTCTCTTCTTCAATAAGAGCACGATGCAATTTTTTTGCTATAATTAATAATGGAGTTGGGATTACTTAATCACTACCATGGAGTTTGATTATTAAGCAAAAGATAAAATGCTTTCAGATTAACAGGTGAGATCTTGCATAAGCCGTCCAAGAACAGAGCAATCAAACCCTTATTTTTTAGTTTGTATGATGTAAGTGTGGCCCTTCGTATGAACCCATCCAGTCCGACGGAAAGTGATCTCATGGGAGATGTACTATTTATTACCTACATGGCACCTGCGTTACTCTTCACCATTCCGCACCTTCGACAAAAATGAAAAAAAATCCTCAAGCGGAAACTGTTAGTAGAACAAATTTTCAATAGCAGTACTTTGCCTCCTAGAATATGGAGACCTTGGGACAATCTATTTGATTGCAAGGAATTTTTTTCAAAGAAAGATATGCGCAGAGGCAACTTTATTCATCCTATTATGATATTATTGACCAAGAGGTACTAGAGTCCTTTTAGATGTGCTCTAAAATGGTAAGAATGGGTGAAATGCCAACGGATCTGGTTACCTTCAGTGGCGGATTCAGGAATTCAACTTTGGGTGTTCAATTTTTTTTCACCCTAACATTAATTTGTTTCCCATCTAGCTTAGCGTTAGCCTTCAAACATTTTTCGATAAAGGGCGCTAAAAAAATTTGTTTCCCGTCCAGCTTAGCGTTAGCCTTCAAACATACACTTATTATATTTTTTTACTAATGAAATTAATTAGATAAGGATAATGGCATGTACAGAGAGCTTTCTCTCTCTAAATCCAAACAAAAGCTATCAGGTTAGAACTTTGGAGGGGACTCACCTTAGGCTTGGAGATTGAGATTATTGACAGCGGAACAATAATGAAAAGGGGTCTCGTGATCCCCTGTCTGGCGTCAATGACCTCGGCTCATCCCTTTGGGCATGCCAGTTATATGTTGTAGAATCATGTAGTCAGTAGTACTATCTAGGCACATGTTAGTGTGTGAAAATCTGGAACGTGCATGTATGCACTTATAGTCAGGACATGGTTTCTAGCACACTAAACTACCATAGTAATCACTAAGTGCTAAGTTTTGCATTATAAGCAACCTGGGTAGTGGGTACTCGCTTCCATGAGTGACCTAACTTATCTTTGAAGGGCCAAAATTATTATTCATGACCTGAATTAGTAGAAAGGAGCCGAGAAGCAAAATTAAACATTTTGAGAAACTGCGCGATAATGAAGAACTTAGATGAATTTTGAGATACTCATTAGCATCAATTAGTCTAAATATTGTAATATGCAAGAACTGGACATAATGCTCTAGGGGAATTCAATATCTTTTAATAATGGAACATGTGTTTATAAAGCATACAGTTCAGAAAAATTGTTCATAATCTCGTTTTTTTACGGAATTCATAATCTCGTTTCATCATTTCATTTTGGTTATAGTATGATATAGCCTGTAAGTTCACATCAATGATATGAATTGAACACCATTAAATAGTAGAGGAGAATAGCAATACCTGAATAATAGGTAGGTCCGTAAATAACTTGTTTTAGACCTTGATTTTCACCCATGCTCATCTCTGTCATATGTTACCTCTATACACATAACAAACCTTAGTCAATTGTTTCCTTTGAAAGGCACAACATTATTTTAAAAGCAAACTAACTTGTGTCAGAGTGTACATCTGCACTGAATGTATATCTGCACTTTTTTCTGTACTTTAGATGATGCCCTATAAATATTTCTTTGCGGATGGAGTACCAATGAGCTAGCTTCTGCCGCTAGTGTTATTTAATAAAACTAAAAAATCAGTGAGCAGCTCTAGATCATAATAAGGGATGGAAGAATAAAATGCTCTGAATCTGTTAACTTGGATGTAGAACCTTCTATGATCTCCTTTCCTAGGCATCCCCGGCCTCTTTCATTTGTGCGAGAGTACTGACCGATCATATGTCTGTATTAACGCCGAAGATTGGTAAAAGGATATTGTGTTTATCTAAAAACGATTTAGAAAATGTGAGACTCCATCTACAATAAAAACAATTTAGAAAACCCGAGACTCCATCTACAATACTACTCTTTTACTGTACTATCCATATTGATACTCTTTTCTTGTACTTTTTAATTTGCGGAGTATTTCCATATTGATACTGTAGAAAAGTGCTAGGAAAAATAATTTAATATCATAGTTACTCCAATATACAAAACTTCAATTTAGGATGAAATTTGTTTAGGAATCCAAGTCTAATTTGAACTGACGTATCAGTAAGCTACTGGGAATTAATGAAGGAACATGTACGCGTATGAGTAGTATAATTACCTGGATAGCGTAAGAAGTATTTGGTTGGCCTCAGATCGGTAGAGTAGATGTGGTCTTCGAGGAGCTGGGCCAGATCAACACGGCAGTGGGGTTTGATCTACTCGGCGCCGACGTACCCGCATCAGAATCGCTCTTTCTAGTCTCCAACGAAAGCCAGCGGCGGCCAGATGCAAGAGGACATAGATCGACAGCATTGTATATATGCATGTTTTTCTTGTCTCGATATTCCAAAGACTACGTGTGGTCTTTGGCTGGTGCCATCCGTGAGATATCTCCTTCATAGATTAATAAGAATCATCTACTGGAAAGTATGTCTATTTCAAAGTATGAGGTAATTGTTTAAGCTCAAACACGGGATCTCCCTTGGGTGCAGGAGGATCCCCAAGGATTTGAACAGGAAAGTTGTGTTTCAAAACAGGACCTTGATTAAAGAATATTTCATCTATTTCCTTTCTTTCATTCATAAACATATCATTTTCATGGTCTAGCAAATATTGTTCTAAAGGATCAGTAGGAGGCACGACAATAGAAGCAAGACCAATAATTTCATCCTTACTAGGCAATTCTTTATCATGGGGTTGTCTACAAAATTTAGAGAAATTAAAATCATGAGACATATCCCCTAAACCAACAGTAACAATATCTTTCTCGCAATCTATCTTAGCATTAATGGTATTCAAGAAAGGTCTACCAAATATAATGGGACAAAAGTCATCTTGTGGGGAAGCAAGAACAAGAAAATCAGTAGGGTATTTCATTTTCCCACACAAGACTTCAACATCTCTAACAATCCCAATTGGTGATATAGTATCTCTATTGGCAAGCTTAATAGTAACATCAATATCCTCTATCTCAGCAGGTGCAATATCATTCATAATTTCTTTATATAAAGTAAAAGGAATTGCACTCACACTAGCACCCACATCACATAAGCCATGATAACAATGATCTCCTATTTTAACAGAAACAACCGGCATGCCAACAACAGGTCTATGTTTATCTTTAATATCGGGTTTAGCAATTCTAGCAGCTTCATCATAGAAATAAATAACATGCCCATCAATATTATCAACCAAGAGATCTTTAACCATAGCAATACTAGGTTTAACTTTGATTTGTTCAGGGGGTGTAGGTGTTCTAGTATAACTCTTACGAACCACAGTTGAAGCTTTAGCATGATCCTTTATTCTAACAGGAAAAGGTGGTTTCTAAATATAAGCAGTAGGAACAATAGGATCAACATTATAAGTAATAGTTTCTTCTTCAACTTTAATAGGTTCAACTACTTTAGCTTCAATGGGAGGATGATATTTAAACCACTTCTCCTTAGGGAGATCAACATGAGTAGTAAATGATTCACAAAAATAAGCTACTATCTCAGAGTCAAGTCCATATTTAGTGCTAAAATCATGAAAAGCATCGGTATCCATAAAAGATTTAACACAATCAAACTTAAGGTTTATATCGGACTCATTACCTTTGTCGAGTTCCCAATCTTCAGAGTTGCGTTTAATTCTTTCCAATAAATCCCATTTGGATTCAACATCCTTCTTCATAAAAGAACCAGTACAAGAAGTATCGAGCATGGATCGATCATTATGAGAAAGCCGAGCATAAATTTTTTGAATAATAATTTCTCTTGAGAGCTCATGATTGGGGCATGAATATAACATTGACTTAAGCCTCCCCCAAGCTTGAGCGATACTTTCTCCTTCACGAGGCCAAAAATTATATATATAATTCTGATCACGATGAACCAGATGCATAGGATAAAACTTCTGATGAAATTCCAATTTCAATCGGTTGTAGTTCCATGATCCAATATCTTCACATAGCCTATACCATGTCAATGCCTTCTCCTTCAAAGATAAAGGGAAGACCTTCTTCTTGACTTCATCCCCGGGCAAACCTGCAAGCTTAAATAATCCACAAACTTCATCCACATAGATTAGATGCATATCAGGATGTAGTGTCCCATCTCCTATATAAGGATGAGCTAGCAGTTTCTCTATCATACCCGAATGAATTTCATAATAGATATTTTCAGTAGGTGCAGTAGGTTGAGGGGCAATTCTTTGCTCTTTCAGTCGGGGTGAAGATACCCCGAACAAACCCCTCAAAGGATTATTTTCCATAGTAAAAAGTAACAGTAAATTTCAGCACACTATATAAATGTTTCCTTACCAAAGGCGCTTCACTCCCCGGCAACGGCGCCAGAAAAGAGTCTTGATGACCCACAAGTATAGGGGATCTATCGTAGTCCTTTCGATAAGTAAGAGTGTCGAACCCAATGAGGAGCAGAAGGAAATGACAAGCGGTTTTCAGCAAGGTATTCTCTGCAAGCACTGATATTATCGGTAACAGATAGTTGTGTGATAAGATAATTCGTAACGGGTAACAAGTAACAAAAGTAACTATGGTGCAGCAAGGTGGCCCAATCCTTTTTGTAGCAAAGGACAAGCCTGGACGAACTCTTATTTAAAGCAAAGCGCTCCCGAGGACACATGGGAATTGTTGTCAAGCTAGTTTTCATCATGCTCATATGATTCGCGTTCGTTACTTTGATAATTTGATATGTGGGTGGACCAGTGCTTGGGTGCTGCCCTTCCTTGGACAAGCCTCCTACTTATGATTAACCCCTCTCGCAAGCATCTGCAACTACGAAAGAAGAATTAAGATAAATCTAACCATAGCATGAAACATATGGATCCAAATCAGCCCCTTACGAAGCAACGCATAAACTAGGGTTTAAGCTTCTGTCACTCTAGCAACCCATCATCTACTTATTACTTCCCAATGCCTTCCCCTAGGCCCAAATCATGGTGAAGTGTCATGTAGTCGACGTTCACATAACACCACTAGAGGAAAGACAACATACATCTCATCAAAATACCGAACGAATACCAAATTCACATGATTACTTATAACAAGACTTCTCCCATGTCCTCAGCAATAAACGTAACTACTCACAAAGCATATTCATGTTCATAATCATAGGAGTATTAATTATCATTAAGGATCTGAACATATGATCTTCCACCGAATAAACCAACTAGCATCAACTACAAGGAGTAATCAACACTACTAGTAACCCACAGGTACCAATCTGAGGTTTTGAGACAAAGATCGGATACAAGAGATGAACTAGGGTTTGAGAGGAGATGGTGCTGGTGAAGATGTTGATGGAGATTAACCCCCTCTCGATGAGAGGATCGTTGGGGATGACGATGGCTTTGATTTCCCCCTCCCGGAGGGAGGTTTCCCCGGCAGAACAGCTCCGCCGGAGCCCTAGATTGGTTCTGCCCAGGTTCCGCATCGAGACGGTGGCGCTTCATCCCGAAAGCTTCCTTCTGATTTTTCCAGGTCAAAACACACCATATAGCAGAAGATGAGCATCGGGGGCCTGCCAGGTGGCCCATAAGGCAGGGGGGCGCGCCCAGGGGGTAGGGCGCGCCGTCCACCCTTGTGGATGGCTGGTGGCCCCCCTCTGGTGCTTTCTTCGCCCAATATTTTTTATTAATTCCAAAATGACTCTCCGTGAAGTTTCAGGACTTTTGGAGTTGTGCAGAATAGGTCTCTAATATTTGCTCCTTTTCCAGCCCAGAATTCCAACTGCCGGCATTCTCCCTCTTCATGTAAACCTTGTAAAAAAAGAGAGAAAAGGAATAAGTATTGTGCCATAATGCGTAATAACAGCCCATAATGCAATAAATATCAACATAAAAGCATGATGCAAAATGGACATATCAACTCCCCCAAGCTTAGACCTCGCTTGTCTTCAAGCGAAAGCCGAAATCGAAAAATATGTCCACATGTTTAGAGATAGGGGTGTCGATAAAATAAAATAAAATAAAATAAAATACGGACATGAGGGCATCATGATCATCTTTAGAGCAGCAACATTTATTGTCATATTATGCTAAAGTAACAATTCATTCACAAGGTAAAGTATGAATCAAAAACTTTATTCAAAACTAACAAACTATGATCTCAGTCATTGAAGCAATTGCAATTTATCATAACATTGGAAAGAGTCAATATAAGAGCTTTTCAGCAAGTCCACATACTCAACTATCATTTAGTCTTTCACAATTGCTAACACTCACGCGATACTTATGGGTTCAAAGCTTCAGTCGGACATAGAGAAAGATAGGGGCTTATAGTTTCGCCTCCCAAGCTTTTACCTCAAGGGTAATGTCAACAATAATACTTTATGATAACCTACATCCGAGTGGATATATATATATATATGGATCTTTCTCCAACACATAGTGCTTGCCAAAAGGAAAAAAAAGTGTAAAAAGGAAAGGTGAAGATCACCATGACTCTTGTATAAGGGTAGAAGATAAAAGTAAAAGATAGGCCCTTCGCAGAGGGAAGCAGAGGTTGTCATGCGCTTTTATGGTTGGATGCACAAAATCTTAGTGCAAAAGAACGTCACTTTATATTGCCGCTTGTGATAAAGAACTTTATTATGCAGTCCGTCGCTTTTATTTCTTCCATATCACAAGTTCGTATAAAGCTTATTTTCTTCACACTAATAGATCATACATATTTAGAGAGCAATTTTTATTGCTTGCACCGATGACAACTTACTTGAAGGATCTTACTCAATCCATAGGTAGGTATGGTGGACTCTCGTGGAAAAATTGGGTTTAGGGATGTTTGGATGCACAAGTAGTATATCTACTTGGTGCAAAGGATTTGGCTAGCATAAGAGAGAAAAATAAGCTCAACATGTTGGAGGATCCATGACAATATAACTTCTATTCGGATATAAGAAAACATAAACCATTATGTTGTCTTCCTTGTCCAACCTCAACCTTTTAGCATGTCATATTTTAATGAGTGCTCACAATTACAAAAGATGTCCAAGATAGTATATTTATATGTGAAACCTCTCTTTCTTTATTATTTCCTATTAATTGCAACAATGACCAAAACTATGTTTGTCAACTCCCAACAAATTTTATTCATCATACTCTTTATATGTGAAGTCATTACTCTCCATAAGATCAATATATGATCTCTTTATTTCCTTTTATTTCGTTCTCTTATTTTTATTCCCTTAAGATCATAACAAGAGAGTAAAGCCCTCAACTCAAAACTACTCTTTATTATATATAGCTCACGGACTCGATTACATAGATAGAACATAAAGCAAAACTCAAAGCTAGATCATACTAAAACTTTATTCTACTAGATCAAGATATAACCAAAAGGATCGAACTAAGAAAAATGATAGAAGTAAAGGTGTGATGGTGATATGATACCGGGGCAACTCCCCCAAGCTTGGCAGTTGCCAAGGGGAGTGCCCATACCCATGTATTTATGTCTCTTTCTTCGGAGGTGGCGATGTGATATTCTTGGTGATGATGCCTCTTAGGATGCGATTCAACTCCTCGAACTTATTATTTTGCTGCTTAAGATCCATTATTTCCTTGTGAAGTTTACCCGTGACGGCTAGAGCTCCCATCACCCATGGATGTTTCATAGCTGCGGGGGAGAAGGCAACACTCTTTTTCATATTTTCATAAGAGAGAAATCTAGCATTGGGAGGAATGACCGAATTTGGAATTGCTGAGCTCTGAAGTTCCTCCAGCATGAATCTAGCTTGAAGATGAGAGCTAACTTCTTGATCCTCCTCCATGGCATCCACCCTTTTCAAGTCAGCCTCCATCTCTTCCTCCGTTGATTGCCCGAAGTGGTCGGCTTTGCTGTTTGCTTTTGGCCCCGGTGTCGGATGAGAGACACGACTCTCTCTGACCGACTCTTGCGAAGACATCTTGCTCCAAATCTGCTACTGAAACAACTAAAAACAAAAACAGGGGATTTTGATGTGGTTCTGTGGTCAAAACCTTTGGGAGATTATATAATGAATTTTTACCGACCAAAAGAAGTATTGTGCAAGAAAACAGAGTCTGGAGGGCACACGAGGTGGCCACAAGGCAGGGGGCGCACCCAGGGGGTAGGGCACGCCCTCCACCCTTGTGGTCTCATCGTGCAACTTTCGGACTACTTTTAATTTTCCTAATTTTTTAAATATTCCAAAACGGAGAAAAATTGCTATTATAACAGTTTTGGAGTCGGTTTACTTACCATACCACATACCTATTCCTTTTCGGAGTCTGAAACGTTTTGGAAAGCATCCCTTATGTACTCCTCCGGTGTTAGGGTATTAATTATATTGGTCTCAACATTTATGGGAGTACCTGAAATATAAAGTTTGATTCTTTGACCATTTACCTCCTTCGAATTTGTGCCTTCGGTGTTGTTGATCTTAATGGCACCGTAACGATAGACCTCTTCGATAATGTAAGGACCTTCCCATTTAGAGAGAAGCTTTCCTGCAAAAAATCTTAAACAAGAGTTGTATAGCAAAACATGATCACCTACATTAAACTCACGCTTTTGTATCCTTTTGTCATGCCATCTTTTAACTTTTTCTTTGAACAACTTGGCATTCTCATAGGCTTGGGTTCTCCATTCATCAAGCAAGCTTATGTCAAATAACCTCTTCTCACCGGCAAGTTTAAAATCATAGTAGAGCACTTTGATTGCCCAATAAGCTTTGTGTTCTAGTTCAAGAGGTAAGTGACAAGCCTTCCCATAAACCATTTTATATGGAGACATACCCATTGGGTTCTTATAAGCAGTTCTATAAGCCCATAATGCATCATCAAGTTTCTTAGGCCAATTCTTTCTAGATCTATTAACAGTCTTTTGCAAAATCAATTTAATCTCTCTATTGCTCAATTCTACTTGACCGCTAGACTGAGGATGATAAGGAGATGCAATTCTATGGTTAACATCATACTTAGCAACCAATTTACGGAAAGCACCATGAATAAAATGTGAACCACCATCAGTCATTAAATATCTAGGGACTCCAAACCTTGGAAAACTAACTTCTTTAAGCATCTTAATAGAAGTGTTATGATCAGCACTACTAGTTGGAATAGCTTCTACCCACTTAGTAACGTAATCAACAGCAACTAAAATATGTGTATACCCATTAGAGGAAGGAAAAGGTCCCATATAATCAAAGCCCCAAACATCGAATGGTTCAATAACAAGTGAATAATTCATAGGCATTTCCTGACGTCTACTAATATTACCAATTCTTTGATATTCATCACAAGACAAGACAAACTTACGAGCATCCTTGAAGAGAGTAGGCCAATAAAAACCGGATTGTAATACCTTGTGTGCAGTTCTATCTCTAGCATGGTGTCCTCCGTAAGACTCGGAGTGGCACTTGCGTAGGATCTGTTCCTATTCATGCTCAGGTACACAACGTCTAATAACACCATCAACTCCTTCTTTATAAAGGTATGGGTCATCCCAAAAGTAATGTCTTAAATCATAGAAAAACTTTTTCTTTTGCTGGTATGTGAAACTAGGTGGTATAAATTTAGCAACAATGTAATTAGCATAATCAGCGTACCATGGAGTATTACGAGAAGCATTTATGACAGCTAATTGTTCATCAGGAAAGCTATCATCAATAGGCAGTGGGTCATCAAGAACATTTTCTAACCTAGACAAGTTGTCTGCAACGGGGTTCTCAGCTCCCTTTCTATCAGTAATATGCAAATCAAATTCTTGTAGCAAGAGAACCCATCTAATAAGTCTAGGTTTAGCATCTTTCTTTTCCATAAGATATTTAATAGCAGCATGATCAGTGTGAACTGTTACTTTGGAATCAACAATATAAGATCTGAACTTATCACAAGCAAAGACAACTGCTAAAAATTCTTTTTCAGTAGTAGCATAATTTCTTTGGGCGCTGTCTAGAGTTTTACCAGCATAATGAATAACATTCAATTTCTTATCAACTCTTTGCCCTAGAACAGCACCAACAGCATAATCACTAGCATCACACATAATTTCAAAGGGTAAATTCCAATCAGGCGGTTGAACAATAGGTGCTGAAATCAAGGCTTTCTTAAGTATTTCAAATGCTTCTACACAATCATCATCAAAAACAAAAGGAACATCTTTTTGCAAGAGATTGGTGAGAGGCCTAGAAATTTTAGAGAAGTCTTTAATAAACCTCCTATAGAAACCAGCATGACCAAGGAAACTTCTTATACCTTTGATATCTTTAGGACACGGCATCTTTTCAATAGCATCTACTTTAGCTTTATCAACTTCAATACCTCTTTCAGAAATTTTATGCCCCAAGACAATACCTTCATTAACCATAAAGTAGCACTTCTCCCAGTTCAAGACAAGATTAGTTTGTTCACATCTCTGCAAAACACAATCAAGGTTGCTTAAGCAATCATCAAAAGAAGTTCCGTAAACAGAGAAATCATCCATGAAAACCTCAACAATCTTTTCGAAAAAATCAGAGAATATAGCAGTCATACATCTTTGAAAGGTAGCAGGTGCATTGCATAAACCAAAAGGCATACTTCTATAAGCAAAGGTACTGAAAGGGCAAGTAAAAGTGGTATTTTCCTGATCATCTTTTGACACAGGTATTTGAGAAAAATCAGAATAACCATCTAGAAAGCAAAAATGTGTATGTTTGGAAAGTCTTTCTAGCATTTGATCAATAAAAGGTAGAGGGTAGTGATCTTTTCTAGTAGCTTTATTTAATTTGTGAAAATCAATTACCATTCTATAACCTGTAAAAATTCTTTGTGGGATCAATTCATTCTTATCATTAGGAACAACAGTAATACCTCCCTTCTTAGGGACACAATGAACGGGACATACCCATCTACTATCAGCAATAGGATAAATTATACTGCCTCCAGAAGCTTTAGTATTTCATTTCTTACCACTTCTTTCATCTTAGGATTTAACCGTCGTTGGTGGTCAACAACTGGTTTAGCATCATGCTCCAAATTAATTTTGTGCTGACATAGAGTGGGACTAATGCCCTTAAGATCATCAAGAGTATATCCAATAGCGGCACGGTGCTTCTTTAGAGTTTTCAATAATTTCTTTTCTTCATGCTCTGAAAGGTTAGCACTAATAATATCAGGATATATCTTATTTTCATCAAGATAAGCATATTTCAAAGTATCAGGTAATTATTTAAGCTCAAACACGGGATCTCCCTTGGGTGCAGGAGGATCCCCAATGATTTCAACAGGCAAGTTGTGTTTCAAAATAGGCCCTTGATTAAAGAATATTTCATCTATTTCCCTTCTTTCATTCATAAACATATCATTTTCATGGTCTAGCAAATATTGTTCTAAAGGATCAGTAGGAGGCACGACAATAGAAGCAAGACCAATAATTTCATCCTTACTAGGCAATTCTTTATCATGGGGTTGTCTACAAAATTTAGAGAAATTAAAATCATGAGACATATCCCCTAAACCAACAGTAACAATATCATTCTCGCAATCTATCTTAGCATTAATGGTATTCAAGAAAGGTCTACCAAATATAATGGGGCAAAAGTCATCTTGTGGGGAAGCAAGAACAAGAAAATCAGTAGGGTATTTCATTTTCCCACACAAGACTTCAACATCTCTAACAATCCCAATTGGTGATATAGTATCTCTATTGGCAAGCTTAATAGTAACATCAATATCCTCTATCTCAGCAAGTGCAATATCATTCATAATTTCTTTATATAAAGTAAAAGGAATTGCACTCACACTAGCACCCACATCACATAAGCCATGATAACAATGATCTCCTATTTTAACAGAAACAACCGGCATGCCAACAACAGGTCTATGTTTATCTTTAATATCGGGTTTAGCAATTCTAGCAGCTTCATCACAGAAATAAATAACATGCCCATCAATATTATCAACCAAGAGATATTTAACCATAGCAATACTAGGTTCAACTTTGATTTGTTCAGGGGGTGTAGGTGTTCTAGTATAACTCTTACAAACCACAGTTGAAGCTTTAGCATGATCCTTTATTCTAACAGGAAAAGGTGGTTTCTCAATATAAGCAGTAGGAACAATAGGATCAACATTATAAGTAATAGTTTCTTCTTCAACTTTAATAGGTTCAACTACTTTAGCTTGAATGGGAGGATGATATTTAAACCACTTCTCCTTAGGGAGATCAACATGAGTAGCAAATGATTCACAAAAAGAAGCTACTATATCAGAGTCAAGTCCATATTTATTGCTAAAATCATGAAAAGCATCGGTATCCATAAAAGATTTAATACAATCAAAGTTAAGGTTTATACCTGACTCATTACCTTTGTCGAGTTCCCAATCTTCAGAGTTGCGTTTAATTCTTTCCAATAAATCCCATTTGGATTCACTATCCTTCTTCATAAAAGAACCAGTACAAGAAGTATCGAGCATGGATCGATCATTATGAGAAAGCCGAGCATAAATTTTTTGAATAATAATTTCTCTTGAGTGCTCATGATTGGGGCATGAATATAACATTGACTTAAGCCTCCCCCAAGCTTGAGCGATACCTTCTCCATCACGAGGCCAAAAATTATATATATAATTCTGATCACGATGAACCAGATGCATAGGATAAAACTTCTGATGAAATTCCAATTTCAATCGGTTGTAGTTCCATGATCCAATATCATCACATAGCCTATACCATGTCAATGCCTTCTCCTTCAAAGATAAAGGGAAGACCTTCTTCTTGACTTCATCCCCGGGCAAACCTGCAAGCTTAAATAATCCACAAACTTCATCCACATAGATTAGAAGCATATCAGGATGTAGTGTCCCATCTCCTGTATAAGGATGAGCTAGCTGTTTCTCTATCATACCCGATGGAATTTCATAATAGATATTTTCAGTAGGTGCAGCAAGTTGTGGGGCAACTCTTTGCTCTTCCGGTCGAGGTGAAGATACCCTGAACAAACCCCTCAAAGGATTATTTTCCTTAGTAAAAAGTAACAATAAATTTCAGCACACTATACAAATGTTTCCTTACCAAATTCCACTTACCAAAGGCGCTTCACTCCCCAGCAACGGTGCCAGAAAAGAGTCTTGATGACCCACAAGTGTAGGGGATCTATCGTAGTCCTTTCGATAAGTAAGAGTGTCGAACCCAACGAGGAGCAAGCGGAAATGGCAAGCGGTTTTCAGCAAGGTATTCTATGCAAGCACTGAAATTATCAGTAACAGATAGTTGTGCGATAAGATAATTCGTAACTGGTAACAAGTAAAAAAAGTAACTGAGGTGCAGCAAGGTGGCCCAATCCTTTTTGTAGCAAAGTACAAGCCTGGACGAACTCTTATATAAAGCAAAGCGCTCCCGAGGACACATGGGAAATTTTGTCAAGCTAGTTTTCATCATGCTCATATGATTCGCGCTCGTTACTTTGATAATTTGATATGTGGGTGGACCAGTGCTTGGGTGCTGCCCTTCCTTGGACAAGCCTCCCACTTATGATTAACCCCTCTCGCAAGCATCCGCAACTAAGAAAGAAGAATTAAGATAAATCTAACCATAGCATGAAACATATGGATCCAAATCAGCCCCTTACGAAGCAACTCATAAACTAAGGTTTAAGCTTCTGTCACTCTAGCAACCCATCATCTAATTATTACTTCCCAATGCCTTCCCCTAGGCCCAAATCATGGTGAAATGTCATGTAGTCGACGTTCACATAACACCACTAGAGGAAAGACAACATACATCTCATCAAAATATCGAACGAATAACAAATTCACATGATTACTTATAACAAGACTTCTCCCATGTCCTCAGGAACAAACATAACTACTCACAAAGCATATTCATGTTCATAATCAGAGGAGTATTAATTATCATTAAGGATCTGAACATATGATCTTCCACCGAATAAACCAACTAGCATCAACTATAAGGAGTAATCAACACTACTAGTAACTCACAGGTACCAATCTGAGGTTTTGAGTCAAAGATCGGATACAAGAGATGAACTAGGGTTTGAGAGGAGATGTTGCTGGTGAAGATGTTGACGGAGATTAACCCCCTCTCAATGAGAGGATCATTGGTGATGACGATGGCTTCGATTTCCCCCTCCCAGAGGGAAGTTTCCCCGGCAGAACAGCTCCGCCGGAGCCCTAGATTGGTTCTGCCCAGGTTCTGCCTCGAGACGGTGGCACTTCGTCCCGAAAGCTTCCTTCTGATTTTTTCCAGGTCAAAGCACACCGTATAGCAGAAGATGGGCATCGGGGGCCTGCCAGGTGGCCCACAAGGCAGGGGGCGTGCCCAGGGGGGTAGGGCGCGCCCTCCACCCTTGTGGATGGCTGGTGGCCCCCCTCTGGTGCTTTCTTCGCCCAATATTTTTTATTAATTCCAAAATGACTCTCCGTGAAGTTTCAGGACTTTTGGAGTTGTGCATAATAGGTCTCTAATATTTGCTCCTTTTCCAACCCAGAATTCCAGCTGCCGGCATTCTCCCTCTTCATGTAAACCTTGTAAAATAAGAGAGAAAAGGCATAAGTATTGTGCCATAATGCGTAATAACAGCCCATAATGCAATAAATATCAACATAAAAGCATGATGCAAAATGGACGGATCAGTTGGGTCAGGTCTACGTGCTATTTTAGTCTTTATTTTTGCCACATGAATAACATAAATCGTAGGGTTAAAATAGATCAATTATATAGATCTGATGGCTAAGATATTCTTAATGATGTGGATTAGCGTGGAAGCTCGTATGGTGCATCCAATTAGTAAATATAATATGGAATTGACATGGTCTTGGGAAAGATTTGAGAATGTTGAACCACTTGGGAGAAG
Source organism: Thinopyrum elongatum (assembly GCA_011799875.1). Taxonomy (NCBI): domain Eukaryota; kingdom Viridiplantae; phylum Streptophyta; class Magnoliopsida; order Poales; family Poaceae; genus Thinopyrum; species Thinopyrum elongatum. The sequence goes on along the minus strand of CM022300.1, from coordinate 263,908,287 downwards.
AAATAATGATGATCTACCCTAGTTTCAAGTCCACGAAACCATTCCGAAAAGGAAAACATGGCAAACACCAAAGAAAAACAAACGAAAAAGGAAGGGCCAAAAATTGGCGTGGTACATGTCGTCTCCTCGCTTGCCGTCTGGTCTCCTCCTGAACCTTCTAGGGTCTCTCTTGTCCAGAAAAAAATCATTAAGAAGTAGCGTTTAGACTCCGTTTGGTACTGATTTCCTGGAAAACCAAAATCAAGCAAAAACAGCAACTAGCAATAGGCACTGGGTTAATAGGTTAGTCCAAAAAATGATATAAAATAGCACAAAAAGTTATATAAAACATCCAAGATTGATACTATAATAGCATGGAACAATAAAAAATTATAGATACGTTGGAGACGTATCAAGCATCCCCTAGCTTAATTCCTGCTCATCCTCGAGTAGGCAAATGATAAAACAAAAAAATTATGTGAAATGATATCTAACATGTTCATAATGTAATCTTCATTTTAGCGTATGAGTATTAAGATCTGAATGATTCAAAGCAATAATCTATAATTTTATATAAAGACACCAATACTCAGGCATAGCAACAAACAGTCATGCCTTTCAAAATAAAAATGCTAAAGAACACTATCCCTACACAATCCTGTAGCGTTGTCATGCTCATCTTCTTAATACAAAATGTCAATCATGTACAATCCCTATGACAAGCCGAGCAATTGGTTCATACTTTTTAACGCGCTTCAGCTTCTTCAACCCTTACGCAATACATGAGCGTGAGCCATGGATATAGCACTATGGGTGGAATAGAATGCGGTGGTAGAGATCAATAAGGGGAAGACAAAAAAGGAAGATAGTCTCACATCGATGCGGCTAATCAACGGGCTATGGAGATGCCCATCAATTGATGTCAATGCGAGGAGTAGGGATTGTCATGCAACGGATGCACTAAGAGCTATAAGTGTATGAAAGCTCAAACTGACAACTAAGTGGGTGTGCATCCAACTTGCTTGCTCATGAAGACCTCAGGAATTTAAGGAAGCCCATCATCGGAATATACAAGCCAAGTTTTCTATAATCAATAATTCCCACTAGTATATGAAAGTGACAACATAGGAGACTCTCTATTTGAAAAACATGGTGATAGTTTGAAGCACAAGTGTGGAAAAGGATAGTTACATTGCCCCTTCTTTCTTTTTCTCTCAATTTTTTTGTTGGGCTCTTTTGGCCTCTTTTTTTCCTCACTGGGACAAAGCTCTAATAATGATGATCATCACACTTCTATTTACTTACAACTCAATATTACAACTCGATAAACTAAAACATATGACTCTATATGAACGCCTCTGGCAGCGTACCAGGACGTGCAATGATACTAGCATAACATGTATGATAATGATGAACGGTAGCTGAGCCACAAATACTATGTCTGCTATATGATCATGTGAAGCAATATGATAATGAAGGTGTATGTCATAATAATGGAACGGTGGAAGTTGCATGGCAATATATCTCGGAACGGCTATGGAAATGCCATGATAGGTAGGTATGGTGGCTGTTTTGAGGAAGATATATATAAGGAGGCTTATGTGTGATAGAGCGTATCATATCATGGGGTTTGGATTCACCAGCGAAGTTTGCACCGACTCTCGAGGTAAGAAAGGGCAATGCACGGTACCGAAGAGGCTAGCAAATTGCGGAAAGGTAAGAGCGCGTATAATCCATGGACTCACATTAGTCATAAAGAACTCACATGATTATTGCGAAAATTTATTAGCCCTCGAAGCAAAGCACTACTACGCATACCCCTAGGAGGGAGGTTGGTAGGAGTTAACCATCCTGCACCCCCGGCCCTCATGGAAAGGAAGACACTCCATAATAAATCATGCTCCAACTTCTTAACATAACTAGAGACTATACGTGCATGCTTCGGGAATCACAAACCTTAACACCAATATTCTTACTAAACCATAATTATTCACTAGTACCTCCCACATATTACCATCTCAATATTGCAAAACTATTGCAAGGAAACAAACTTATCATATTCAGTGATCTGCATGAAAGTTCTTACTATATCCCTCTTGAATACCTATCATATCAGGACCAATTTCATAACACGTGCATATTACCATTACTATTTATTAGACTCTTAAAAATATATAAGTGAAGCATGAGAGTGCAACTATTTCTTTAAAATATAACCACTCTCGTGCTCTAAATGATATAAGTGAAGCACTATAGCAACTGCCTAGCTCAAAAGATATAAGTGAAGCACATAGAGTATTCTAACAAATCGCGAATAAATGTGTGTCCCTCTCAAAAGGTGTGTGCAACAAACAATGATTATGGAAAACTAAAAAGCAAAAAGAGCAAAGACTACTATAATACAATACGCTCCAAGAAAAACTCATATCATATGAAGAATAAAAATATAGCTCCAATTAATATACCGATCGATTATAGACGAAAGAGGGGATGCCACCCGGGGCATCTCCAAGCTTAGATACATGGTTCTCCTTGAATATTACGTTGGGGTGCCTTAGGCATACCCAAGCTTAGGGTCTTGCCTCTCCTTATTCCTTCATCCATCATGATCTCACCCAAAACTTGAAAACATCAGCACACAAAACTCAACAGAAACCTCATGAGATCCGTTAGTATAACAAGCAAATCATAAACTTTAGGTACTGTTATAAACCCATTCATAATTTATTATTTCATAATACCTACTGTATTCTAACTTCGACATGACTTATACCCCCCTATATAAACCATAGCATCATTAAAAAAAGTAAACTATGCAACGAAAACAGAATCTGTCAAAAACAGAACAGTATGTAATGATCTAAACAAACAAAATACTTATGTAACTCCAATTTTTTTGAAACATTAGGATAACATGGGCAATTTGTATATCAGTCATGTGTAAAAAATGCAAAATTTTATCACATTCCAGTGAGTTTCAAAAATTCCAGAACTGGCGGCAAAAGTTTCTATTTTCTCACAGAATCAAGTCAACCATCAACTAAATCATTCCAAAGGCTTTACTTGGCACAAAGACTAATTAAAACATAAAAACACAATCATAATAGTAGAATAATTTTGTGAACACTAAAAATAGAAAAGAAAACAAGAAAAATAAGATAACTATAGTGTTGCCTCCCAACAAGCGCTATTGTTTTACGCCCTTAGCTAGGCTTAATGCAAAGTTTCAAGTATTGTCATCTTTAGTTTTCACCACCCTGGTAGGTATTTTGTCAAAGCCGGGAGGTTCTTTGCATTTTCCATTACTCTCAGAAAATGAAGCAATTCTATTGTCTAAATCATCTAACCGCTTATTGCAAATGGTAAGAAGGTTATTCATGCGATTGAGGTTTCCACTAACATTTTTAGGAGGTTCATTAGACTTTTGTAACTCAACCAATTTTTTCTGTATATCACCTAGTTTTTCCAAGATTTGGATTCTCTCTTGAGTATAACTAGCACCCGTGCGTTGCAATGGGAGATAAAATAGTATGCATTTGAAGTCAGTGTGAATTATGTGCAAGAAAAACCCTGTGTGCACACGCAAAAGGATCATTTAGCTTCTCATTTTTGCCGCGTGTGAAGGAATCAATCCGCTATTTTTTCATTCATTGATCGACGACATTTAAGAGTTTTTTTTTACAGAAAGACTGTAAGGGAACCCCCTATAGTATAATTGGTGCAACAAACCCAAATTGCAAGTACCATGCCTTGAACCTGGATGGGTGGGAAGGCATCAGCCCCTTCCCACCACTAGGCTATGCCTTAGTCTGCTAGAGAAGGCCCATGAGTTATTCAATCATTTTTGTGGGAAATGAGTTATTCAATCTACTCTTTCTTTCAATCCTTTCAATCGAGGGGATTTTAAGGTATGAAGTTTCTGAATATTCTAGGAAACATGAACAATTTTTTAAATCCTGAAATGTTTTTTGAAAATTTGGTACATTTTCAAAAAAACACGAACAAAATATGAAATGGAACATCCTTTAAAATTCAAAAACATTCTCTAAAAACACCAACATTTTATAAAAACATGAACATTATTTGAATTTGTGAACATTTTCTTAAAACGGGAACATGTGTTGAAAATTCATAAGATTTTTAGAAAATGTATATCTTTTATACACAAACATTATTTTTAATTTTGAAAATTTCACTATAACATGATTATTTTTCAAATTTGGAGCATTTTAAGTGCCATTTTCTTTTTAGAAATCCCGAACAATTTTGAAAAACAATAATTTTTTGAAAAAATCTGCAACTTTTTGCAAGTTCCGAATATTTTTCAAAATAGCAACAACATTTTGGAATTCTAAACATTTTCCAAATTTTGTTTTTTTAATTCTCAACATTTTTTGAGAATTTTTAATTTATGAAATAATTTCTAAAAGAAAAATAAACTTGGAAGGGAAAAAAGAGATAGGGAAAGGAGAATAAAAATAGAAGTAAAACACAGAAAAAAGTAAAAATGGGCTAGCCCATTATTGGTTGTCCTGTGCAAACTCCGACTATTTGTCGCCCAGTGCGGAAAATAGAATTTTCCCAGCTGCGTGGGCAGAAAAATAAGTGGGCTGGCTTCACTGGGCCACAGTGCACAGCCCACGTACGAAAATTCTTTTTTGAGCAGACAAACACATAAGAATTTATTACCTCCTCGGGTAGAAAAAAATTCTTTTCGCCGGTGAACAGATGAAAAAATTGGCGAAACGCACCTTGCTCTATTAGTAGGTAGATTGAATCCTTTTTGCGGGGGTGGAATTCCCACTATACCTTCTATTATTTCGTAGGCAATATTAGCATCACTTTCAATGAAATTCCCTTTAGTGGCAGAATCCAAAAGTTGTCTATTGGGCATACTAAGTCCCACGTAAAAATTTCGAAGCAAAATTTCTACACCCCCCTTTATAGAGCAAACACGGTAAGATTCCATTATCCTATACCTAGCATCTTTTATATTCTCTCCTTGTTTCTGTTTTAAGTAAAGAACTTCAAAGTCCGGAGACAAAGGAGGGATTGTAATACTAGACATAGCGACAAAGCAAGCAAACGAGCAAACAAAAATATTTTTGAGTTTAAAAAAAATAGAAGCAAGTAGATGAAAACAGAATCTGTCCATGACTTATACCATGACTTATACCCCCCCTGATATATTCCATAGCATCATTAAAATAAGCACACTATGCAATAAAAAACAGAATCTGTCTAAAATAGAACTATCTATTATAATCTGAAAAAACTGTACTTCTTTAACTCCAAAAAATCTAAACATTCGGAAAACATGGGAAATTTGTATATAAACCTTGTGTAATAATTTCAGAATTTTACCATGTTCCAGTAAATTATGAAAATTCCATCACTGGGCCCAAAAGTTTTTGTTTTTTCACAAAATTAAGTCAACTATAAACCAAATCATCCCAAAGGCTTTACTTGGCACAATCACTAATTAAAAGATAAAAACACAGTCATTACGGTAGCAATAATCATGTCATACACAAAATATAAATAAAAAGCAAATATTTAAGATAACTATTGGGTTCCCTCCCAAGAGGCGGTATTGTTTTATGCCCCTGGCTAGGCATAATGCATTGCTCTCAAGTATTGTCACCTTTCAAAGTAATTCCATAGGTGGTCCTCATACTAGATTCATATGGTGGTTTAATTCCCTTTGTTGGGAAGTGTTCCATCCCTTTCTTTAATGTAAATTGGAACCTTCTATTTCGTTCTTTCATGTCAATAGTTGCACATATGGTTCGTAGGAAAGGCCTACCAAGTATTATAGGACAAGACAGATTGCATTCAATATCTAGCACAATAAAATCCACAACCACATAATTTCTATTAGAAATATAAGAACATCATTTATTCTACCCAATGGTTTCCTAGTAGTAGAATCCACTAAATGCATGTTAAGGGAACATTCATCCATATCGGTGAGACCTAGCACATCACATCAAGATTTTGGTATAGTAGAGACGCTAGCACCTAGATCAGATAAAAACATTACATTCATAATCCTTAATTTTAACAATAATAGTATGTTCCCATTCATCATGTTATTTCCTTGGTATAGATACCTCCAATTCTAGCTTTTCTTCATGAGCTTTAATCATAGCATCTACTATATTTTTAGTGAAAGCTTTATTTTGTTCGTAAGCATTAGGCGAGTTCATCATGGATTGAAACAAGGAAATACATTAAATCAAAGAGCAATTATCATAATTAAAGTCCTTGTAATCTAAAGTAGTGGGCACATCACTATTTAAAGTCTTGACCTCTTCAAACCCACTTTTGTTATTTTTATCATAAAGATCATCACCCTCAGAACAATTGGGATGCCTTCTAGCTAAAGTTGACTCATCTCTAGTCCCTTTTTCACAAAGTTTTAGATTACTAAACAATGTTTCAATACGTGTCAGACAAATCATTTTAATATGTTCATCATGATTATTATAAAAATCGGGTGGAATCGCTTTTTCTAAGAATTCTCGCTTAGCTCTTATCCTAGCGATTCTTCCTCTACTTTCATTCATGGAGACTTTGATAGACTTTATAATATCATTCTTAGGTGAAAAAAAACTAGTTTTCAAAGTTTCCACATTGTGAGAAATTATATCCATATTTCTAGCCATATCGTCAACTTTATGTAGTTTTTCTTCTACCATAGCATTGAAAATCTTTAGAGAACTATTAATTTTTTTAATGTTGTTCTCAAGTTCAGTAGGTATCCTATTATTATTAAATGAAATACCATATAAATTTCCGTAATTGTTAGGGGATTACCGGGATACAGTCTAGGATTGAAATTCCCCCTATAAGCATTGTTGTTGAAATTATTTCTAGCGATAAAATATACATCAATAGCGTCATTATTTGCTTAATAAAAGTAGATAATGAGACATCATTTGGATCAACATGAGCATTTTTACTAGTAAGCATATTCCTAAGGGCATCCATTTTATCACTCAAACTAGAAACTTCTTCAAGAGAGTTTACCTTCTTACAAGTTGGAGCTCGTTTGGTGCGCCATTGAGAATAATTCGTCATCATTTTATCAAGAAGATTCGTGGTCTCTCCCAAAGTAATTCCCATAAAGGTACCACCTGCAGGAGAGTCTAGAAGATTTCTCGACACAAAGTTTAGTCCTGCATAAATTTTTTCTATTATCATCCATAAGCTTAATCCTTGAGTGGGACAATTCTAAATCATTAATTTCATTCTCTCCCAAGATTGTGCACCATGTTCTTGCTCAAGTTGCTTAAAGTTCATAATTTGATTTATATGAGAAATGATCTTAGTGGGAGGAAAATACTTGGCAATAAAAGCATCCTTACATTTATCCCATGAATCAATACTATTATGAGGCAAGGATGAAAACCATGTTTTAGCATGATCTCTTGGCGAGAAAGGAATAGTTTCAACTTAACAATATCATTATCCACATATATTTTCTTTTGCATATCACATAATTCAATGAAGGTATTAAGATGGGATGCAGCGTCTTCATTACAGTACAAAAAAAGACACATCCGTGACACTATGGCCCGAACGAAAACTTTTTCTGTTATGGTTATGACACTTCTATGACGATTATTGTGACAAAAGCACGTATCATCATAGATGTGGTGGTGTCGTGGGTGGACACGATCACCTATGGAGCCACGGGCCCCTTTGTGGTTCGGCAGGGGGGAGATCACGTTGCACAAAGAGCGAAGGCCATGAGGCAGCACGACGATGAGACTCTGGTGGTTTGTACCCAGGTTCGGGCCGCTAAGAAGCGTAAAACCCTACTCCTGCTTTCGGTGGATTGGATGGAGGAACACGACGACACGCAGTGCTCAAAACCGGCAAGGTTGCCTCGGGGAGAGTTGCTACACGAGTACAAGTGTATGATGGTCCAAATCCCTCTCTAGGTTGCCTTGGACCTCCTTTTATAGCTCAAGGGGTAACCATAGTGGCAAAACAGACATTATCTTGTGATTAGATAGCCAACAGTGCTATCATACCTAACTCTGTGACTTAGGACAAAATGCCATAAATGCTACCTTAGGTGGGGTGCGGGGGTGCATCCCCGGCGAGCTTATATCGCCGCTTAGCCATCTTCTGCTTATCGTCTTGACACGCCTCTGGACGGGTGTCAAATGGGTGTGACATGTCTTCCAGCAAGCTTCCATGTGCTTAGTGAGTGCCACTTAATCGCCTAGGGGGGCTTGACACCGCATCGATAAGTGACTGGTGTCATGGTGCGGTGGAGCGGTGGTAACTGGCCTGTGCTTGCAGGGGGAGGGCTTGCCGGGACTTCTTGGATGGGCGCGCGCTTCAGTCCCCGGCTATCCTGGAGACGCAGCTGGCATGGCTCGATCTTGCTCTTATCCACTGCATCGACCCTGTCGGCCTTGTCTGACCCGCAGAGGATACTTTTCTTGGAATCTTTGTCTTGTATGTTGGCTTGGTCTTCTTGATGCACTCCTTGATCTCATGAAGAGCGGCTCCTGCCAGAGTTACACGTTGGTGCCGGATGTATGATCGTCAGCACGCTTGTGTATGAGTTTGGTCAACAAACATAGATGTTCGTTGCACCGACAGGAGCCCCCGGGCCTGGCCCATATGTGCCGCCGGGCATCGTTGGGGTAGGCACCAACAAATACACAGGCGGACACTTCGACCATGCCGCAGCGGATCCATGGCTTCCTTGATATCTTTCTCGCTTCTTCATTAACCTGGAATTGAGTTAACTCCCGGTTTCCCTGCAAGTCGTGCGATGTCGAACGCCGTGAGGTTTACCATGTTCAGGGCAAGTTAATTGAAGCACTTGCGCATGACCCCGGGGAAGGAGGAAGTCACTGCCATTTTACTTTCTCCACCATGCCTGCCGTTTTTGCCATGTACGATGCATGCATGGTGCAGGTTAGGTAACGGATGCGTAGGGTGCGGGAATGAGTGCCATGGAGGAAAGCTAGGCGCCCTAGATTAGCGCAGGAGGGCGGTCGTCGAATCTGGACGCTGTCAGTAGCGCAGACAAACCAGATAGGTGAAGTGGGGCGGTTGCCTCCTGGATGGTGAGGAGCCAGCCCCCGGTCATGCTTCGCTATAAAAGGAGGCGCGGAGGTGACGGGAGGGGCTCACCCACGCATTCTCTTCTCCTTCCTCTTGTACCCTTCTTCCAACATGGTGAGGGGAAGAGGGCGCGGTCGAGCTCCAGCAGCGGTGACAAGGGCTTCCTCTCAGCACCGTACCCCTGCCCTTGCTGGGGACGCAGAGGTAGGATCCAGTGTACAAGGCGGAGCCACAGGATGTGGTCATGGCTGGCGCGGTGCTCGGGGCTTAGGTGGACGTGGCGATGGCTCGGCCACTCCTCCTCCAGCCGCTTAGACTCTACTAGAGGGCCATGTTGGAGACACGGCGCTGGAATTCCTTGTTAGGCTACGCGAGCCCCCGCACAGCCATCTTCGGCTTCCCACTCCTTTTGCAAGGGTAATGGAGGTTGAACAGCCGCACTGTTTGCAGCTACACATGAGGAGTTGCTGTAATGGCAATATGCAGGTGGACGTGGAGTTCCCCGCACCTCATGTCATGCTTCTCCGGCATGGCTCGAAAACCTTTGCTCGTGCCCATAACTTGGCGGAGGGGCACGTTCTCCATTTTAAATTAATGGAGGCCGACCTGTTCTCCATGAAGGTCTTCGGGCGCTCGGGTGCTTGCTTAGGGTGTTGCGCAGAGAGATCGACCGACGACGAAAGCTCCTCCTCGAGCGACAGCAACGAAGAGGACACTGACTGTGAAGACGAAGGCGCCGAGCAGGACGACGGCAGCTCAGAATCCAGCTAAGCACCGGACACACCATCACCGTCAGCTAGGCGCCGGCGGCACCATCATATGCACCTGGCCTTCTCTCCGGCAGAGCGATTTCCCGGGGTGTTGGGTGTGGATGCCTCCGCCTGCTCCAGCTGGGCCCCGACAGGCTTCCTCATGGACTCCTGCTTCATCTTCCCTACCAGTGTCCCTCCTGCCGCGTTCCTCTGGTCCTGGCGGTGGTGACCAGGGCATCGCCTGGCCGCTCCTTCCGTCCTTCTGGCTTCGCCGTCGCCCTCCCAATCTTCTCAGGCTGCATCCCGCAGGCCCTGACGGGGTTAGGCTGGGCTTCTGCCACTACAAAAGAAGACACATCCGTGACATTTTGGCCCAAACGAAAAAAAATTATGTCATGCTTATGACACTTCTATGACGATAATTGTGACAAAAGCACGTATCATCATAGATGTGGTGGGCTCCTACTTCTATGACAAAAAATCATGACAGAAAATGGGCTTTTCGTCCTAGGCGGGCCGGGGGCGCACCTGCATGACATTCTTTGGGCCATACATGACGAAAAAAATCATGGTAGAAGTGAGGGCGAGGAAAATATCAGGGAGTTCCCGGTTACGGTGGGTGGTCGGGGCCGAGCGATGCACGGAGGTTTGCATGTTTCTCTCGTACACGTACGCGCGTGGGTGCGAGTCGTTGGGCTCTAACTGAACACGAGCGAGGCGTTCGCTTACTGAACCTGAGCGATTGCACTAGCTACGTTACTGAACCCGAGCGATTGATCCCTGGCTGTTAACTGAACCTGAGCGATTCCTTTGCTACTGCTGCTAACTGAAGCCGATCAAACATGTTGCCTCTTGATAAACAGTGACCGTTGTTGGGGATTGGATGAATAGTTCCCGATGGGGGTTGGATGAACAGGACCCCGTGGTAGTAGAGGCCATTGCCGCTGGATGAATAGGACCCAGATCGAGGAGGCCGCCACACACCCGAGCCGGTTGGGGGTGGATGAACAGGACCCCATGGAGGGCTGGTTGAACAGTAGCCGGTGGACGCTGGATGAACAGGACCCCGTGGAGGGCTGGTTGAACATTAGCCGGTGGAGGCTGGATGAACAGGACCCCGTGGATGAACAGTAGCTGATGGAGGCTGGAGGAAGTCGACGGTGGATGGATAGTAGCAGGTGGAGGCTGGAGGAAGACGACGGTGGATGAACAGTAGCTCGTGGAGGTTGGAGCAAGGCACTAGACGGGTGGATGAACAGTAGCCCGTGGAGTCCTGTTTTGCGGTATGCCACACCCCTCCCGATGAACAGGACCCCATTTCGACTGTAGGCGCTCCAACACAAGTCTGTTTCCTCCGTTTTGCGGTATGCCACATGCCTCCCGATCAACAGGACCCCGTTTCGAATGTAGCCGGTCGAATAGAAGGCCGTTTCCTCCGTACTGCGGTACGCCAGACCCCGTTTCGGCTGTTTCCTCCAAGCCGGTTGGCCCCCAATGAACATGATGCTTTCCAACCCAGTCTGTTGCCTCTCGAAGAACACGACGCTGTTTCTTTGTTCCGACCCAACCGGTTGGCTGCCGATGAACAGGACGTCGTCGATGTACTTGTTCGAGACCCCGCCCTTATGTACGTACGTAGCCGTATTTACTTTTTTACAACGTGGCTGTACTTACGTGTACACGATATAGACAGGACTGCCTGAACAGCTACCGCTCCTTACTGGGCCACGGTTCATCGTGGCAGAAAGATCGATGGACCAGTATGTACGTACACATTTGCAACCAGAATGACAACGCTACGTATGCTTCGACCGGGTGGGTCCCGGCTGTCAGGGAGGATAAGGAGGCACTTCCTTGCGTGCGAAGATATTGATGGTGGGTCCGAGCTGACAGGGGGAGGATTCTTTTTTTTTGCGCGTAATAAGGAGGCACTTCCTTAGGTGCGAAGATGTAGCTGGTGGGTCCATCTGTCAGCCTCACCGCGTACAGTCCTCTTCCGATGGCTATTGTTCGGTGACCACATTAACCACGCCACGCAGACAGCACCCAGGCGGTGGGTGATGGTGAGGCAGGGAACAACACGGAGCATGGGGTACACGCGGAGGGTAGTACGAGGGTTGACTAGTTCAGCTCCGGTGTGAGGCTGCCGTCACCGCAGAATAACAGGGGATGTGGGTGAGTAGAGGGATGGCCTGGCCAACGGTGGGAGTAGTAGGGGGCGGTGAGGCCTGCACGGTAGCACAGCCAGCCACGGGAGGCAGGAGCATGCGGTGGTTTGGACGCCTGGAGCAAGAAAATCAGAGGTTGAAGAAGCAGGACGACCGTTGGATATTAACAATCCAACGAACACTGGTGATAGAATCGTTTGTTGACTAAGTTGACAAAGCCCTGCGTACGCGTCAACTTAGTAGGGCCACAAGTCAGCCTCCAAATCTGGTGGGCCGCAGCTGTCATTGGGAGCACTCGTTATTTTTTGCTTAATAAGGAAGCACTTCCTTCCGTGCCAAGATATAGCTAGTGGGTCCCAGCAGTCATGGGGAGGATTCATTCTTTTTGGCGTAATAAGGAGGTACTTGCTTGCGTGCGGCCATGGACCATTGGGGTCCCAATTGTCAGCCTCTCCACGTACATCCCTCTTCCGATGTTGTCGCTTGTTGACAACGTTGACCACGCCGTGCCGAGAACACCAACGCGATGGACGATGGCGAGACCCAGGAAGGGAATGACCCAGAGGCGGCGAAGCCACAACAGTTGAGGGATGTGGGACAGTACAGGTATGACCTGGCCAGCGGTGGGAGTAGTAGGGAGCGGCGAGGCCTGCGCGGCAGCACAGCCGGCCACGGGAGGCAGATGCAGGCGCTCCAGCCGGCGCTGGTTTTGGCGGCTAGAGCAAGAGCAACTAGATCAGAGATTGGAGAAGCAGGATTGCCGTTGGATGTCAATCCAATGACTGCAGATGTCAGACTAATTTGTTGACTTTTTGTTTTAGACCATTAAATCGTTTTGTTCACTAAATGGACAACACCTTGCGTAGGCTTCGTCTAGTGGGCCAACAAAGTCAGCTTCGAAAGCTGTGGCGGAATGCATCCCATTTATTTAGGTTTTATAGCCCATTCATTTTTTTTGCCAATACATCTATTTCCTGGGCTTTGACTAAAAAAATAATCTATTTTCTGGGCTGGGTAAAGATAATAATGCTGATTTACTATTTATGATAATTTACAGCGCATTTGATTATTTATTCGAATACACCTATTTACTGGGCTGGGTGAAAAATAATATTGCATACATGCAACCCATTTATCATTTCTGATAATTTACAAGCCATTTGATTCTAGTAGAAATGGACCCATTTTCTAGGATGGGTGAAAAAACAAGGATGGTCTGGACTGAGCATTTCGTGTAAGAAATAATATTGAGATAGGAATATTATTAAAAAATTAAGTTGGGCTTGGTAATCTTATTATATAAAAATTGAACTGAGTTGTGCATTTTATTAAAAGAAACATAGGCCAGGCTGCGCTTATTTTAGGATCTTGGGTACAACTGTCGGCCCAGTTGCATGGCTGTTGTTCAACGAAAAAGGCCTGTGTAGTACAGTACAACTTTACATGGCTACTTAGCCCACATTCAACGATGCCTGAAAAGGCCCAAACAAGGCTTCTATACAACTTTTTGAAGTCACTGAGCTCAATTAATAACTTAAGAAAAAAGTTAGAGTACAGTGGAACCGAATTAAAAGCTGTCACGAGCGAAGAAATTATTCAACGATCCCACTTGTGTGTGTGTGTGTGTGTGTGTGTGTGTGTGTGATAGAGAGAGAGAGAGACCTATCGGTCGATGCTCGTAAATACATCTTTTAGCCATATGCATTGCTGATGCTCAGTAAAAACTTATATAGTTGACACAATCATATAGAACATCATAGCACACTGAACTTGCATACAAAAATTTCACACAGGCGGCACAATCAGGGTGGAAGCAGTGGATCGCTACAGGTAGGGCTATGTTGAAACCAACGAACTCGTACATAACCGTTCATCGTCTTTATCAATGATGGGGAAATATCTTGAATGCTGTGCAAAGAAAACAGAGAGACAACACAATAAGTTCTGCTAGCACATTAAGTTGACGTACACCCCTTTCTAAAAAAAGTTCAGGTACAAAAATAGAACAGGTCACAATCAAATGTACTGGCACATCAGTGCTTCACATCGATAGCTCAGATTTAACTAGTATCTGAGAAGATTCAGTTGTTACCTCAAATTTGAGCACATCCGGGCAACCAGCCCTGCCTCTTCTCCCAAAGAAGCAGTGGCCTCCGCCGCGCGATGGAGTAGGCCCTGTGCCATCCATCGTTTCGAGCAACACGGGGAAAGTCTAACATTGACTCCTGTATTGGACGTCGTCGACGGACCCTGGCACTAGCGGCGGCGGCAGGACTTCGATTGATGGATTGACAACTTCTTCGACATGCATGAACACTCGATACAGGTACATCCCTAACGTGGTCCGCGACGGCCTTGGTGGCGACAAATAGTAAAACCCCGGTTCCTGCACCGGTATCTCAACACCAATCACCTTCGGTATGGTGGACGGCTTCTTCATCCATGCCATAACCGTCAGAGCCCAGCTGTCTGGAGGAACAGACATACTTACGAGCTCACCTCCTAGGTCATCGATAAGCTCATTCATTGACTCGCTGTTCCAAGCACGTCGAGGCATGCCATCGAAGGTAAGCTCTGTTAAAAACTCAAGCTCAGAGGGCACCGAGCCCCATCCTGGGTGCCACTGATCGAAGCTCACCAGCACGCCATCGCAGAACAAATGCCGGGAAGATTCGAACACACGACTGCAGTCGAAAGTTGTCCGAAACCTGACGAAGGAATTAGCCAGTGGCGGACAGACTTCGACGAGCAAGTCACTTATTTGGATGCCGTGCGCAATGCCAAGAGCTTTGACAAGGTCGTCCGGCAAGACGGGAGGCCGGTCACCATTGATGGTTACCATCAGCACTTTGCCAGCAAACTGGTCGTCAAGCGCCGCCATACCACTGTTGAGCGACAGCATGCAGCACCCGAAGGCAGGACAGACCTCAGGATCTCTGGCTCAGAGATCCGCGTTGACCGGCGACATGATAGTGCGCTTGAGTACAGGGAGTACAGGAGGGGGATTTGGGGGAACTGGAGTAGGAATCGAGATTCCAGAGGTGGGGGAGGGGCGGGAGATTGGGGATGAAAAGTTAGCATGAATTTCAAACACGCGCCAATATGCTCTCGGCGCGCAAGCGCACGAAAACACCGGTGGCGCCCACATGTCAGCCTAAGAGTCCTTTTTCTTTCTTTTTTTGAGCGTCCGGCCTGAGAGTCATAATTGACCTGTTTGGCATTGCATTACTGCTCGGCCCATATTCAACGACACCTCACTGGCCCAAACAAGTGACATCATCGAAAAGACACTGAGCTCAAATTATAACTTGAAAAAAGGAGATATACTCTGAACACTCGAGAATGGTGATGCCCTCATTTAGCCCACCAGCAGTTCGAGAGAATAAACAGTTTGAAAGAACGATATATACAACATTCAAACACTGACTAGTGACTACTACTTACATAAACAGCAACACATGATAGTTCATAAGAAGTCTTGCTACACCACCAAAACGCACCCATCTGCGGCGCTCAGACTCTCATGATCCAGACGAGAATGACATTCTAAATAGAGGCAACTATTATATAGTAAGAGTGACATAGACAAGGATGACTAGATGACAAGGAGTATGCATAACAAAAGAGAGAACTACCCATCTAGAACAAGCAGCAAAGACAACAAGTCATTCAAAGTGGGATGATCCAACACCATCATAATTTGCAGCCCGCTTCATCCACCAGTGAATCGGAGACACCAGAACTCCACCCTTTCGACGCAACAGCCCAATTACCTATCAACCTGAAGGCTTGAACCACATCACTACCTATCGGACTTGAGACATCCAAGGATCAAAGTTAATCCATATGCCTTTGTCATTCTCACCTTCTTTTGGCTGCAGGCTGTATCATTGACAATCAGGGGAGTCTGCTCCCGAAGTCCTAGGGCTCGCTGTGTAGACACAGTTTTACCTAGCAAATAGAGCCTCTCTGCCATCAAGGTCCTTGCCAACGGTGATCTCCTGGTTAATCGGATAATTGAGTCCGAGAAACAGAGAGTGTGAACCAAGGCTGTTTATCCGCCTCCAACTCAAAAATCCTAAAGGCCCCAACAAGCTGGTATCCTGCTCATAGACGTAATAGCCATTGTCCGGATACTCACGTATTTCACGGTGCTTGCACACAGTGGGGTTTTTGCAATATAACTTTTCTGGCTCATGTGTGCGAATGATCATCAGTCTTTTGCCGTCATCTGATCGAGTGAGGAACCAGTTGTGCTTCCCTGTTTTTGGCAAAGGTGGTGTGATTACAAAGGGCAGTAACTGTAGGGATACTGCATCATATCAAAAAGGACAGGCATTGTTAATGTAAAATCGACATTGTTCAGAGTATGAGTAGGATAATGCAAGAAATAGCATTGATCTGTCCCTGTTGGAACTGAGAGGAAAATACAGGGAAATGTATACTGGGTTCGAAAATATAGAAGCGCCATGCATGGTTATACTCATGTTATCTCGCAATCGATTATTCACAGGAAACTACCATGACATGCTTGTTATGTAATCATGTTCTGTCCACACAAATAAATTCTTCAAGGAAACTAACACACCATGCATGTTATATACTCATGTTCTGTGGGAAAAATTCTTGTGAGGATATTATTCTAGCCATTGATTGCTCAAGGGCGATATAGGTATGTACACATGGTAAGCATTACAGGATTTCACTACTTCCAAATATAGAGTTCTCCATATGCACATTTACTTCCCTAATGTATGGTTAGATGAAACCAACAGTGTGATGCATGTTTCTACATCATGAAAATTAGGAAACTAACATGGCTATTGATACACACTCATATTTAGTAGTATATAGATTACTATAAAGTAAGGAGAATATCCATATCTTCCTAACCGTTTGATTATTCAAGGGTACAAATTGGCTGTAATGACATGGTCCCAATCGCATGAATTAACTCATTCCAAATATAGCTGATTTACGGCGTCTCTAATACATTGCCATAGTTCTGCTCAAATAGGGATATGCCAATCATCACAAAAAGTTCAAACAGTGTCATGGCGTTATCATCAAAATTAGATGAAAACGACTTACACGCGCCGTCCCAGCAATACGTGGTGCCATCTGCTTTGTCAATCGCATAGATGATGCCATTGTGTTCAATAGCATCACAGAAGTGTGTATCAGCTTTGACGATCCACTGCGAGGTGAGTCGTCTTCAGCTAAAGAAGGCACTGACGGAAAGATAGGCGAGTCCGCGGTCGAACAAGGCAATTAGCTTGAAGTCTGAGTAATCCGCATATCGTGTGGGCACTTGGCAGATTACAATCTTCTGCAAAACAAGGTCCGTCCAACTGACATGGTAATCTAGATGACTTGGAGCGCGACGGTAAAACCCTACATACTCCAACAGAGGAAGGATAATCTCATGGGAGGTGTGGAAGTTCATGAGCACCAACTTTTTCCCATCTTCTCTGACGGCAGCCATCTAGTGGGAGTTCATGCCGACCCAGTACATACCTGCCAAGAAGTTTCGGGCGATGGTGATCAGATCAAAGTCAAGGGAAATGATGTACGACAACCCACTACATACCTGCAAAGAAGTTTCGGCTAATGGAGGTTGGATTGAAGTCGAGGGGCATCATGTACGCCTCTGTATCATGGTGTGAAAATCTTGCTAGACCAGATAGCAGCAAGCAGGGTGTCTTGAAAAGCTCAGGCCTTGCTTCGATGATGGCCGCGTGCATGTCCCTCGAGCATGCAGCCAGCCGCACGGCGCTCAACATATACGTACACGAACAACAGAGGTCGAGGATGTCACTGGGGAGATTGCTCCAATCACGGCTCATATGGATGCTGTACTGTTCGCGTTCGGCCATGGTGGAGTTTGGAAGGTGGGGTTTTGGGGGCTTGATTTACGGGGGAGAAGGCTCTCGGTGCTAGAGCAGCTAGCGAGGGAATAGTGGTACTGGGGGAGGCGAGCGAGGCGAGGGTACGCTGGGGGCACAGTGAGATGATGAAGAGTGACCTTAGGATCTCCCGCGAGACGAAGATGGAGATGGAGTGGTTCTAGGGGAGAGGGAGACGAGGCGAGGCATGCTATACAGCGGCGGTGATAGTGACTACACAGTGCACAAGGTGAGGCTGGCTTTGGTAACCCGAACACGCCGCCTCGACTAGTGTCACCTCATGCGTAGGGTCTAGTCACTTCATTGTGAGGACCGGATGAATATTATTTTGACCATCAAGTGTACCATAGTTGTACTACTAGTAGTAGTAACGTACGGAGTAGTACTGTATAGCGGAAATAGGTCTCCCGTGCTAGCATGCCTCTGGGTTCACTTCATCCTCCAGGTAGCATCCATATTGCGAGCAGAACCAAATTCTCGTGCATGCGGAAGCGCAAAGAAGGGCTTTTCTTTTTTTAGGATAACCGCATATTCCTTAACCAGAAAAGGTTGTGTCTCGCAGGCACGCGCCAATATCAATCTGAACCAGCTACAGCACATTTTTTTGTGCAAAGAGATGGATATGTTTGTATATCTGTTTGTCCACCCAAGTGGGTTTTGCGTAGGTCCCACCTGTCAGGAGGGGTGCAGAAATAAAAAGGAATCATAAAATGTTTCACCACGGTGATTCGAAAGAGTGACCTCAACTAACCAGTGGCACATGTAGCGATACAAGGATGGGACGTACACAGACACAGACCACTCCTCAGTAGGATACATGCATAGCCTTTTCGTTCTTGCAGGTTGGTCTACCTAGCCGTCTAATCAACTGCCTGCATGCCACTTCTCCCATTTACTTCTCCATCGGGAACTGATTTTCCTCGACTTCTTCACCTCTCCTTCATTTGCATTCAAACCCCACTGGATTCACATCCTCCTGGAGTAATTCCAAAGCCCCTTTAAATAATCATCTTCTTCAGTTAGACTAGCCATCTTAATCCTAATTCTCCAAACAATAACCCTCTGGTCCAGCAGTTCCAAATGGCGAAAGAGATCCCTATGCAGGTTTTTAGCGTCAAACATGTCCTCGTCGAAGGCTCGTTGAGCATACTTGCCACCGTCACCGACCACCCAAGGGTCGTTCGGGAGTGGATCAACAATGTATCCAGCTCCCTCCAAAAGGTGGAGATGAAGGTTGTCGGTCTCGACGCAGAGTACACGGAGCGTGCCACTGGGAAGATCCAACGCCCCGCCGTCCTTCAACTGTGCCTCGAAGATGAAGTTTTGGTGTATCACATCATACACGCGCCATCCATACTAGGTGAGCTCCACGATTTCATGTCTCGGGAAGACATATACTTCTGTGGGGCAGCCATCGAAGGGGACAAAGAGAAGCTGGCGCCGTACAACCTTGACTTGAAAAACTTCGCTGACCTACAAACCAGAATTCTTGTAGATGATTGTGATAAAGAAACACCATTCCTGTTCGACATAGCAAATTCTGTGCTCAGAACAAATCTTGAGAAGGGAGACGAGACGCTGGGATTAAGGTCGTCTGGATGGGAGAATTATCCCTTGACCTACGAGCGGATAAAATATACTGCCCTAGATGCCCGTGCAAGTTTCGAGATAGCTACAAGGTCGAAAGAGCTTGTTGCGAAGCCGTCTCCCATAGAAAATGAGAAGAAGAAGAAGAAGAAGAAGAAGAAGAAGAAGAAGAAGAAGAAGAAGAAGAAGAAGAAGAAGAAGAAGAAGAAGAAGAAGAAGAAGAAGAAGAAGAAGAAGAAGAAGAAGAAAGAAGAAGAAGAAGAAGAAGCTGCACCAGTAGTAGGGCATTATAGATGGATGAACTATTTCCTCTCTTGTAAAAATTATATTTCCTCTCTGTGTACATTGATATAGATGAACTATTTTGCTGGTGTGCATGTCTTTGGAACAAGTGTACTCTCTATACATTGATATAGGTCCGCTTGACTATAATGAACTATTTATCCTCCTAGTTTTCTCTACTACTACTCCTTGCAGTGAGCGGTATGCAATGCATGTGTTAGTAGACATGACAGCTTGTCCATGGAAGTTGAACTACGATGACCATCACATTTCTACCACTGCCACACGCGATTCCCACAACGCTGCTCCAACCGACGGCACCACGTCCCCGACGTGCACCTCACCCCTCTCGGCCCCACCGCATTCTCTGCCTTTGTGCGCATGACAGACGGGCCAGATGAACTGGGGCGACCATCAAGTTTCTATCACAGCCACACGTGATTCCCACGACGCCGCTCGAACCCATGACACCACACATCCCCCGACCTGCGCATCACCCCTCTTGGTCCCACCACCCCTCTGCTTTTATGAGAATGACATGTGGGCCAGCCGCATTTAGGGTCCACATGTCATTGACTCAAAGCCAGGTCACTAAGCCGCTGAAGCTCGGTCCCATGGGCCCCGAGAGGGAAATGTAACTCCTGCGCCAGGCCTTGTGGTGCTCCCGCAGTATGAACTCGTGCCAAACTCAGAATTTGGTTCTTACTACTACCAATGTGCTGGCCCATGCGTTGCAATGGATCCAAAGTCATAGAATAATACTTGTTCACAAACTTGAAATATAAACACTCTAGTTTTGATATACATATATCAGTAAATATAAATTATGCTTCACTGAAGACATATTCCTCGGGCTGTTTTGATGAGGTGAGGGGCGGGTGTGGCTGGTTTCAAGATAATAATAGATTTTTAAAACATTGGAGCAGATTTTTTTTCTAACATTTTGTAGCATGGCACGGCATCCGGTGCACCTCAGCGTCTGAAAACAAAAAGTGGAGTGCACTCTAAAGATATTTACATGCTCCCATTTAGTGGAGTGCACTATAAACACATTATCTATTTATTTTTCTCTAGCCTTTCCTAGCCATGCAAGCAAGCCACATAAGCTAGTCATGCATGCAATCCATAAATTGCAATATACTTCAGCATGCAATGCCGCCACATCATCTATTTATGCCTGTTAGTCATATGTTTTTTTGCATTAGCCTTGATCCTTCACAGTTTGGTACAGGTATGATTAATCCAAATATTAATGTTCCATAAAACTAAACTCCAAATGTTTGGTACAGGAGGAGGAGAGCTCGAAGGATAATCTTGCACGTCCGCCGCCACCTGCATATCGGCGCGAGACTCCTCGAGCGCCCACTGGAGCTCGCGCTCCTCCAGGGAGCGGTGGAGTCATGGGATTTTCCTAAACCACGATGGGCACCATGCAGTACTCCTCGTAGCCGAGGGCGCGGTGCTCGCGTCCCGACTCTTGGGGTACTGTCTGGAGCACGCGCTCAACCACCTCCTGAGCCGCGAGGATGCCATGCTCGCGGCCGTGCTATTGGAGCACACACTCGTGCACCTGAGCGGCAAGGATGCGATGTTCGCGGGCGTGCTGCCAGAGCACACGCTCGTCCATGTTGAAAGCGGCGACGATGTGATGTTCCCGGGCGGCGATGATGCGATGCTCGTAGGCATGCTGCTGGAGAACGCACTCGTCCACATTGTGAGCGTCAAGGATGCAATGTTCGCAGGCGTGCTGCCGCAGCACACGCTCGTCCATGTCAAGTGAGGCAACAATGCGATGCTCGCGGGCATGCTCTCGACGATGCGATGCTCGCGGGCATGCTGTTGGAGAATGCACTTGTCCACATTGTGACCGGCGAGGATGCGATGCACCTCCTCGTGACCGACCAAGGTGTGCTGCTGGAGCACAGCTACCCCTCGTGGCCGACGAGGGCGAGCCGCTAGATCACACTGTCCTCCGCGTGGACAGTCAGCGCGCGCTACTCGCGGCCGTAGAGGGCGTGCTCCACCTCGGCGATGTCGGAGACTCCGTCCTCGTCCTAGGCCGCGACGCCGTCCAGTTCAGCAACGACTGCGTGCTCCACTGGGTGTTGTGTCCGTATGGGAGCTTCGAGCTACAGTACCAGTGGGGGCGGGTGGTGACCTTTTCGTGGTTTCACATGGTCTGAGGAGATAAATAGAATCGGAAGTAGCACAATATGTTGGAACATGTCGGAGGAAGGCTGGCAGGAGTAGTACAACAAACATCACATGCGCACCATATTTTGAGAAGGGTTTAATGTAATTTGTGAAATGGGTTTGTGTGGATGTACGAGTAGTACATCCTTATCATTGACATTCATGCACGCAACAAACATTTGTGTGCTTGATTTCACCCTATTTTCATATTCAGTTTGGGAGTGGATTTGATTTTTGTAATCGGAGCTCATTTTTGTAGTTGGTTTCAATTTAGACTATGCATGTATTATTGCGAGAGATAGATATAGTGAGAATGTTTGTGTGACAAAGAGGGGGGGGCGGGGGCAGCGATAGCTAACGAGAGAGGGGCATATGCGTGTTCGAAAGACTGTGCGTGTCGTAGAGAGAGGAGTGTCCAAAAGGGAGAGAGAGGGTGTGTGCGTGTGCGTGTGTGTGTTAGAGAGAGAGAGAGAGAGAGAGAGAGGTGCGTGTAACATCGGGATCGAAGAGGTTATGAGGTTGCATATATGGGAGAACGATAGTGTGTGTGTGATGAAGGGACACACAGACAGCATCTGTTTGCGTGTGAGAGAGCTGGATAGACCTCAACAGCACGGGTGGCTAGGGGTGGAAGGTTATGTGTGGTAGAAAGAGATAGTAGAGAGACAGATGAATACTTGTTTGTTGCAAGGAGACCTAACTACATAGATGGGGGTAGCAAGAAGAAGAGAATGGCGGTGTGCCTTTTTTGTCATGGGATGAAAGAGAGACCAAGAGACACGCATCATGTGGAGAGGTGTGTTTGTTTCGAGAGAGAGGGAGGCATGGACCTGAATAATGAGATGGGTGCTCATGTGTATGTTATAGGGAAGGAATTGTCTAGGTGGTAGTCTTATGATGGCGACCCAATCTTTCATTGAGAGTGGGGATAAGTATCGATTTGGTGGATTTTGATGTTGATGATCCAACTATATCGTACCCGGTGATACAAATCGACAATCGTTAATAAACGAATCTTCGATGGATGACGATCTTGTCGTATGCACAAAATCAACCTGAATAACAAGATGGAGTTCCTCCAAGCAACTGAAGAACCGGCTAGAACTAAGATAATGCAATCGTAATTGCAAGCATGAATTAATTAAGGATAATGGTGGGGTTGCTGGTACTGAACAAAAGGCGGTAGTCCTACACACACCCTGCAAATGCAAATTATAGCGAAGCAAAACAATGTGAACACAATAACGCGAGTTCTAACCTAGAAAAAGGGTAGAGGCCTTATTTATATCTATAGACTATATTACTATATTTTTTATTTGTATAGTTATATCTATATCTATTCCACTCCCTCCGTTTGTAATTTACTCTGCACGTATATAGCTTTTACTGCAGCCAAATTTTATAAAGCTTGACCGAAGTTGGTGAAAACAATATGAACAATTACTATAACAAATTTATACGATGTGGAAATAAAAGCAATGATGAATCAAATGATATATATTTGGTGGTGTATATGTTAATACTTTTTCCTACAAATTTTAGAAAGTATACAAAGTTTGACTTTAGAGAAACCCAATATGCGGTATTATGTATTATATATTCTATATTCATTATTTTTCCGGAGTCAATGCTTGTATTTGCACGTGCACGATATAAACCGTTGATTGATGTTGATCCAATGGTCCAGGTGGCTGCGATTCGGATCTACTATAACCTAATTGGGCCCATACATGTTCTTCTCGAATGAGCAGCACGACAGTGTGATCGATCCACACAAGAAGCTCTAAATAAGACCTCCAGACATGCCACGTGGCTTCATGGGTGCCCCCACATCATATTATTCATACTACGTTGACTGAAAAAAAAGAAGATAAATCACCCAAAACAAGATCTTCCCGTTTTTTGTTCCTACGATGTTGTGCGGTGCACGTACCTAGTTGTGTAGTGGTTGTAGTAGTAGTAGTACAAACTTCGTAGTAGGAGTAGTATGGAGTGCTCCTACTCTATCAACGAGTCCCATCTGACACCAAATTTCTTGGCTTCTGTGCTACAGCTAGTTCTTCCCATCCTTGTTTATGTTTTCCAATGCGGCGGGCGGGGTGCAGTTTGCCGATAGTCGGTTTGCTCAATGGCGGTCCCACATGAAAGTGAAAATGCTAGGCAACATGCCTTCCCTAGCTATGTGGCGTGCCAGACGGGCTGTGGAGTACTCCCGATTCCCGGGCGTGTGGGGGTGCGACGCGAACGCTGCAAGACTTTTCCTTTTACTAGCAACTAGCAAGATGCTCGTGCGTTGCACGGAACATCAAGATGCATTTGTATGAGTAGTTTATCTTGTGGGAGAAAAGGATGAACGAGGGAAGGCCTTATTTGCAAATGTGGAGAGGGGTGTGGGTATCTTTCTCCAAAATTGCCATAGTTTCCTTCCTATCCGTCAGATATAAATCGAACAGCCTATATTGCAGGATGGCAGGCACACCATCATCACCAACTCTGTTTTTTATAAGAGTAGAGATGTGCCCGTGCGTTGCAATGGATCCAAAGTAGAATAGTACTTGTTCACAAACTTGAAAGAAAACACTCTTGTTTTGATATACATATACCACTAAAAATATATTACATTTCACTCAAATATATTTCTCGGGCTGTTTTGATGAGGTGAGGGAGGGATGTGGTTGCTTTCAAGATAATAAGGGGTTTTCTGCAAATTGGAGCAGAGAAGTGGGCTATTGTTGCAAAAATTCCACAACTTACCTCACGGCCGTTAGATGCTGATATAAAGGTCAGAAATGATGGATGGTAGACACACCATCATCACCAACTGAGTCTTTTATACGAGTAGAGAAACATGTATAAATTGTAACATTTGGTTCTACTCCTTGGCATGATAGATAGAAATAACTATTGGAAACGCTAGGGCGGGGCTTTTCCCGCCAGATAAGTAGGGTAGTAGCTAGGTTGGTGCATCGTCGGTTTGGTCACATGCGGTCCCACATGTTGTAGTCATATAAAGCCTAGCCAATGCGCGTTGACCAGAGGGGGCGAAACGAAACTATGGTATGCGACGGGGAAGGGAGACATACTTCATGTACGTGTTCCAGTTTCTCGTTTTGAACTTGCGAACATGACAGGCGTGCTGCATGAGTAGTTTTGAATTTATAAGTTAGGTCTCAGTTTTTGAATTTAGGAGTAGTTCGTAGGTCGGGTCAAGCATCGAATGTAAATTACGAGGTTGATGGAAAAGGTAAGCACAACTTATAAATTGACGGATCGAGTACTAGTTACAGTGATGCATATAATTGCCTCCAAATGTGAGCAAAGGGATCGCACATGTCTTTATTGACTGGAACGACAATGCGATAACACAATAAGAATTAAGTCCACGATGATGCGATCGTAGTGGTGGTTACAGGAGGCAAGAAGAAAGATGCATCCATCAACGTACGACCTCCTCCTCCTCGACTCAGTGCGCCAGGCCACCGACCGGCGGCTTAGGAGCGGCGGCTTTTGTGGCGAGGTCAAGGTGCTTCTCAACAAAGGCATCCTAGGCTTCCAGCTGGTTGATGAAGGCCAACATCGTAGCATCCTCACCGGACTTGTAGATACATATGTACACGACTTCCTCATACACATGGATGCGTAGGTCGACCATTCTTGGAGGGCCAGGCGCCTCGCGGTGAGCGTGACTTCCAGGTGGACATTCTTCGTTGCGTCGGCGGGCAGTCGCAGGGCCACCAGTGCTTGAAAGAAGTTCTCGCCATGGAGGCCAATTAGAGTGGCAGGCAATGAGGAGCCTGGGCGCGCGGGTTGGAGGAGTACGGCGATGTCGTCCGCGAGCTTCTTGATGACGGTGAACTTGTTAATGGTGGCAACGATCATCTTGTCCAACTGAGAGTCCAACACCCTCTGGAAACGATCCTCGGTGCCATGCCACAGGCCGGCGTCGTTGACCATCTTGCACAGCCACTGGCCGCTCGCACGCATCACCACCATCGGTCTGGAGTGAGCACTTTTGCGTTTAGTGTAGGTGCTTAGGTGCGTACGATGTGGTAGATGCATTGGAATGGAGGGGTGCCTTTATATGAGTGCAAACTGCATTGCATTCACATCGTGCTGCCTCTTTTCCCTCAGCATGCTAATAAGGAGGATGCATCATTGGCAGTTCAACATTTCGGGAACCGCTACCCTCTCCCTCGTCTGCATTAAAGCCGTATCGGGAACTATCCTGGTTTACTGAATATATTTTTATCGTCCTAGTTTACCAGTAGCTGTCAAATCAAATAGTACTACACCGCCCGCTGCACGTCCGGCTGAACACGCCTCCTCGCCTCCATCAAACGCCTCCGTTAAACCCGCACGCAAACCGAGAAACCTACCCCGGCCACACGTCCGTTCATGAGCGGGGCGGAATTAAACGCAACGCCGGCCGAGCTCCTCCCGTCCGCCCTCAGTTTAAACGAGGCCAGACGCCGGCCAAGCTCCTATCGTCCACCCTCTATTCAAACGAGGCCAGACAGCGGGCAAGAATCACACCCCTCCGCCGCTCCCCCATCTCCTCCTTCATCATTTTCTCCACTCTTCCGATGGCTTCCGAGGAGCCGTTCTCCGGCATACTACCCGGCTGGGTGGCCAGCCGAGCCCTCCGGATACGAGTGAGGCCGCTCGGTGCTTCACCTACCTCACCTGGCCCGACAGAGCCAGTTGCCGCCCCAAGCCAGCGCGTGGTTCAGCAACTCGCCGCTCCAGGTCAGCTCGATGAGGAGTGGCGAGTTGCTCCACGCCGGCATGGCGGCGAGCACGGTGGCACAGGCGTCGTCGCTGCCGCGTCGTACCACGCCACCAGTGTCTGCGGCCATGCCTCCCGTGTCTGCGGTGGCTGCGCCTCCCATGTGTGTGGTCGCGCCTCCCGTGCCTGTGGCGGCGCCATGCAGGCAGAGACAGAAGCCGGGTGCGCGGAGAGCGACGAGTCGATGGCCAGCTTCTCCATGTCCGCCGCCATCATAAAGGAGAAGTAGAACACAGGAGGCCGCCGCCGCTTGGGTCCCATGAAGGCCACCGTCGAGGCAACGACTACGTATATAGGTGGTCTTTTGGTTGATTCGTCTCTTGCGAGGACCTTCGTCGACCCCGCTAGTGTCTGCCGGACATGAGGAAGACAAAGGGATCCGCGGGCGGCCATTTAGATTAGGTATTAATTATACCATGAGAGCCGGATTAGCACCGCTTAGTTCATGTAAATGTAATGAAATCCGTCATGTTTACATGAAGATCCGGCTTTTTTATACGAAATCCTTCATGCTTATATGAAATCAGTCTGTATTTGCACGAATTTCCTCTGGTTGGTTAGAGTTGTGAAAATGCATGCCGCTGGCGTTGGATGTCGTCCTCCGCGGAAGGAAGCGGGAGGAAATTTGCCAGTTGCCGTTGGAGACTCTTTTATGCTGGAAATAATAGAGTCACATCCAATCCATTTGAGTTAATTGCGTGTATGATTCTCCCTCTATAAAAATTTAATTCCATGTACAGTGTACATGACTTGCAGGGTGGCTACAGATTCGTAACAGAAACTTAAAAAGAAACAAATCCATCCTTAATCTTATATTATAAGTACTCTGTGGGTTCCACTGTCAATACAGTATCGAAAGAAGTATATATTAAAAAAATATAAAAATTTAAAGTTTTATTAAGACAGAATTCGAACTCAGGTCATCGCGTTGCGAGCTTCTGGCGCTAACCAGTCCACCAGATGTTCGTTGTGGACGATGCAAGAGATATATCCCTACTCTTATAAAAAACAGAGTTGGTGATGATGGTGTGCCTGCCATCCTGCAATATAGGCCGTCCGATTTATATCTGACGGATAGGAAGGAAACTATGGCAATTTTGCAAAAATATACCCACACCCCTCTCCACATTTGCAAATAAGGCCTTCCCTCATTCATCCTTTTCTCCCACAAGATAAACTACTCATGCAAATGCATCTTGATGTTCCATGCAACGCACGGGCATCTTGCAAGTTTCTTTTTAAATAGTTACTGCGATAATTGGGTTGAAGTGATATATTTTATGTCTATCCTGAATGATCTCAAATTCACTAGTAGTAACAAAGAAAAGGTTGCCTTGTTAATTAACAGAAAACAGGGTGAAAACTATCACATGAGGCTGGTAAAAACAAGGCACACTGGGTTCAGCGTCATCGTCACTATAGTTGTGCGTGCACGAGAAATCTACATATCGAGGGGGGCTACGAAGAGAAAGACATATCGAGTGTGTGTGAGCGAGGCAAAGAGACACAACTGGCGAGTGTGTGTGTGTGTTTGAGAGAGAAGCCAATTCATAGATTAAGATCAAGATCGAGGTGTCACCCTTTTGTTGTCATTGTTGGGGGGGTGGGGAGGGGGGAGGGAGAAAAAGTCGTATCGGCAGTGTGCGCGCGGTAGGCACAAAGGCACAACTAGCGAGTGTTTGTGTGTTTGAGAGAGAAGCCAGTAGATAGATTACTATCAAGATCGAGGTGTCACCCTACTACTTCGGTGTCGGGAAGTGTGTGTGTGTGTGTGTGTGTGTGTGTGTATGTGTGAGAGAGAGAGAGAGAAGCCAGTAGATAGATTAGTATCAAGATCGAGGTGTCACCCTACTCCTTCGGTGTCGGGAAGTGTGAGTGTGTGTGTGTGTGTGTTTGAGAGAGAAGCCAGTAGATAGATTAGTATCAAGATCGAGATGTGCGAGACATAGTTATACTTTGAGACATTAGTGGAGGTGGGTGGGCGGAATTAAAGGGGTCGGCGTGTTCGACAGAGAGAGCGTGTGTGTTTTTGTGTGAGAGACTTGTGGGACGGGGTAGAAAGACGAATTCTAACCTTGACGGAGGGAGAGAAATACACGAAGTGTGCGTGTGTGATTCCGATGCCCACGGAGAAATGATATATGTATGCGTGTGAGAGAGATTGCACAATTCATTCATGTATCACTATCTAGCGATCGTGGACGTGCATCGCTTGAACATAATCAATATCTACTTCGTATCGTGGCCAACGATACAATATCGATTCAACGCTACAAAGATTGGACACTCACATATCGCATTTTTTTCAAATAGTCTTTTTAAATTGTGCATGCCAAAGTTATAGTGAGGTTTCTTCAAACAACCACTGTAGTTATCATGTACATGCACCATTGTTAGTTTTGCATTCAAATTCATTAGTCTTGGATGATTTAAGGTTCTATTATGAAGTAATATATGTAATATTCACATACGAATTCAATGTGTACGCAATTTATGAAATGGAGGCCATGTAATTATATGAGGTAACACTTTTAAGTAGCGGACTACAATATCCGTTTCTTTTGTGCATCTATATTATCCATTTGTTACTGTGTAATGTAATTAAAATTAACACGTCAATGCATTGTGTTTAAAATAAATAACCAATGGCACTAAAATATATATTTACACGAGAAATACATAGGCTGAGCGTTTGATCCGTTTTTTTGTGAATGCGCCTCTACACCCGTATGATTGGTCGTGCCCGTGTGAACGTCCAAGTTATCGGTGCATCATCCCGAGTTATTGTCTTTTTTTCTAGGGTGGACTTCATACCAGTTATTAACTGCTGACGTGTGCCCCATGTACACAGTCTCGCATGACCTTCCCGCTAGCACTGTCCAAAATTAGTTGAAACTAGATACGAACGATCCCTCGGGCGTCAAAATCTCCCGCTTCCTTCTAAAATTTCCGCCACCTAGTCTTTAGCATGCGAAATTCCCCTTATGTCCTTGGTGCACAGAGAACAATAGTTACAATACGGCCGTATTTACATAATAGGTCGGGCTTGCTTTGATAACTTCCGGTTCCCCCCACCACACGGCACCCCCATTTCCTCTCCCCCTCCCGCAAAAACGACTACTCCATAGCACCAGAGCATCTTACATCACGCCGTCCATACTTCATAGGTCTTTCTACCCATTCCCTCTCGAAACCCTAGACTGCTCATCCACTGGCGTACCAGAGCCCATTCACTCTCCACCTCACCGGATCTACTTCTGCGGCCGCATCTACCCCTCCCACCTCCCCTAGAAACAAGTAGACTGCTCATCAACCACTGTACCACAGCCCATTCAGTGTCGGCCTTGTCCACGGCGCCGGATCTGCTTCGCCGGTACTCTCATCAACCACAGCGCATCTGCAGCGGCTCCTTCGTACTCCCCACCAGAGACGCATCGTCCACACCCCCGGAACCGCCCCACCGACGCCCCCATCCACGGCCTCTGATCCTCTTCGCCGACAACTTCCTCAACCCTACCGGAGCCGCTTCACTGACACCATCCTCAACCCTACCGGAGTAGCTTCGCCTATACCTTTCTCAACCCTACCGGTGACGCTTTGCCAACGCCCAAGTCCACGGCCTTAGATCCGCTTCGTCGCACCCTCGTCATACCGACCGGAGCAACTTTGGATGCCCCGTCCATGGCCGCAGATCCGCATCATCGACACCATCCTGAACCCAACCACGGGAGCAGCTTCACCGACGCCCTCGTGCACGGCCTCAGATTCGCTTCGCCCACACCGTAGTCCACCCTACCGGAGCCGCTCCACAAACACCCTACTCCACGATTCTAGATCTCCTTACCGGACCCCGACAGCCAGTGCAGCGTCATCACCCTTGACATTTCTAACCTGATTCCCACCGTCTGGCAAGATGCCAAGCACCCGCCGCGGCCTAGGTACTTGTCACCTTTAAACCCGTCCAGCATCACCTGCCCGATGTACTTCAAATATACTAACAGGTCGTTGTTACATGTTATGCAGCTGGCAAGAACTACAAGGACGATGTATCTTCTGGATCTAATAGCTTGGCCAACCAAGATCCTGGACAGAGGCATTGCTATGATCTTGTAAGTGCGTCTCTCTCTCTTGTATTGTTGTGTGCCTGCCAGCGTGCTTTGCTAGGATTTTCGACCAGTAATCCCTTTGTGCAGACAATGATTTCCACTATTGGCTGCTAAATTAGAGATGTAGATGTCATACATGGTACTCCCTCCGTTCCTAAATATAAGTCTTTCTAGAGATTCCACTAT
This sequence comes from Thinopyrum elongatum, assembly GCA_011799875.1. Classification (NCBI taxonomy): domain Eukaryota; kingdom Viridiplantae; phylum Streptophyta; class Magnoliopsida; order Poales; family Poaceae; genus Thinopyrum; species Thinopyrum elongatum. Next base: position 263,877,249 of record CM022300.1, on the reverse strand, counting down.
AGACTACATACAGAGAAAAATGAGTGAATCTACACTCGAAAATGCATCTATATACATCTGTATGTGGTCCATAGTGGAATATCTACAAAGACATATATTTAGGAACAGAGGTGGTACATTACACAAAATCATAGGTGGCATGTAGGAATTCCAGTGCACTACATTAGGTTCCCTTAGAGTGCCTTCTAGTCCAGTACACAGAGTCATGGCTAGTTTATGCTATGCACACAATCGTTAATTGGTGGTTTAAATAAGCGCAAGGGATATGCAATGTATTATCATGTGGAGATATCTCAAATTAGCCGTGTCAATTTGCAGATGGGGTGCCACAATGAAAAAGTACAAGATTTCTTAGTACAAGATGTATGTGGCAATTTCATGGAACATCGCAAAAAAAGGAGAGGCAGCGGTGAGCCTATACAGTGTGCTATGGTAGGTCACTCCATGGCAATCATCATGACATGTTATTTGTATGTCAGTGCTGTTGGCCAGGGCTCTTGGGGACAGTTATTTCAAGTTATCCTAAGAAAATAAGCACCTTTGAATATAAGCTCCAGATAATAAGCCAACCAGTTCTTTTCATTGCCTACCTTTTCTGCTTATCTGTGGTATGATTAGTGAAAAGTCTAGATTGCATTATATTTTGTCATTTTGCTGCCCATATGAAAATTAATTTGACTTGCAAACATCACAAATTGAACCCAGTGCAGTAATTAATATGATAGGAAAACAGACCATCAATATTTGTTCAAAATGCAAATACAAAGATACCATTTACTTGGCACAATCTACTTTGGTCAATGTCTTCCATAGAGAGCCATTGCCTAATTTAAATGAAGAACGCATTGCCTAAATTTAAATGAAGAACCATTATTTATCGAAATTCGATGGTCCAAGTGGCTGGTTATTATCATATAGCAGCACCACCTGAAAGCCTCATATAGCAGCAGCAGCTCATAGCAACTCATCATACAGCAGCAGCAGCATCAACTAGCAATTCATCATATACCAGCAGCAGCTCATAGCAATTCATCATATAGCAGCAGCAGGAGCAGCTCATAGCAATTCATCATATAGCAGCAGGAGGAGCAGCTTATAGCAACTCATCATATAGCAGCAGCTCATAGCAATTCATCATATAGCAGCTGCTGCTCATAGCAATTCATCATATAGCAGCAGCAGGAGCAGCTCATAGCAATGCATCATATAGCAGCAGCAGCAGCTCATAGCAATTCATCGTATAGAGAAGGAGGAGCAGTGCTGAGCATATACAACCAGTTATGGTAAGTCACTATATTACAGTTACCAGGACAACCTATTTGTCTGCCACTGTGCTTGCGTAGGGTTCTTCACCTGTAACCCAGTCATTGGGCCACTGATTAATACTCCCTCCACTCACTACTATAAATGTCATAACCAAACACATGTTCACATCATTAGCCTCCCTATCATTACTAGGATCTTGATTACATACTAGTCGAGATACTTCATAGGGGGCAAAAAAATGTTACATTACTTGTTCCATTATATAGATGATACATCAGTTGATTCAAATGTAGCTAGGCCAAGGATGTTATTGAGGCGTGCATGTATGCATGCTGCCAACTCAATAGTTCAATTGCTTGTTTGTTTTAGGCATAGTTAAATTGCTCTTTTCAATTGCTTTATTTGTCCTCGGTTAATGAGATGCCCAAACAATGATGCCTGATGTAGGGTACTTGTATACCTATTAGTAGTTAACATAATTAAAGGCCTTACCATTTAATTACTCTGGCGAAGTGTGCCTGAAGCTTTGAAGTCTATTAACCAACTATTACTGCATGAGGCTCACAATCTAGTTTATACGAGGCTAATGATTGCATAGTTTTGCTTGTTGTAGTAGGTTTGTATGAATCCATTTGCTATTCATTATGCTCCCTAAGACTCTTCTGAAACATGGCACACAATGTTCTAGCTAGTTAATTGAGCTACAGAATGGCGAACTGCTTGCTTATATATATATATATATATATATATATATATATATATATATATATATATATATATATATATACTGCGTGTGGTCTAAATTTGTAACCTGTCTGTGTTTTGGATTTGGCCCCAACATCCAGCTCCTCTGGTGAGCTAAGAGAGATTTTTGTATGCGGGCTACATAGACTACCATTTTTATAATTTTTAAAATATCACCTGCTTATGCTTCATGACGTGTAACATTATTGTTAGTCCTGTTTTGCCATGTACAAGATAGTCTGTCTTGCTCGCTTCTCTGTTGTAACTATATTTTTGCCCTAGTCATGTGTACTTACAGAAACATTTCAGGATGAAGTGACATCAACACAAAGATATCAGAGCAGTGCGGCATGGCCGTTACCAAATGATTATGGATTGGAATTTGAATGTGCTGATGTTCTCGAGCATCAACTAGAAGTGGCAAGACAATGTATATATGATTCTCAACATGTAATCAAAATGTTGAGGCTGGAGTTGCAGGTATTAGATGCAGGAGTCAAAAAAATGAAACAAGACACTGAAGTAACCACAAAGGAATTGGAGATTTTGCAGACTGAAATTTGTGCTATTTGAATCCGGCCAATCCTATTTTCTGAAGAGATTATAGTTCAAATGGTAAGTTCTGTTGATGCGCGTCCATGATGTATGAGCTTTATTTGCCAAGTGTATGTAATTTGCTATTTCTGTACGCTTTATTATCACTGGTGCGGAACTATAATGCCCAGTGGATATAATCTGCTGCAAATTCTTTATTGTATAGTGTAGGATTATTCTTCGTTTCTATGCCTTAGTCTCTTTATTGTATAGTGTAGGTTGTCGAATTTCGGGTTCCGCAAACCCTTGAGAGGTTTGAACTCTGGGGTGCGTGCGGAGAACTCATCCTCCCCAGTCTGCCTACTCGCTAATCTCACAGCCTAGCTTGACAAACTGTAAGGAAAAGAGACACAGCAGTTTACCCAGGTTCGGGCCACCTTGCAGTGTAAAACCCTACTCCTGCTTTGTGGTGGATTGGCCTCGAGGGGCTGAGGATGAACTAGTAAGTGGCGAACAACCTCAGGAGGAGAGGTGTTCTTAAGCTCGAGTGAGCTGGTGAGTGAGGGTGATCTGGATGAAATGTCGATTTGATCCCCCCTACGGTGGTGGCTAAGTCCTATTTATAGTGGCCTTGGTCCTCTTCCCAAATGAAAGGCGGGAAGGGATCCCGCAACGGACAAATTCGAAGGGAGACAGCTAGTACATGCTATCCTGACAAAAGTAGTCTTCGCCTACAAAAGCCTCTGGTCGTGACGCCGTGGTGGGCTCGGTGATGACCTCCGTCCTGCCATCCAGGCGGTCTTGGTCTTGTTGCACGGGAATGAAAACCTTTGTTTGATCCCTCAGGACTCTGCGCCTGCGCTTGCCTCTTTAGCACCGAAGAGAAAACTGGTACACTGCGCCCGCTGGCGCCGCCTGGCCTTGGTCGTCATGGCTCACGTCATCTGGACCTCACGAGGTGAGCCTTGCATAGAGATCTCTGCTCCTCGGGAGCCAGCCTGAGGAGGCCGCTCCTCGTGGAGGTCTTGGTGTCGTCCGCCTCACGAGGCTTAGCCCCTCGCGAGGGTCTTGAGTCATTGTCGCTGAAGCTGGGCCATACCAGGCCATCGATGGAGCCACGCCGTGGGCCGTAGGCGAGCAAGTCTGGGTACCCTGGTTCCCTGGACGCCGACAGTAGCCCCCGGGCCCAAGGCGCGCTCGCAGTTCGCTTCGAGACGAAGCCAAGGGGCAAGTGCAGAACGCCGCGGGCCCCCACCGCCAGCGGGCCCAGTCGACGCGTGGCGCTTGATGGGACGTGGGTGCCTCCACTTCCCCGCGTGGCCTCGATAACCGCCAGACTTGACGGCTGCCTGTTGTACGCGCAGTTTCGCCATTGCCGCCCGCCGTGCTCACCCTTGACTCCCCCTCCTTTCTTTGAACTCGCGGCTCTTCTCCTGGATCCAGCGCCGCGCCAATCCTCCCTTGACGCCATGGCCCCGAGGTCGAAGAAGAAGAGCAAGGCCTGCGCTCCCGCCGAATCCCGGCCGGTCCTGGAGCCTGCTCTCGATCGGTCGATGGTGGTCAATCAGGAGGGGTTGGATAAGGTCTGGCTGGCCCTTGCCACCGATTTCAATGAGTGGAAGGCGACGACGGTCTGGCCTGCTTCCTGAGCTTTGATTGACATGTAGGCCACTGAGATCCCCATCCATCTTCATGCTCTCTCGGCCGGCTTGGTCCCCCCCTTCTCCGATTTCTTCAATGCCATACTCTCGCATTACCAGATCCAAGTGCTGCATCTGGACCCTCGGTCCATCATCCTCCTTGTTGTCTTCGCCTTCCTGTGCGAAGCCATGGTGGGCATTGCCCCGTCTGTCGCCTTGTTCCGCCATTTCTTCTCGCTCCAGATGGTCGATGACCGCCAGTGCTCGGGGTGCGTGGCCTTCCAGGTCGTAGCGGCGACAGCTGGATCGGGTATCGACTTCACACCCCGCCCGGACGCGAGGGGATTCTGGAAGTAATGGGTGTTCGTGGATGTCGGCGTGCGCAACTCCTTGCTTCTGCTGCCGCGAGTGCCGGTGGTGCCCAGCTCCGGCTGGGGGCACGTGAGGCTCACCGACAGTCGGCTCGGCCATGTTTGGTCCAGGCTGACCAGGTTGAAGAAGGTTGGGGTGAAGGCACCGATGGTGGTGAGGGAGCTCGTTTGGTGGCGCATTGCCCCGCTCGAGCGCCATTCTCCCCCAATGTGGGCCTTCACCAGCAGCAAGGACCGCATGAGGCTCTAGGTGCCTTCGCTTCCTTCCAAGACGCTGTGCAAGATGCTTGAGCTCCTGACGGGCGACCCGGCGCCGGCCGCGCTTCGTGAGGAGGGCTGCCTCTTGTACCAATGCTCGAACACGGAGGACTTCATGAGGCAGATGCCCCCCTTTGACGAGTGGGGGCTACGCCCGAAGGGCCTTGAAGGGCCCCGCGAGAATCCCATCTTGGTGGCTCCCTTGCTTGTCAACCCTGCGGTGCGCACCCCGGATGTGGATGCAGGGGGCGAGCACCACCGGGTACTGTTGGGGTGACTGCCAGGGAGCGGGTGTCGCCAGGTGCTCCCGAGGTGTTAGCTTCCGAGGTTTCGGTAAGCGCTCCTGAGGAGGTCACCGGAGAGCTGGTGCGACCCGACGCTCCTGAGGATGCTACCCCCGCAGCTTGGGCGAGCGGTCCTGAGGTAGCGGGTGGTGGGCAGGCGCGGCTTGGTGCCCCTGAGGCCACCGACCCAGTAGCCCCGCCGGGCCCCTCGGCTACTGAGAGTGGTGCCCCGAATCTCGGCCAGCTTCGCCTGAACCTTGAAGCGCTCCGCAAGAGGAAGGGGCCTCCGATCTGCAGTGATGATGCCTACCGGCCGCTGAAGCAGAGGAAGTACATAGCTGTAGACGAGTAAGTACCTTATCTTTGTGATTTCCCGCGAATCACGTTCTTTCCTGACAATGGCTTCTCAGGATCCCTTCGGCTAAGGCGACGAAACCTCTTGAGAAGCGACCTCCAGAAGTCCTTGGCCCGCCCTCGACTCCGAGCCCCCCCGCACCAGACCCCCGCGCGAAGTACGGGGCTGGTCCGAGAGGCGGATGCGCTGCTGAGGGGCCGTGAGCCTGTGCTTCCAACATCCTTCCTTCGCGGTCTTGCTTGGGGCGCAGGAGGCGTGCCGAGGGCTCCTCCATTGGTCATCACCGGCGGCTGGGTGATCTCGGCATCGGCTTCATCTTCGAGCAGCAAGACCGCTCCGCCCGGCACCTTTGCCGAGGCCGGGAGAGCGGCCAGGAAGGCACCGGCCTCCAGCCCCCCGCCAGGGGCAGGCAAGCCGCTCCAAGCCCCTCCGACAACCCCCGGCGTGAAGGATGGGCTTGGCCGCACCTTGGAGCTTGCGCGCGGGCGCTGCGTCATCCATCATGGGCTCTTCCGGGAGGCGATGGGTGCGCTGAGCTAAATCGGAGAAGAGCTTGCCGACGTCGACGCCCACCTCGAGACGGAGGACCTTCGCTTGGCGCACGAGTGGCACCAGTTGAAGGTTGCCATCAACCTCGGGCATCTTCAGCATGAGCGAGCCAGCGCGAGCGCCGCGGTGTCCCTTGCAATTTCTCGCGAGGCCTGCGCCTGCGCCCTGGAGGAGGCCAGAGCTACTGACCGCCGTCGTGAGGTGGCCGAGGAGCAGGAGCGGGAGCTCCAAGCTTCGAACGCCGCCCTTGAACAACAGATCGAAGCACGTAGGGCCGCCCCGGCAGCATCACCAAGCGAGGCCCCTCCCAATGAGAAAGAGGTCCAGGAACGCGAGGAGACGCTGGCGCTGGAGGTCTTGGAGCACAGCCTGGAGCTTGAGCGGTTGGAGGTGACGGAGCGCCAGGTAGCCATGGCTGAGGATGCCGTCGCTGCACGGGAGGCCCAGATCCAGGAGGAGGTTGACCAGAGGGTGAAAAAGGCCCGCGCGACTCTCGCCGATGAGTACCACCTGAAGTTGGAGCTCCTGAAGGCCGAGGTCGAGGGCAGGACCGTTGCCCTCAGGACAAAGCTGGACGAGGCGGAGCAGCACGAGAGGGCCGCCAAGGAAGCTCAGGCCTCCGCTAAAGCTGACATGGCCTCCACCCGCGCCAAGCTGTCCTTACTCCAGCAGCAAGTCGAGGCTGTCACATCCCTTGCGGAGAAGACCGAGAATGAAGAAAACCGCCGCCGGACGATGCAGCGTGAGCGCTCCTTGATGCTCCAGGACCTCAGTGTGAGGGCCAACCAGGCTTTGGGCATGATCTCCGAGGAGAGCGCCGCTCACCCGCACAAGGACGACGAAGCTAGCCATCTCCGCTTCTTCACCCTGATCGTGACCCACCTGGAGGACCGGGCAGCGAGGGCTCGCGAGCTCGTTGCAGAGAGAAGCCGGGGCCTTCTGGGGCGCGCGTTCTCACGCGTCTTTACTCACCTCCAGAACCTTGATCCCCATTTTGACTTCGACGCCGCAATAGCCTCCTTGCCCCGGGTCATCCAGGGCAATCTGGCGGAATGGGTGGACGTTCATGTCGACGACCTGGTCACAGAGTTTGCTGCTGAGGATGACGCGGCCGTGATTGCGGCCGAAGAAGGCGATGCGGATGACAATGATGAAGACGACGCCAGTGACAGCGCGGGTGGCGCGGATGAAGGTGGCGAGGACGGCGCTGAAGGCAGCGCCTCTGGCTAGGCCTGCCTTTCCCTTTGCCTTAACCTGTATGCAAAAAACCTTTGGGCATAGCCCTGCGGGGCGTAAAAGCATTTTTGAAGGGGGGCCCCTTATGATGTATGAAATGAGGATACGCCTTTTGAAAAATAGGATTTGGAATGTGCCATCGCGAGCCCGCGGGCTCCCGAGCGGGGTAGTTGTTGCAACTTATCTTGGCTCCGTAGGTCTTGAGCGAGTCATGAGGTCGCGGATGCGCCTTCCTCCTGAGGTGAGCCCGCGGAGGCTCGCGAGGTTTTAAGTCTCCCGGGGAGCCTGCTGGCCCGCCCAAGAGGGCCTCGCAAGGAGCCGCTTGCCGGAGCACGGCAAGGTGTGCGCGCGACGATCCTGTGGTGATCGCGCTCCAGCCCCCTGGGGGGCCTTGGCATCTCTGGAGCCAGCCCGGGCGTGCTTGGACACGCGCATACCACGCCCAGCCCCCGCTCGCGTGGCGCTTGCAGGGAGGGGTAGCAGGCGCGAGCCTCATTCTTAAAACACAAAGCCAGAAAGCAAGAAATCGCCATGAGACGAGAAAAATTCCCTCCGTTTTTCTTTTAATAAACACACCATGGAATTGGGTTGTTATAAGCAAGATTATTATACTGTTGACCCATAGTGTGTCCTACTATGAACTGTGCCCATGACCGAGGATGCGGCTATCGATAGATTATACACTTTGCAGAGGTTAGTACATTGTACCCACACCACGGAACTCATGGCCTCGTGCTCCCATTCGGGTGGACCAATGACGTTCCGACAAAACCCAATCTATTGCATGGCACTCTCCCGGCCACTCCGACAAACTCCCCTTTGGGCTATGTCATGGGTGACCCCTGTGTCCTTCCGACACCTGCCACCATCGTGGCCAAACAAAACTGTCCCAAACGGGGACCTGAGCTCAATACCAAAATTGGGTTCACAAGGTTATAGCCGCCTACCTGATCAGGGTAGCACGCACTCATAACCTTCCCTAGTTGGAGGTTCCGGCAAGAGGCATGACAATAGATCGAATTAGGGCTGCCCCATCCCAGCAAGTGTGGTTGCACTGGTGAGGTCGATTCGGTGGCGCACTATGACTCAGCCAACAGGTGTTCAAGTTCGATTAACATCCGGTTAAATTTGAATGATGATGTGCTGAGCCATGATACAGGATGAACCATAACTACTGATAAAGAAACATGTAGACATGTCATCATCTTAGCTTGAACTACTGCCAGTATTAACCATGAGCATAATGCTACCAACGACTACTTGATAACTAGCAAGATGCACATGGATAGAATGTAAAGATAAGCATGAAACATGAGCATATACAGTATTCTCAAACAGAATAACATGCACATATTAAATAACTATTCAAGTAGGAACCATAGCTACTGCAAATCCATCATGCAAGTGGCTGTCGTGGCTTGCCTGGGTATGAAAAATCCACCGGGGAGAAATTCGGAGAGTCCGCGGAAACACTTGCCGGAAACAGTTCTCTCCCGGAGGGGTCTGTTTACAGGCAAGGGCAAAATGGTCATTTTCATAGTGTTGAAACATTATGAAAATGATGCCAACAGAACGGGCTCGACGAGACGAAGAAGTAGGCTTTGGATTCACCTCGTTTGGAGTAGGGAGTGAAAAGATATAATAGTTTTCCTGCCAGGGGCCTATCTGCAAATAAAACATTCACAAACCGGCCCCTGACTGGAAAACAGAAAGCGCACTTTTGGAGAATACGCTTTCAGTAAGTGAAAACGTGTTTTCATCCGTAGCCGCAGGAAAATATGCCTTCGCGCACCGAAGACATAAACACCGGAGTGCGCTTCCACTTAAGCGCGCGGGCCCGGCCTCTGGGTCAACGGTGAGAGACCGATGCGTGGGGCCCGCAGGGAGGTGGGGCCCGCCTAGCTGGTCTCCTTCTCCAACCTCTCGCTCGCCCAATGCAGAGGAAGGGCGCGCGCTCGCCGGCGCCGGCTCGGCCGGCTCCGGCCACCTCCGGCCGAGGCGAGGCCACCGGCGAAACCAGGGCGGTGCACCGCACCCATCCAGCTGCAGCACGCTCGCCGGGGAGGGCTGCAGACGCGGCAGCTCGCGGTGACCGAGGGCAGTGGCGGTGGCCAACTTGGGGAACGCGACCACGGGCCACCAGAGTAGAAGGAAGGGGCGGGGGAGAACCAGGGGTCTCTTGGGGTTCTGCTAGTGGTGGAATGAGGAGGAGAGGAGGCCAGGCTTGCTCGAATTTGAGCAGAGGCTAGCGGCGGCCATGGCGGCCAATGGTGGGCAGCGGAGCTACTCGGGCTCGGGTGAGTAGATAGGAAGGGGTAGGGGAGTGAGGGAAGGCTGGTGGTGAGCTCAGAGGGCTCCGGGGGGGCCTATTTATAGGCGGGAGGCACGGAGGGGATGAGCACGCCGCCGTGGCGGCCTTATCGCCATACTGGAGCTCGAGGGGTGGCGTGGCTGGTGGTAGCGGCGTTGGGAGGCTTCGCGGAGGGGTGGAGAGGTCTCAGGCGAGCTCGGGAAGGCTCGGGAGAGCTCCGACAACCGGACACGTCGGCGCCCGTGGCTACAGGCCACGGGTATGACTGTCGTGCCACATAGGAGGGGATGTGAGAGGGGGAGAGGGGTCCAAGAAGAAGAGGACAGCGAGGGGGAGCTGTTGGACACGACGAGGCGCGCGAAAACGACGAGCAAAGGAGGGGCCCGAGCTAGCAAACCCGCAGCTCGCGTCCATGGCGTGCCAGGGCGGTGGTCACCGCGTGGCCATGGCATTGCCACGCCGCACTTGTTGCCAAAACATTTCTGCTGGATAGGTCATTCAAAGGATAAAGCCAAGAAGGAAAGAAACAGGCATAGTGCCCACTGAGGTGACCATAGCTGGCTGGCAACCACAGGAATAGAAGGTGTTTGATGGGAGGTGAGAGAGATTGAGCAGTAAATAGACTCTGGTTTTTGGCTGGAAGTGATCATACACTAAGGTGAGTATTATGGCCAAGTTTCAGCCCAAATGGAGGAGTGTAGATAGCACTTGCTGTTCAAATGACCCTACTGACCAGAAGTGCAAATCTTGATGTGGCACTCACACACTAGCTTGGATTGAGCTGAAATTTGGAGGAGGCTAGTTATATAGGCATATGAAGACACTGTATAAATTTCATGCCATTTGGATAAACCAAAATGGTACTTCCTTCACACAGCATCCCACTGGACAGAATTATAGAAAAATAACTGAGGATAAATGGCTAGATGAAATGAGCCCAATTTTGTTGGAGAGGTGTTATATGGGTAGGAGAATGCTCTGGTAAATTTTCAGCAATTATGAAGCAATATAAAATACAGTTGCTTCACAACAGGAAAATATGACCAGTAGAAAAGAATTGAAGGTGTGCTCACATAGAGGATGGGATGATGCTCAAATTTTGTGGAGAGCTATTATTAGGGCATATTAAGGATCTTGCAAAATTTCAACTCATTTGGATATGCCTAGCTTGCACTTCCTTCTCAAGGCCTTTGTTTGAGCAGGAACTTTGAAAAAATTGCTCAGAAATATTTACTAGGCAAATGAAGTTGAAATTTGGCATGTGGCAATGATATGGATAGGAAAGAGTTCCCAAAAAGTTTGAGAGCAAGCAAGCCAATATAAATGGTACTTGCTTCTCAAACTGCCAGCTAGGGCAGAATCAGAAAAGGAATATTGGTGAAATATTTTTGAACATGGCAAGGAAGGGATTTTGACATATCTAAAGAAGATATGTCCCAAAGGATTTATGAGAATTATTTGGGAATCTTTGGGATGACATAGATGTGGGTTGCTTCACAACCCAGAGTAGACAGGGTTATTCCTTTAATAGAAAAAGGAATATTCCCAAGAAAAAGAATATTGGGATTGGTCCAAGATGGAAATGACAAGGTCTTGGGATGGTTTTGAGATTGACAAGCCACTTGGGAGAGGAATCGAGGGTGATCTCTCCAGGTTTCAAGACCGCTAAGCCACCGAAAAGCAAATCCAGACCGAAATCGAAAGAAAAAGAAAATGGGCAAAATCCAGGGTGTTACAGAAGTTGGCCCATGTACATAATGGGTCGAGGAAAGGCCATAAGTCACAACGGGCTAGAAGTTGGCCCAACTACAGAATGGGCCGAGAAAAGGCCGAAAGACGTACTGGCGGCATACTGGTCCATATCTATAATGGGCTAGTAACAGGCCGAAAGAAGGTCAGGCCATAATTGAGCCCAAAGACGTAGCGGGCCGTTAATGGGCTGGAACTGATGATGGGCTGGAAATTGTCAAATCCAAAATGGGCCTTTGATGGGCCGATTCTGTGTAACTCGTATGGGCCATGGTTGTGAATGGGACTGACGCAAGTAGGCCGCTAATGGGCCGGCCTGCTTATTCTAACAGGCCTAGCCTTTTAACCTGAATGGGCCACTGTTGGGCCGAGCCACGTGTTGACTTATCATAGGCGCGTCCTGACCATTGGCTAGATGACATCTGTCCCAAGGCTGAGCTGACACGTGGATCCTCCAGCGAATCAGAATTTTACATGTGGAAAATCCCCATTGGTCCGGGCTGTTAACGGGTTATCGGATCAAAACTGGAACCCGATAGCTTAACGGCGACCCGTTACGGTGGATGCCACGTGTCGGTTACCCTTGACGAAAACACTTCCATGACACACCATTTATCGTCATGGAAGTGGACACTTCCGTGATGATAATTTTGGTATTGTCATGGAACACTTCTACGACAGCACAGGTATGACTATCTTGATTCTGTCATAAAATCGTCATGAATGTACATGCATGACAGAAAACGTGACCTACTGTGACAAACATGTATCATCACGGAAGTGTATTTTTTTTGTAGTGTGCCCAGGCGCTCTTGTTGCCCTCTTCACCTCCCACTGTAGTTCCTAGGAGGAGAGGGACAAGAAAGGCATTATGGGGCACTTATCCTTTTTCAAATTAAAAGATGTAGGCATCTGCCAAACTTTACCTTAAATTATGTAATCTTCCATCCATGTTTGTATCCTGTATGGTTTGTACTTGTTTATCCGCGTATTAATGAAAAAGAAAATGCTTGTCGGGTACTTGTGCATGTATCATGTCCATGCTGAGGGATAGCCCCTCAATACTTCCAAGTAAACAAGGTTCCCCGGCGAGACACCTTGCTGGTCCCTTCTGATGTTGCTGCTGGACCCCCAAAGTTCTCCAAATGAGCTGAAACTTTTTGACGATTTTTTTTGGAACAAAAGAGACCCCCAAAGCTTCGTGGAAGGACCAGAAGGTGAAAGAGAAGGGCACAAGACACCGGGGCGCGCCAGGAGGCCCAGGCGCGCCCTAGTGGGTTGTGCTCACCTCGAGGCCCATCTACGCATGAAACCAATGCTGAAAAATCCTATAAATAGAGAAACCATCAGGGGTAACCCTAGATCAGAAGTTCCGCCACCGCAAGCCTCTGTAGCCACAAAAAACCAATCTAGACCCCGTTCCGGCACCCTGCCGGAAGGGGAAATCATCATCGGTGGCCATCTTCATCATCCCGGTGGCCACCATGATGAGGAGGGAGTAGTCCACCCTCGAGGCTGAGCGTTTCTACCAGTAGCAATGTGTTTAATCTCTCTCTCTCGTGTTCTTGAGATGTCTCGATCTTGATGTATCGCGGGCTTTGTTATTATAGTTGGATCGTATGGTATTTTCCCCTCTCTATCTTGTTGTGAATTGAGTTTTCCCTTTGAGATTTCGTTTTATCGGATTGAATACTTTTATGGATTTGAGAGCACTTGATGTATGTCCTGCTATGAATACCTGTGGTGACAATGGCGTATCATATTGATTCACTTGATATGTGTTTTGGCACTCAACTCGCGGATTCCCGTGGTGACATTGGGGTAATCTATGCATAGGGGTTGATGCACGTTCTCGTCTTTGTTTCTCCGGTAGAAATCTTGGCACACTCTTTGAGGTTCTTTGTGTGGGATTGAGTATTATGAATCTGAATTTGTTTTGGTGTTATTTTAGTACGAACTCTAGATAGATCGATCGGAAAGAATAACTTGTGTTATTTTAGTACGAACTCTTGATAGATCGATCAGAAAGAAAAACTTGGTGTTATTTTAGTACGAACTCTTGGATAGATCGATCGGAAAGAATAGCTACGAACAATTTCTTCTTATGTTCTCCGCTAGATAAGAACTTTGGAGTGATTCTTCATCGCACGTTGAGGGATGGTTATATGATCCAATTAGATTAGCAATATTGAGAGATTGCACTAGCGAAAGTACGGACCCTAGGCCTCATTTTGAAGCATTGCAATATCGTTTGTGCTCCGTTTTATCAATTGCTACCTTGATGGTTTTTATTGTTCCTATTACAAAAATCAATATCTACTACCATTACTACACTTTTATTACCATCTCTTCGCCGAACTAGTGCACCTATACAAATTACCACTGTATTTGGTGTGTTGGGGACACAAGAGACTCTTTGTTATTTGGTTGCAGGGTTGTTTGAGAGAGACCATATTCATCCTACACCTCCCACGGATTGATAAACCTTAGGTCATCCACTTGAGGGAAAATTGCTACTGTCCTACAAAACTCTGCGCTTGGAGGCCCAACACGTGTCTACAAGAATAAAGTTGCGTAGTAGACATCAAGCTCTTTTCTGGTGCCGTTGCCAGGGAGGTGAGTGCTTGAAGGTATATATTTAGATCTTGCAATTGAATCTTTTAGTTTCTTGTTTTATCACCAGTTTGGTTTATAAAAAGAAAACTACAAAAAAATGGAATTTGAGGTTGCATCATATTTTTCATCTTTATAATGTCTTTCGTGAAAATGATGGAAAGGAAAATTGTGCTCAATTGATAGAGGAATAATTCTATAAAATGTTTGACAATAAATCTTTCAATGATGAGCATGATTGCAATGTTGTTGGTATGAACTCTTTGAATATCCATGATGCTAATGATATGCAAAGCCATAAGCTTGGGGATGCTATGTTTGATGAAGATGATATTTTTAGTCCCCCAAGTTTTGATGAGAACATTTATTATGATGAAAGCATGCCTCCTATCTATGATGATTATGGTGATGACATGTATGATATAAATAATAATGATAACCATGAAACTTGTCATCACGATTTTAATTTCCTATCACATGATAGTTATTTTGTTGAGTTTGCCCCCACTACTATTCATGAGAATAAATTTGCTTATGTGGAGAGTAATAAAATTTCTATGCTTATGTATCATGAAAATAATGCTTTATGTGATAGTTATATTGTTGAATTCATTCATGATGTTACTGAAAATTATTATGAGAGAGGAATATATGCTTCTACATATTTCAATAATATCAAGTTTCTTCTCTTTATGTTGAAAGTTTTGAAGTTGCACTTGTTTTGCCTTCCTATGCTAGTTGATTCTTGTTCCCATAAGTTGTTTGCTCACAAAATCCCTATACATAGGAAGTGGGTTAGACTTAAATGTGCTAGTCATATGCTTCATGATACTCCCGTTATGTTATAATTCTTATCTTTTATGTGAGCATCATTGAAATCATCATGCCTAGCTAAAAAGGCATTAAAGAAAAGCGCTTGATGGGAGACAACCCAAACTTTTACCTACTGTTTTTGTGTGTTCACATGATTAGGCTACTTTAGTGATCATGTTTTATAGCTTTTGTTTTAATAAATTGCCAAGTAAAGCCTTTGGGATAGTGTGGATGATAGTTGACTTGACTCTGTGCAAAAACAGAAACTTTTGCGTCGGTACAGAAATTCCTATATTTTACTGAAAAGTGGAAAAATTCTGAATTTTTTACAGCTGATGTAAATACAAATTTTTCTCCGTTGTCCTAATTTTTCAGAATTTTTGGACTTACATAAGTATGACCTTAATTCAGATCTTTACGTACTGTTCTGTTTTTGACAGATTCTGTTTTCAATGCATAGTTTGCTTGTTTTCTAGTTTCTATGGCTTATATTGCTCAATATAAATTGTAGAAATGATAAGGTATAGTAAGCATTGTGTGACAAAAATTATGAATCTTGTCTCTGACAGTACCAAAGTGAATGATTTGTGTTTATCATACTAACCCATCTCACGAAGTTCCGTTAAGTTTTGTGTGATTGAAGTTTTCAAGTTTTGGGTGAGATATCGATATGAGGAGAATAAGGAGTGACAAGACCCTAAGCTTGGGGATGCCCAAGGCACCCCAAGGTAATATTCCAGGAAGATCCAAGCAACTAAGCTTGGGGATGCCCCGGAAGGCATCCCCTCTTTCGTCTCCAACATTATCGGTAACCTCACTTTGAGCTATATTTTCATTCGTCACATGATATGTGTTTTGCTTGGAGCGTCATTTTATTTTACTAGGATTTACTTTCTGTTATTTGGAATAATGTTTTGTATCGTTTACTTCAATAAAAATGTCAAGTATAGCCTTTGCCATGCTTATTTTGCAAGTCTATATGTTGCTGTTTGAAAACAGAAAGTTTATCGTGGTTGCAATAATTATCCAGAAAAGTCAGAATGTGATAAAATGTTGAAACTTTTTGCACAATAAGCTCTGATAAATTTTCTACTGTGTGGTAAACTTTCAGAATTTTTTGAGTTAGGGAAGTATGAGTACAATTGCACTCTTTACAGACTGTCCTGTTTAGACAGATTGCTGTTATGTACGCATTGTTTGCATATGTTTGCTTGTTTAATGATTCTATTTGAGGATAGGAGTATTAAATATGCAGAGGCATTTAGTATGCAATGTTGAATAATAATTTTAGTGATTTTCGACAGTAGAGAATGATAATGTTTTGCATTGATTTATACTAACTTATCTCACAAGTTCTTGTTGAGCTTTGTGTGGATGAAGGTTTTTAAGAATTAGGGAAACCGACATTTGAGAGAAATGAAAAAGACACAAGAGCTCAAGCTTGGGGATGCCCAAGGCATCCTGGTGCGGAGCATCCCACGGTCATCCCCATGGACACTACCTCAACTACCCAAGCTCCAAGTGGACCATGACAAGAGCTCAAGCACGCGCTATTCAATCCGAGGTGACATCTCTCCTACTTGAGTTTCCATTACATTCGAGTGAGACATGGTTGCTGCCTAAGTCAGAAACACTATGTGTAATCAGGTACAACACACAAGCCACGGAGCCGAGAGTTGAGGAAGAAGGAACTGGCGACAACTCTTTGTTCAGCCTGGAACTTCCGGCCAGAGCCCAGAACCTCCGGTCGCCCCGGAACTTCCGGCCTCCGATGACCCAGACGAGCCCGGGCGTGCCAAATCTCTGGTTAGCCCGGAACCAGGCCCGGACCTTCCGGCCCGCCCGGACCTTCTGGCCCCCGGACGCTAGCCTAGCTCCCACCATGCCAACTCTCTGGTTATGCCAGACCCTCCCCGGACCTTGGCCCGGAACCTCCGGCGCCCGGAACTTCCGGCCCTGCCTGCGCGCAGCGACTCGGGCCGAGGCCCATGTACCCTTTCGCACCCTAGACTATAAATACTCTTCTTCCACCTACATTTTAGGGTTAGCAAAGTAGTAGCTCATTTGAGAAGCTTTTCTCTCCACTTGATTCCTTCTCCATCGGAGTGCACGACCTCTACGGAGAAGATCCCCCTCAAGTGGATTCAAGACCCCTCACGGGAAGACCTTCAAGACCTCCTCACGGAGAAGAACTTGCTACTTGTATCGTCCTTTGTTGATTGTGGATCATGTGTCACTCTTTATGTTCCTCGATCTAGCACATGTGTGATCGCCTCTTGTCGATTTGAGTGTTCTCTCTCATTTTTTCCTCTCATTTCCCTCGTGTTCTTCTCGGGATCCGCTCCAATCGTGAAAGATCGGGCATCTAGGGTTCTACCCTACATCATCTTGGTATCATGAGCCACGTTGATCACGATTTTGGTGCCTCCCTCTTTGTTTTCTAGCCTAATTTTGTTGTGATTCGTCCCAATTTTGAAAATCTCCACAAAAATAGCCCTCCCAATTTTTTTTGTGATTTGTTGGTGTGATGAAGTTTTGTTGGATTTGATCCGTGGATTTCATGTGTAGCACATAGATCTCGCTTCCCCACCCTTCCATCCACCCAAAAATTTTCTTTCCCCCTCTGATTTGGGTTTTTCCCGAAGTCTTTCCGCCCAAATCCATGATCCCCAATTTTTTCGTTCTTGGTAGAATCACGACCCTCGGAACTTCCGGCCCCCAGACCTTCCAGACCCCGGACCTTCCGTCTTCCCCGGAACGTCCGGCCTCGACAAAAAGTCTGTGCATCTTCAACGACTTCCCCTACTTCGCCAACTCCGACTACGGTGCAGCGGCATCTTCGCCAACATACTGAAGACCGTGCACTACAACATCGACCACTCCACCATTTTGACACCCTCAACCGTAAGCAAGGACGGTAACTTCGACGACATCTTTGTCTACTCCTTGCCATTGCATTGATAACCCCATAGCCTTCCTTTTGCGTCACTTACCCATCGAGACTAGCCTTTGAGTATTGCCGGCAGCGTCACTTGTGCACATTAGTGATCATTGCATATATCATCATCTTGGTGTCCATATCTTGGTATTATCTCTTGTGTCACAAGGTTGTCATAGCATATACACAATTGCTCTCTTGGTTCATCAAATTTTCCATGCGAAAGAGCTCAAAAGAGAAAGGGCCAAACAAGCTTTTAAGCAAAAGAGAAAGATAACCAAAGAGCTTTTAAGCAAGAACCATAGCATCATACTACATTAAGTTTGTCATACTCGATCATCTTGGATCATATCATCGGAATACCATACATATAGCATACTTGGGATAGAATTCATTGCATTTTTGCTTTATAGGTTGTGCACAAGTCTCGTATCTGCCTATTGTGCAATCGTGCTAGCGTCTCTCTAGAGTCGTGCAAAAAGGGCATTTTCCGTGGATTCCATATTTTGAGCTCATTTTGGTTCCACGACCCAATTTATCTATTTGCGTGTGTGTTCCCATGTACCATATCTTGATATTTGGTCTACTTGTTGCATTTGCAAATTTGCGAATCTTTTTCAACATTATTAAGTCTCACTAACAATCGCATAAATTTTGTGCCACCATCCTAACCAAGCTCTACCATAAGCTTTCGTTGTTTAGGTGTGAGAGATCGACGAGATACGGTACCAATTTGAAAGGATCGAGAAGAGGTGTCTAGAGGGGGGTGATTAGACACTCAACAAGCAAAAGTAGCAGTTTTTAAGTTCTTCAAGTTGAGGTGGAGTTTTAGCACAAGTTTAAGCATTCACAATACATTTCAAGCAAGCATGATAAGAGTATGAGCAGCGAAAAGAGTAAAGCATGCAATTTGCAAGAAAGTAAAGGGATGGGATTGGAGTGTGCAAACGCAATGAAGACACGGAGATTTTTGGCGTGGTTCCGATAGGTGGTGCTATCGTACGTCCATGTTGGTGGAGACTTCAACCCACAAAGGGTAACGGCTGCGCGAGTCCACGGAGGGCTCCACCCACGAAGGGTCCACGAAGAAGCAACCTTGTCTATCCCACCATGGCCATCGCCCACGAAGGACTTGCCTCACTCGGGTAGATCTTCACAAAGTAGGCGATCTCCTTGCCCTTACAAACTCCTTGGTTCAACTCCACAATCTTGTCGGAGGCTCCCAAGTGACACCTAAACAATCTAGGAGACACCACTCTCCAAAAGGTAATAAATGGTGTGTTGATGATGAACTCCTTGCTCTTGTGCGTCAAATGATAGTCTCCCCAACACTCAACTCTCTCTCACAGATTTGGCTATGGTGGAAAGATGGTTTGAGTGGAAAGCAACTTGGGGAAGGCTAGAGATCAAGATTCTTGTGGTAGGAATGGAATGTCTTGATCTCAACACATGAGTAGGTGGTTCTCTCTCAGAAAATAAGTAGTGGAAGTGTAGGCTCGTTCTGATGGCTCTCTCTTGAATAGAGAAGGGGGTGGAGGGGTATATATAGCCTCCACACAAAATCCAACCATTACACACATTTGACCCAACTCGGTCAGACCGAATAGAAGAACTCGGTGAGACCGATCTAGTTCAAAATGTGAACGTTATGATTCATGGTGGGACCGACATGATCAACTCGGTGGGACCAATGTGCTAGGGTTAGGGCAAGACCTCATCTCGGTGTGACCGATTGCATGAAATCAATGGGACCGATTTCAGCAATGAGTTAAAGAGAGAGTTGGTTAGGCAAACTCGGTGGGACTGATTGCATATTTTGATGAGACTGAAATAATCACAACAGGCAACAAAGAGTTTGCATTGCAAACTCGGTGGGACCGATCGCTCATTTTGGTGAGACCAAAACGTTACGAAGGGAAACAGAGAGTTTGCATTGCCATCTCGGTGAGACCAAAATCCCTATCGGTGAGACCGAATTGATTAGGGTTTCTGGCAGTGGCTATGTCAAAGAAACTCGGTGGCGCCGGATAGATCAAATCGGTGGGGCGGAATTTGACTTTAGGTTTAGGACATATCTGGAAATGAGAAAGTGGTTGAGGGCTTTGGAGCATATCACTAAGCATTTTGAGCAAGTAGACCATTAAGCAACACCTCATCCCCTTTTAATAGTATTGGCTTTTCCTATGGACTCAATGTGATCTTTGATCACTAAAATAGAAATGAAGAGTCTTGAGCTTTTGCCAATCTTTATCCTTAGTATCTTCAAGGGGTTCCCCATCCTCCTGTCCTTGCCACGCCATTGTTGAACTTTCTGAAATATACTAGATGAAGATATTAGTCCAACAAGAGATATGTTGACATTAATTACCATAATCACCCAGGGAGCACTTGTGCTTTCAATCTTCCCCTTTTTGGTAATTGATGACAACATACATCAAAGATTTAGATAAGGATATGAGGAGTAACAAGTAAAGCTTTGGAAGGACATGTAACATGCATAGGCTCCCCCTACATGTATGCAATCATGTAAAGATAGTATGTAAGATCATGTGAATGCATAAGCATGTCAGAGCAAGCAATGAGTTACATGTATCTTGGCTATATGCATCAGAGCAAATGATGTATACAGGAAGTGTACCTTCATGTTCATGAGTCCTTCTTGCAAACAATATGTACATCAGCAAGAGATCATCATGCACATGAGTGTGATGCATATACTTACCTTGTGGTCTTGGGCTGGCTTCGGAAGAGATAAGCTTGAGAAAACAAGGTTAGATAACACAAGAACACTCTAAATGAAGCAAGTTCAGGAGACCACAAGATTACCAAGACTGGGATGACATGTAATGAGTAAGTACTTAGTACTCTATTTGGATATGGACATGTCCCCAAAGATTTTCCTTCCCTTAGATAGGAACTCTTTCTCCCCCTGAATTTGATATTGGATAATGGGAGAAGGTAGGGTAAGAGAAAATCAGAGCAAGAAACAAAAACATATCATGAAAAGATACGAACTCACATTTATTAACATGTCTTTCCCCTCTTAAAGACATGTGACCTCTCTCCTCTATTGTTAATAAGCATCTGGAGAAGCAAGCTAAGATGTGCTTCACATGTGATAAGCTTTGATGTGCTCTCTCTCCGCCTTTGACATCAATTTCCAAGAAGGGATCTTCTGGAGAATGAGTCAAATAGATTTGGTCCTTGAAACACATTTCAAAGCATCATGTAGTATAAGATGCGAGTAGAGGATAAGAATCATTGAGTGGAGCTGGAGAAGAAATGACATTTGCAATGGCAAAAAGTTTTCTCAGCAGTGAAATCGGTAACGCCGATCTATTTTCATCGGTGACACCAAGATGGTGGTGTCATGGATGATGCATATCGGTCAGACCGGGTTAGTCCATGTCGGTTGTACCGATGAACTATCTACAAGAAATTGTAGTTCGGTCTAGCCGATAGGCATGAATCGGTGAGGCCGAGTTCAATACAGAGGAAAACTGAAGAATTTGCAATGAATTAGATGCAGAAAAATACAGAGAAAACATACAAAGGAAAATGATCTAGATGAAGTTTTTTTTTGAAAGGGGAACAAACAAGCAAAAACATATGCAAAACAAAGAAACACTAGAGAACTTCATTTAGAAGGGGTCAGCGATAAAGTCACCTATGTTAGAGTATATTGACTGAGGAGTCAAGTGATGACACTTGATCGTAGGTCATACTCATTGTTTAAGCTCAAAATGGGGTTACCATTTTTCGTTTAAGCTTTTTGATGTATTCACATCTTGGTGAGTTGCTTTGACCCATGACTTGGAGTAAAGCTTCTCTAAGATGGAATAACATACCTTGAGTGGTGGTGTTGATCTTGATCATGTAGTCGAACTTGTGTTGGATACTCGAGGTTGATGTAGTTCATCAAGAGTTGAGAGCACCACTTATAGTTTGAGTTCATCTTCCTACATGGGTTAGTCTTGCAAGGAAGAGCACTTGTGTATCCAAGATGACAATCATGAAACTTGATACCAAATGAAATTTGATATATAGAAATTGTCAAAGGATATGTTGAGTGAATCCACGCTTCCTTGTAATCAACAACCATATAGTAGAAACTTGGTGATGTAGAGATTGCTCAAGATGTGAGTGACTTGCAATCTTATAGATTTGGGCTCATCCAAGTACCTACAAGGGTTAGATAACATGCAAGGGTACAAATATAGATCCAAGACATATGATCATCATAATAAGAGTAATATCAAGGATTAGTCAAAAGACAAGCTCATGCCTTGCATGTATACAAATGAAGTTTCTACTCCAAGTTTGAGGCACCAATAATATTCAATTCACCTCTCAAACAGCAAAATACTTTCTCATCAAGCGGTTTGGTGAATATATCTACCAATTGCTTATCGGTACGAACATGCTAAAGATTGATGTCTCCTTTAGCAACATGATCTCGAATGAAATGATGACGAACTTCAGTATGCTTAGTTCAAGAATGTTGCACGGGATTGTGAGCAATCTTAATAGCACTTTCATTATCACATAGCAATGGAACATGTTTCACATGTATCCCATAATCCTTAAGAGTTTGGGTCATCCACAGTAATTGAGCACAACATGATCCGGCGGCAATGTATTCCGCTTCGGCGGTGGATAAGGATACCGAGTTTTGTTTCTTGGAGGACCAAGACACAAGAGATCTACCAAGAAATTGACAAGTTCCCGAAGTGGACTTTCTATCAACCTTGTCACCTGCATAGTCCGAATCGGAGTAGCCAACAAGATCAAAAGAGGACCTCTTAGGATACCAAATGCCAAAGTTTGGTGTATGGATTAAGTATCTCACAATCCTTTTCACAGCCTTAAGATGACACTCTTTAGGGGCCTCTTGATATCGTGCACACATGCACACACTTAGCATAATATCGGGACGGGAGGCACATAGATATAACAATGATCCAATCATAGAGCGGTAAACCTTTTGGTCAACCGATTTGCCATCCTTGGTCAAGTCAAGATGTCCACTAGTAGGCATGGGTGTTTTCATACCTTTGGTCTATTGCATATTGAACTTCTTGAATAAGTCCTTGGTATACTTTGTTTGGGAAACAAAGGTACCCTCCTTAGTTTGCTTGATTTGCAAACCAAGAAAGAATTTGAGTTCACTCATCATTGACATCTCAAACTTCTTCGACATTAGCCTTCCAAACTTTTCACTAAAATGAGGGTTAGTCGAACCAAATATGATATCATCCACATAAATTTGGCACACAAATAATTCACCATTAACCCTTTTAGTAAAAAGTGTAGAATCAATTTTTCCAATCTCGAAGCCTTTTTCAATAAGAAACTTAGTCAAGCATTTATACCATGCTCTAGGAGCTTGTTTGAGACCATAAAGTGCTTTGTGAAGTTTGTAAACATGATTAGGTTTCTTGGGATTAACAAAGCCGGGAGGTTGTTTAACATAGACTTCCTACTTAATTTCTCCATTTAGAAAGGCACTTTTAATGTCCATTTGGTATAGAGTGATATCATGATGATTGGCATAAGCAAGTAAGATGCGTATGGACTCAAGTCTAGCAACGGGGGCATATATCTCACCATAGTCCATACCTTCGACTTGAGTGTAACCTTGGGTGACGAGACGGTCCTTGTTGCGTACAACTTGTCCATCTTCATCTTGCTTATTCCGAAACACCCATTTGGTTCCAATGACATTGTGCTTTTCATCGGGCTGTTCAACAAGCGTCCATACTTGATTCCTCTAGAAATTGTGTAGCTCTTCATGCATAGCGTTCACCCAATCCGGATCATCAAGAGCTTCTTCAACCTTCATAGGTTCAATGTTAGAAATGAAAGAGTAATGTTCACAAAAGTTAGCTAAGCGAGACTTAGAGCGAGTAATTCTCCCGGTTTGAATATCATCGAAGATTTGTTCAACGGGATGATCTCTTGAGACTCTTGCTCTAACTCGTGAGAGCTTTTGTTTGGGTCGAGGTGGAACATCCTCTTCATTGTCTTGTTCTTCCTCTTGTCTATCTTCATTGTTGTTGGCATTGATATTCTCTTGTGGAGGTGGAGAAGGAGGTTGATGAGGTTCATCTTGTTGTACTTCCTCATCTCCTTCATCTTGACATGTTCCACTTGTGGATGCCTCCAAGTCAACTTGTGGTTCACCTTGGCGTGAAGTTGAGGCTTCCACTTGAACGGACGGGGTACTCTCCTTCACCTCAGTTGGGCAAATCTTGCCAATAGACAAGTCTTGAATCGCTTTCGAAGGGTCTTTGTCTCCTACATCAATTGGCAATTGCTCTACTTGCGAGCCGTTAGATTCATCAAACTTCACATCTACCGTCTCTTCAACCTTTCGGGTGAAATTGTTGTAGACACGGTAAGTGTGAGAGTTTGAGCCATAACCAAGTAGAAAACCTTCATGAGATTTAGGGGCAAATTTTGAACGACGATGTTTATCAAGAATGTAGCACTTTGAGCCAAATACTCGAAAGTATCCAACTTGGGGTTTGTTACCGGTGAGAAGCTCGTATGTCGTCTTGCCAAGAAGCTTGTGAAGATACAATCGATTTGTAGCATGACAAGCTGTCTCAACCGCTTCCGCCCAAAAGTGTTTTGGCATCTTGTATTCATCAAGCATCATTCTCGCCATCTCAATGAGTGTCCAGTTCTTCCTCTCAACAACTCCATTTTGTTGAGGTGTGTACGTAGCCGAGAACTCATGTGAAATCCCTTCTTCGTCAAGAAAGGTATCCACATTGGCGTTCTTGAACTCCATTCCGTTGTCGCTCCAAACCTTCTTGATCTTCACTTCAAATTGATTTTGGGCCCTCCTAGCAAAGTTCTTGAAGATCTTTTGGACCTGCGATTTATCATCAAGAAAGAACACCCACATAAATCTTGAAAAATCATCAACGATGACTAACCCAAACGAGTTACCACCGAGACTCTTGTAGGCGTTGGGACCAAAAAGATCCATATGAAGTAGCTCAAGCGGTCTTCTCGTGGTCATGATGTTCTTCACGGGATGACTTCCTCCAACTTGTTTTCCTGCTTGACAAGCACTGCAAAGTCTATCCTTGTCAAATATAACATCTTTAACACCAAGGATATGATCACCTTTAATAAGCTTATCAAGATTCTCATGCCCACATGACCTAACCTTCTATGCCACAACCAACCTTTGGAAGATTTATCAATTAAGCAAGTTCTAGGTTGAGCTCTTTTAGTGAAGTCAACAATGTATAGATCACCTCTACGTATACCGGTAAAGACCATATTATGATTATCTCTTCGAAACACTTGGCAGTCTACTTCAGTGAATAGAACATTGAGACTGAAATCGGCTAGTCTAGATACGGAAAGTAGATTGTAGCCAAGAGATTCAACGAGCATAACATTTTGGATGGAGCTGTCATGTGAGATGGCCACCTTACCAAGGCCAACCACCTTACCCTTTGAGTTATCACCAAAAGTGACATACTTTTGAGGGCCGTCGTTTTCAGCAAGCTCACAAAACATATCCTTGTCTCCGGTCATGTGATCGGTACATCCACTATCAAGAACCCATTCCTTTCCTCCAGCCATGTAACCACGAAGGTTAGCCATAAGACCAAGGTGTATCATAGACTCATCAAGATCAAAGTCACTATCATCATCCTCGTCATAATATCCATGATCAACATCATCATCATATGAATGATCATTACCAAGAGAAGGTAATTCATTAGATTTATGACCATGACAATGTTCATATTTATGAATTCTAATGACTTGAGAGATGATGTCACTAATTATTCCAACATCTCCTTTGGCTTGTATGAGGTCACGAAGCTCAAATAGACAATCACCAAACTTAGGATCACTAGAATTCATCTTATTTAAAGCAATGGACTTTTGAAGAATCTCATCTAGATTTTCAAGGAATAGTTTGGAAAGCGTTTCTCGAGGTATCTCCATATAGTGTAAGCACATTCAAGTGTAGGCAAGCACACAATCAAGTTTCTAGGCAATCCTCTAATGATAAGATTAACAGTTCTAAGATTACGGATCATGTCAAGAGACTCATCTGGGGTAGGATGCAAAGGATCAATAGGAGGTGCACAAGGGCAAGTAATATACTTGTTCAAATTATATTCATTGAAAATCTCAAGCATCTCAGTTTTCCAATCATGATAGAACTCTCCATCAAGTAAAGGTACTCTACATCTAATACTCCCAATCGTAGACTCGTCCATCTTCCTCCAATGGTGATTAAACCAAAGCAATGGACACCAATGCTCTGATACCAATTGAAAGGATCGAGAAGACGTGTCTAGAGGGGGGGGGGTGATTAGACACTCAACAAGCAAAAGTAGCAGTTTTGAAGTTCTTCAAGTTGAGGTGGAGTTTTAGCACAAGTTTAAGCATTCACAATACATTTCAAGCAAGCATGATAAGAGTATGAGCAGCGGAAAGAGGAAAGCATGCAATTTGCAAGAAAGTAAAGGGATGGGATTGGAGTGCGCAAACGCAATGAAGACACGGAGATTTTTGGCGTGGTTCCGATAGGTGGTGCTATCGTACGTCCACGCTGGTGGAGACTTCAACCCATGAAGGATAACGGCTGCGCGAGTCCACGGAGGGCTCCACCCACGAAGGGTCCATGAAGAAGCAACCTTGTTTGTCCCACCATGGCCATCGCCCACGAAGGACTTGCCTCACTCGGGTAGATCTTCACGAAGTAGGCGATCTCCTTGCCCTTACAAACTCCTTGGTTCAACTCCACAATCTTGTCGAAGGCTCCCAAGTGAAACCTAACCAATCTAGGAGACACCACTCTCCAAAAGGTAATAAATGGTGTGTTGACGATGAACTCCTTGCTCTTGTGCTTCAAATGATAGTCTCCCCAACACTCAACTCTCTCTCACAGATTTGGCTATGGTGGAAAGATGGTTTGAGTGGAAAGCAACTTGGGGAAGGCTAGAGATCAAGATTCTTGTGGTAGGAATGGAATGTCTTGATCTCAACACATGAGTAGGTGGTTCTCTCTCAGAAAATGAGTAGTGGAAGTGTAGGCTCGTTCTGATGGCTCTCTCTTGAATAGAGAAGGGGGTGGAGGGGTATATATAGCCTCCACACAAAATCCAACCGTTACACACATTTTACCCAACTCGGTCAGACCGAATAGAAGAACTCGGTGAGACCGATCTAGTTCAAAATGTGAACGTTTGGATTCACGGTGGGACCGACATGATCAACTCGGTGGGACCGATGTGCTAGGGTTAGGGCAAGACTGCATCTCGATGTGACCGATTGCATGAACTCAGTGGGACCGATTTTAGCAATGAGTTAAACAGAGAGTTGGTCAGGCAAACTCGGTGGGACCGATTGCATATTTCGGTGAGACCGAAATAATCAGAACAGGCAACAGAGAGTTTGCATTGCGAACTCGGTGGGACCGATCGCTCATTTCGGTGAGACCGAAATGTTACGAAGGGAAACAAAGAGTTTGCATTGCCATCTCGGTGAGACCGAAATCCCTATGGCTGAGATCGAATTGATTAGGGTTTCTGGCAGTGGCTATGTCAAAGAAACTCAGTGGCGCCGGATAGATCAAATCGGTGGGGCCGAATTTGACTTTAGGTTTAGGACATACCTGGAAATGAGAAATTGGTTGAGGGCTTTGGAGCATATCACTAAGCATTTTGAGCAAGTAGACCATTAAGCAACACCTCATCCCCTTTTAATAGTATTGGCTTTTCCTATGGACTCAATGTGATCTTGGATCACTAAAATAGAAATGAAGAGTCTTGAGCTTTTGCCAATCTTTGTCCTTAGTATCTTGAAGGGGTTCCACATCCTCTTGTCCTTACCATGCCATTGTTGAACTTTCTGAAATATACTAGATGAAGATATTCGTCCAACAAGAGATATGTTGACATTAATTACCAAAATCACCCAGGGAGCACTTGTGCTTTCACAATTGTGCTATTTCCTTGTTACATCATTGAGTGATCTTTGATCCACCTTCAACATCGGTCAAGGTACATTTGGTATTGTTCTTCCTTTCTTCCACCCTCATATTTGCTTGGAATGATGGATAGGCCAAGTTCTTCTACCAACCCACTCTTCATCGAGCAAGACAAGGACCTGAACAACTACGTCACCAAGAACCACCTCTTCGGTGCACAATGAGCTTTGCATCAAGAACAACAAGCAATGAGCAGCCGCATCGACAACCTCTCCACCGACTTATGACTCTCCGAGCAACGTACAAGAGACTACTTCGACAACAAGCTCGACGAACAAAAACAAGAGAACAATGCAAGAATGGACGAGATTCGTGCCTTGTTGGTCAACCGCTCTTCTACCACTTCCTCCTATTCAAGACGAAGCCGCTCGAGTCGACACTCCGATGACACAATCTCTGGCTCAAGTACACCGACATCGAACACTCTTTGACGAGTCGCTTGCCAAGACCGTCAAGCAAACCTCAACCCTCTACACAGCAATGAGCATCAAGAACAACTCCTAGAGCAAGCACACCGGCATCGTCAAAATCAAGCTACATTTGCACAAGCACAAGAAAGGCAATGCCAACGCCAACAAGTGGAAGAACAAGAACACCTCCTCCAACAAGAACGAGAGGAAGAGCGAGTGCGCCAACATCAAGATGAGTGATGTCTACTATGCAACTTTATCCTTGTAGACGTTGTTGGGCCTCCAAGTGCAGAGTTTTGTAGGACAGTAGCAAATTTCCCTCAAGTGGATGACCTAAGGTTTATCAATCCGTGGGAGGCGTAGGATGAAGATGGTCTCTCTCAAATAACCCTACAACCAAATAACAAAGAGTCTCTTGTGTCCCCAAGACCCCAACACACCCAATAAAATGATAAATTGTATAGGTGCACTAGTTCGGCGAAGAGATGGTGATACAAGTGCAATATGGATGGTAGATATAGGTTTTTGTAATATGAAAATATAAAAACAGCAAGGTAACTAGTAACAAAAGTGAGCGAAAACGGTATTGTAATGCTTCGAAACAAGGCCTAGGGTTCATACTTTTACTAGTGCAAGTTCTCTCAACAATGATAACATAATTAGACCATATAACAATCCATCAACGTGCAACAAAGAGTCACTCCAAAGTCACTAATAGCGGAGAACAAACGAAGAGATTATTGTAGGGTACGAAACCACCTCAAAGTTATTCTTTCTGATCAATCTATTGGGCTATTCCTATAAGTGTCACAAACAACCCTAGAGTTTGTACTAAAATAACACCTTAAGACACACATCAACCAAAACCCTAATGTCACCTAGATACTCCAATGTCACCACAAGTATCCGCGGGTTTGATTATACAATATGCATCACACAATCTCAGATTCATCTATTCAAACCAACACAAAGAACTTCAAAGAGTGCCCCAAAGTTTCTACCGGAGAGTCAAGACGAAAACGTGTGCCAACCCCTATGCATAAGTTCACAAGGTCACAAAACCCGCAAGTTGATCACCAAAACATACATCAAGTGGATCACGTGAATATCCCATTGTCACCACAGATAAACACATGCAAGACGTACATCAAGTGTTCTCAAATCCTTAAAGACTCAATCCGATAAGATAACTTCAAAGGGAAACTCAATTCATTACAATAAGATAGAGGGGGAGAAACATCATAAGATCCAACTATAATAGCAAAGCTCGCGGTACATCAAGATTGTGCCAAATAAAGAACACGAGAGAGAGAGAGATCAAAAACATAGCTACCAGTACATACCCTCAGCCCCGAGGGTGAACTACTCCCTCCTCGTCATGGAGACTGCCGGGATGATGAAGATGGCTACCGGTGATAGTTTCCCCCTCCGGCAGGGTGCCGGTATAGAGTCCCGATTGATTTTTGGTGGCTACAGAGGCTTGCGGCGCCGGAACTCCCGATCTAGGTTTATTTCTGGGAGTTTTTGTATTTATAGGAATTTTTGGCGTCGATAACAAGTCAGGGGGTCCACGAGGAGCCCACAAGACCGGAGGGCGCGCCCTCCACCCTTGTGGAGGCCTCGTGGCTCTTCTAGCCCAACTCTTTTGTTTCGGGGGCTTCTTCTAGTCCATAAAAAATCATCGTAAATTTTCAGCTCATTTGGACTCCGTTTGGTATTCCTTTTCTGCAAAACTCAAAAACAAGGAAAAAAATAGAAACTGGCACTGGGCTCTAGGTTAATAGGTTAGTCCCAAAAATAATATAAAATAGCATATAAATGCATATAAATGCATATAAAACATCCAAGATGGATAATATAATAGCATGGAACAATAAAAAATTATAGATACGTTGGAGACGTATCAAGCATCCCCAAGCTTAATTCCTGCTCGTCCTCGAGTAGGTAAATGATAAAAACAGAATTTTTGATGTCGAATGCTACCTAACATATTTATCCATGTAATCTTCTTTATTGTGGCAAGAATATTCAGATCCATAAGATTCAAAACAAAATTTTAATAATGACATAAAAACAATAATACTTCAAGTATACTAATAAGGCAATCATGTCTTCTCAAAATAACATGGCCAAAGAAAGTTATCCCTACAAAATCATATAGTCTGGCTATGCTCCATCTTCATCACAGAAAGTATTCAAATCATGCACAACCCCGATGACAAGCCAAGAAATTGTTTCATACTTTTGATGTTCTCAAACCTTTTCAACTTTCACGCAATACATGAGCGTGAGCCATGGACATAGCACTATAGGTGGAATAGAATATGGTGGTTGTGGAGAAGACAAAAAGAAGGAGATAGTCTCACATCAACTAGGCATATCAACGGGCTATAGAGATGCCCATCAATAGATATCAATGTGAGTGAGTAGGGATTGCCATGCAACGGATGCACTAGAGCTATAAGTTTATAAAAGCTCAAAAGAAAACTAAGTGGGTGTGCATCCAATTTGCTTGCTCACGAACACCTAGGGCAATTTGAGGAAGCCCATCGTTGGAATATAGAAGCCAAGTTCTATAATGAAAAATTCCCACTAGTATATGAAAGTGACAACATAGGAGACTCTCTATCATGAAGATCATGGTGCTACTTTGAAGCACAAGTGTGGTAAAAGGATAGTAACATTGCCCCTTCTCTCTTTTCTCTCTTTTTTTTGGGCCTTCTCTTTTTTTTGGCCTATTTTTTTTCGTCCGGAGTCTCATCCCGACTTGTGGGGGAATCATAGTCTCCATCATCCTTTCCTCACATGGGACAATGCTCTAATAATGAAGATCATCACACTTTTATTTACTTACAACTCCAGAATTACAACTCGATAGTTAGGACAAAATATGACTCTATATGAATGCCTCCGGCGGTGTACCGGGATGTGCAATGAATCAAGAGTGACATGTATGAAAGAATTATGAACGGTGGCTTTGCCACAAATACGATGTCAACTACATGATCATGCAAAGCAATATGACAATGATGAAGCGTGTCATAATAAACGGAACGGTGGAAAGTTGCATGGCAATATATCTCGGAATGGCTATGGAAATGCCATAATATGTAGGTATGGTGGCTGTTTTGAGGAAGGTATATGATGGGTGTATGGTACCGGCGAAAGTTGCGCGGTACTAGAGAGGCTAGCAATGGTGGAAGGGTGAGAGTGCGTATGATCCATGGACTCAACATTAGTCATAAAGAACTCACATACTTATTGCAAAAATCTATTAGTTATCGAAACAAAGTACTACGCGCATGCTCCTAGGGGGATAGATTGGTAGGAAAAGACCATCGCTTGTCCCCAACCGCCACTCATAAGGAAGACAATCAATAAATAAATCATGCTCCGACTTCATCACATAACGGTTCACCATACGTGCATGCTACGGGAATCACAAACTTTAACACAAGTATTTCTACAATCCACAGTTACTCACTAGCATGACTCTAATATCACCATCTTTATATCTCAAAACAATCATAAGGAATCAAACTTCTCATAGTATTCAATGCACTTTATATGGTTTTTATTATATCCCTCTTGGATGCTTATCATATTAGGACTAAATTCATAACCTAAGCAAATTACCATGCTATTTAAATACTCTCAAAATAATATAAGTGAAGCATGAGAGTTCATCAATTTCTACAAAATAAAACCACCGCCGTGCTCTAAAAAGATATAAGTGAAGCACTAGAGCAACTGACAAACTACTCCAAAAAGATATAAGTGAAGATCAATGATTGGTCAAATAATTATGTTGCTATGTGAAGACTCTCTCTCTCTCTCATAAAAGAATTTCAGATCTTAAGTACTTTATTCAAACAGCAAGCAAAACAAAATAAAATGACATTCTAAAAATAGCACACATCGTGTGAAGAAGCAAAAACTTAGGCTCAACCGATACTAACCGATAATTGTTGATGAAAAAAGGTGGGATGCCAACCGGGGCATCCCCAAGCTTAGATGCTTGAGACTTCTTGAAATATTAACTAGGGATGCCTTGGGCATCCCCAAGCTTGAGCTTTTGTGTCTCCTTAATTCCTTTTATATCACGGTTTCCCTAAATCTTAAAAACTTCATCCACACAAAACTCAACAAGAACTCGTGAGATAAGTTAGTATAAATCAATGCACAACCTTATCATTCTCTACTGTAGCAAATCACTAAAATTATAATTTGACATTGCATACTAAATTCCTCTGCATATTTAAAACTTCTATCCGCAAATACAATCATTAAACAAGCAAACATATGCAAACAATGCAAACATAACAGCAATCTGTCTAAACAGGACAGTCTGTAAAGAGTGCAATTGTACTCATACTTCCCTAACTCCAAAATTATTAAAAATTACCACACTGTAGAAAATTTGTTGTTACTCATTGTGTAAAAATTTCAAGATTTATCATGTTCTGACTTTCCATAAGAATTCAGACAACGATAGAAAACTTTCTGTTTTCAAAACAGCAACATATAGACTTGTAAAATAAGCATGGTAAGGGCTAAACTTGACACTTTTATTGAAATAAAAGATGCAAAACATTATTCTAAATAACAGAAAGCAAAAACTAATAAAATAAAATGACGCTCCAGGAAAAACTCATATCATGTGACGAATAAAAATATAGCTCCAAGTAAGGTTACCGATAATGTTGAAGACGAAAGAGGGGATGCCCTCCGGGGCATCCCCAAGCTTAGTTGCTTGGATCTTCCTTGAATATTACCTTGGGGTGCCTTGGGCATCCCCAAGCTTAGGGTCTTGTCACTCCTTATTCTCCTCATATCGATATGTCACCCAAAACTTGAAAACTTCAATCACACAAAACTTAACAAAACCTTCGTGAGATCCGTTAGTATAATAAAACAAATCATTCACTTTGGTACTGTCAAGACAAGATTCATAATTTTTATCTCATGATTCCTACTGTACCCTATCATTTCTACAATTTATATTGAGCAATATAAGCCATAGAAACTAGAAAACAAGCAAACTATGCATTGAAAACAGAATCTGTCAAAAACAGAACAGTATGTAAAGATCTGAATTAAGGTCATACTTCTGTAACTCCACAAATTCTGAAACATTAGGAAAACGTAGAAAATTTGTATACCAATCAACTGCAAAAATTTCATAGTTTTTCCACGTTCCAGTAAAAGATAGGAATTTCTGTACTGGGCGCAAAAGTTTCTGTTTTTGCGCAGAATCAAGTCAACTATCATCCACACTATCCCAAAGGCTTTACTTGGCACTTTATTCAAGCAAAAGCTATAAAACATGATTACTACAGTAGATTAATCATGTAAACACACAAAAACAGTATGGGTAAATGTTGGATTGTCTCCCAACAAGCGCTTTTCTTTAATGCCTTTTTAGCTAGGCATGATGATTTCAATGATGCTCATAAGGAAGATAAGAATTGAAACATAACGGGAGCATCATGAAGGATATGACTAGCACATTTAAGTCTAACCCACTTCCTATGCATAGGGATTTTGTGAGCAAACAATTTATGGGAACAAGAATCAACTAGCATAGGAAGGCAAAACAAGCATGACTTCAAAACTTTCAACATAAAGAGAGGAAACTTGATATTATTGAGATATGTAAAATCACATGTTCCTCTCTCATAATAATTTTCAGAAGCATCATGAATGAATTCAACAATATAGATATCACATAAAACACTCTTTTCATGATGCATAAGCATAGAAATTATATTACTCTCCACATAAGCAAATTTATTCTCATGAATAGTAGTGGGAGCAAACTCAACAAAATAACTATCATGTGAGGCATAATCCAATTGAAAATCATAATGACAAGATTCATGATTATCATTATTCTTTATAGCATACATGTCATCACAATAATCATCATAGATAGCAACTTTGTTCTCATAATCAATTGGAACCTCTTCCAAAATAGTTGATTCATCACTAACTAAAGTCATCACCTCTCCAAATCCACTTTTATCAATATTGTGAAAAGATTCAACATCCTCCAAAATAGTGGGATCAATACTACCTAGAGTTGACACTCTTCCAAACCCACTTTCATCAATATATTCATCATAAATAGGAGGCATGCTATCATCATAATAAATATTCTCATCAAAACTTGGGGAACTAAAAATATCATCTTCATCAAACATAGCATCCCCAAGATTGTAGCTTTGCATTTCATTAGCATCATAGATATTCAAAGAATTCATACTAACAACATTGCAATCATGCTCAACATTCAAAGATTTAGTGCCAAACATTTTATAGACTTCTTCTAACACTTGAGCACAATTTTCTTTTCCATCATTTTCACGAAATACATTATAAAGATGAATAATATGAGGCAACCTCAATTCCATTTTTTTATAGTTTTATTTTATAGACTAAACTGGTGATAAAACAAGAAACTAAAATATTCAATGTAAGATCTAAAGATATACCTTCAAGCACTCACCTCCCCGGCAACGGCGCCAGAAAAGAGCTTCGTTGACGGGATGTGAGTGCCGCTTACCTAGCCTCCCCGGCAACGGCGCCAGAAAAGAGCTTGATGTCTACTACGCAACTTTATCCTTGTAGACATTGTTGGGCCTCCAAGTGCAGAGTTTTGTAGCACAGTAGCAAATTTCCCTCAAGTGGATGACCTAAGGTTTATCAATCCATGGGAGGCGTAGGATGAAGATGGTGTCTCTCAAACAACCCTGCAACCAAATAACAAAGAGTCTCTTGTGTCCCCAAGACACTCAATACAATGATAAATTGTATAGGTGCACTAGTTCGGCGAAGAGATGGTGATACAAGTGCAATATGGATGGTAGATATAGGTTTTTGTAATCTGAAAATATAAAAACAGCAAGGTAACTAGTAACAAAAGTGAGTGAAAACAGTATTGCAATGCTTCGAAACAAGGCCTAGGGTTCATACTTTCACTAGTGCAAGTTCTCTCAACAATGATAACATAATTAGATCATATAACAATCCCTCAACATGCAACAAAGAGTCACTCCAAAGTCACTAATAGCGGAGAACAAACAAAGAGATTATTGTAGGGTGCGAAACCACCTCAAAGTTATTCTTTCTGATCGATCTATTGGGCTATTCCTATAAGTGTCACAAACAGCCCTAGAGTTTGTACTAAAATAACACCTTAAGACACACATCAACCAAAACCCTAATGTCACCTAGATACTCCAATGTCACCACAAGTATCCGCGGGTTTGATTATACGATATGCATCACACAATCTCAGATTCATCTATTCAAACCAACACAAAGAACTTCAAAGAGTGCCGCAAAGTTTCTACCGGAGAGTCAAGACGAAAACGTGTGCCAACCCCTATGCATAAGTTCACAAGGTCACAGAACCCGCAAGTTGATCACCAAAACATACATCAAGTGGATCACGTGAATATCCCATTGTCAGCACAGATAAACACATGCAAGACAGACAGCAAGTGTTCTCAAATCCTTAAAGACTCAATCTGATAAGATAACTTTAAAGGGAAAACTCAATTCATTACAAGAAGGTAGAGGGGGAGAAACATCATAAGATCCAACTATAATAGCAAAGCTCGGGGTACATCAAGATCGTGCCAAATCAAGAACACGAGAGAGAGAGAGATCAAACACATAGCTACTGGTACGTACCCTCAGCCCCGAGGGTGAACTACTCCCTCCTCGTCATGGAGACCGCCGGGATGATGAAGATGGCCACCTATGATGGTTTCCCCCTTCGGCAGGGTGCTGGAACAGGGTCCCGATTGGTTTTTGGTGGCTACAGAGGCTTGCGGCGGCGGAACTCCCGATCTAGGTTTATTTCTGGGGGTTTCACGAGGAGCCCACAAGACCGGAGGGCGCGCCCTAGGGGGCGCCCTCCACCCTTGTGGAGGCCTCGTGGCTCTTCTGTCCCAACTCTTTTGCTTCGGGGGCTTCTTCTAGTCCATAAAAAATCACCGTAAATTTTCAGCTCATTTGGACTCCGTTTGGTATTCCTTTTCTTCAAAACTCAAAAACAAGGAAAAAAACAGAAACTGGCACTGGGATCTAGGTTAATAGGTTAGTCCCAAAAATAATATAAAATAGCATATAAATGCATATAAAACATCCAAGATGGATAATATAATAGCATGGAACAATAAAAAATTATAGATATGTTGGAGACGTATCAATGAGCAAGACGCCATCGCGCTACGTCAACAACAAGAACGGCGTGAAGCTCAAGCACTTGACGCGCTACGTGCCCTCCGACATACCAATCGTGTCGTTGCCAACCGGAACCGCCATACACATCAAGAAGAAGAAGCACTTCGCGATGAAGTTCAAGAGCGACTATATCAAGCACGATCGCAATGACAAGCTCCACAAGCTAGACAAGAACCACAAGTTCGACAAGAGCAACAAGACATTGGGAATCCTCCACGCCAAGAGAAACTTGAGATTGACAGTCCTCCACATCAAGGGCGTCATCACCCTCGACCACAACACAATGAAGAGCAACGCTATGGCAAGCTCAAGTTCACCTTGCCCAAGTTCAACGGAATCAATGATCCCGAAGAGTACCTTTCATGGGCATTGAAGGTCGACAAGATCTTTCGTTTGTACAACTACAAGGCAGAAAAGATGATCGCCATGACGTCCCTTGAGTTCCAAGACTACGTCCTCATTTGGTGGGAACAAGTCATCGAGCGCCGTGAAGCAAGAGGTGAACCACCTATCACAACATGGGCTCAAATGAAGGATGTCATGAGAGCGCGTTTTGTGCCATCCTATTACAACCGCGACCTCTTCAAGAAACTCCAACTCCTCAAGCAAGGAACTAAGAGCGTTGAAGAGTACTATAAGGAAATGGAAATTGCCATGATACGAGCCAATGTCACGGAAGATGATGAGCAAACTATGGCACGTTTCTTGAATGGACTCAACCATCCTATCAAGACGATTGCGGATTTCCAACCGTACTCGAACCTCATCAAGCTAGTGCACCAAGCTACCAAAGCGGAACGTCAAGTACAAGATGACTTCAAATACGCCAAGTACTCTTCCAAGAACTACAGCTCCAACAACCAAGCTTCAACGACTCCAATAACTTCTACCTCAACCAAACCTTCTACAAGCAACGACGACAACTCAAGTTACAAGAAAACTTCGGCATCATCAAGTCGTCCTCCTAATACAAGCAACTTCAAGCCGAGAGCTTCATCATGTACTCCAACCGATGAGACCATCAAGACAAGTTCCATCAAGTGCTTCACTTGCGGCGGCCGAGGCCACAAATCCTTCGAGTGTACCAACAAGCGCACCATGATCCTCAACGACAACGGCACCTATGACTCCAAGAGTGAAGAGGAAATGGAGGCCCTTGAGCAAGTGGCCATGCACCGACGTGTGAATGAGGATGAAGATGATCAAGTCTTTTGCGACGAAGATTCGAGCCCCGCTCTCGTTGTCTCCAAAGTCTTGACACTTCAACATCAACAAGATGAAGACCAAAGATGCCATATCTTCCACACCAAGGCGGGCATCAATGGACGGTCCGTCAAGGTCATCATTGATGGAGGGAGTTGCCATAACTTGGCAAGTGAAGAACTATGCTCCAAGCTCCAATTGGTCAAGATGAAGCATCCCCATCCCTACAAGGTACAATGGCTTAGTGACTCCGGCACTATTCAAGTGGACCATATGGTGCAAGTTTCCTTCAAGATGGGAGCATATGAAGATACTTTGAAGTGTGATGTCATTCCGATGTCCGTTTGCCATCTCCTTCTTGGACGACCATGGCAATTCGACCGAGGCGTCATCCACAACGGGCGTAACAATCACTATAGCTTCAAGATGAAGGGAAAGGAGTACGTGCTACGACCTATGTCTCCAAGTCAAGTGATCGCCGACAAGCAAGCCACCCATCGTGGAGAGAATAGTGAGAGAGCGAACCACCCAAAAGAGAGTGAGCGCCACAATCCAAAATTGAGTGCCTCCACGGTGAGCGACAAGAAAAACTTAGTGCTATTTGCCACCAAAAGTGAGATGAGAGAAGTATGTGAGAACCCTTCAAGTGTTATGCACTATGTCCTATTGTGTAAGGACGAGGCACCAAAAACTAACACCTCTCACAATCTACCTTTAGTGTTATCTTCTCTATTGCAGGAATTCCAAGATGTATTCCCCGATGAGCTACCTCTGGGTCTACCTCCTCTTCGAGGCATCGAACACCGCACCGACCTCATCCCCGGAGCACCTCTTCCTAACAAGGCTCCCTACCGCGTCAACCCCGAGGAAACCAAGGAGATCCAATGGCAAGTACAACAACTCATCGACAACGGCCATGTAAGAGAAAGCTTGAGCCCTTGTGCCATCCTGGTAATCCTTGTTCCCAAGGAAGATGGTACATATCGCCTGTGTTCCGATTGTTGTCCTATCAATGCTATCACGGTTAGATATCGCTACCCCATTCCACGCTTAGACAACATGCTAGATGAGCTTAGCGGAGCCACTATTTTCACTAAAACTGATCTTAAAAGTGGTTATTACCAAATCCACATACAAGAAGGTGACGAATGGAAAACCGCATTTAAGACCAAATTTGGCTTATATGAATGGCTTGTCATGCCAATGGGTTTATCCGAAGCACCCGGTACTTTCATGCGAGTCATGCATTTTGTTCTTTGTCCCTACATTGGTGTATTTGTTGTGGTCTACTGTGACGATATTCTTGTATTTAGCAAATCTCTCAAAGCTCATGTCACCCATCTTAGAACCGTTCTACAAACTCTTAGAAAAGAGCGCCTTTATGCTAATATGGACAAATGCCTTTTTTGTGTCGATAAGCTCGTTTTCTTGGGTTTTGTCATGTCTTCTAAGGGTGTTCATGTAGATGAATCTAAGATCAATGCTATTAAAACTTGGCCTCAACCAACCAACTTGCAACAAGTGTGAAGTTTCCTTGGCTTAGCAGGTTTCTATCATCGATTTGTTAAGGATTTTAGCACCATTGCATCCCCTTTATATGCTTTAAGTAAGAAAAATGCACCCTTTGTTTGGGGAACATTACAAGATACCGCATTTAATGAACTTAAAAATTTGCTTACTCATGCTCCCGTGCTTGCATTACCCAACTTTGACAAAACTTTTGAAGTTCATTGCGATGCTAGCGGTAATGGCATAGGAGGTGTGTTAACCCAAGAGAAGCGCCCCATCATGTACTTTAGTGAAAAACCTTCCGGAGCGCAACTCAATTATCCCATATATGACAAAGAGTTATATGCTTTAGTGCGAGTTTTGCATGAGTGGGAACATTATCTCCGTCCTCATGAATTTGTCATCCATACCGACCATGAAACGCTTAAGTACCTTAAGGGTCAAACTAAGTTGAACAAGCGTCATGCTAAGTGGAGTGAATTCACTGAGTCATTTCCTTATGTCATTAAATACATCAAAGGCAAAGAAAATGTTGTGGCGGATGCTCTTTCCTGCAAATGCATGCTTGTTACCCAACTTGAATTAAATGTCATTGGTTTTTAGCACATAAAATACTTGTATGCGCATGATCCTACTTTTGCTATTCCATATGACAAATGTTTGATGCACACATCTTGGGAATGCTATTACATCAAAGATGATTATCTTATGAGAGCTAACAAACTATGTATTCCTGAGTCTTCTCTTCGTTTGCTACTTTTGCAAGAGGCTCATGGAGGAGGACTTATGGGACACTTTGGATGTGACAAGACATTTGCTACACTCTCCAGGAACTACTTTTGGCCCAAGATGTTCCGCGACGTCTCACGCTTCACCAACCAATGCTCTACATGTCGCAAAGCTAAGTCTAAAGCTCAATCCCATGGTCTTTATATGCCGCTTCCTATTCCATATCACCCATGGGAAGATATTAGTATGGACTTTGTGCTCGGTTTGCCTAGAACTAGAAATGGCAAAGATTCCGTGTTTGTTATTGTGGACCGATTCTCTAAAATGGCTCATTTCATCCCATGCAACAAGATAGACGATGCTTCACATGTTGCAAATCTTTTTTGTAGGGAAATCTTGCGCCCCCATGGAGTGGCAAAGAGTATTGTCTCGGACCGCGACGTCAAGTTCTTAAGCTACTTTTGGAAGACCTTATGCGCCAAGCTAGGAATGAAGCTCTTGTTCTCTTCGGCATACCATCCACAAACCGACGGCCAAACGGAGGTCACGAACCGGACACTATCCACTGTACTACGTGTGTTGATCAAGAAGAACATCAAGGAGTGGGAGGAATGCCTACCAATCGCCGAGTACGCCTACAACCGTGCAAGACATTCGACTACCGGCAAGTCCCCCTTTGAGATCGTCTACAGTTTCAACCTGTTGTCCCCATTGGACATTCTTTCTCTACCACTACAAGAGCGCATCAACATGGACGCGAGTGCACGAGTGAGCTATCTCAAGAAGATGCATGAAGATACAAGGCACACCATCGAGCGCCAAGTACAACATCAACAAGCAACCCATGATATTCAATATCGGAGATCTCGTGTGGCTACACCTTCGCAAGGACCGCTACCCCAACGAATGCAAATCCAAACTTCTACCTAGAGCCGACGAACCATTCAAGGTGCTAGCACGCTACAACAACAATGCTTACAAGATCGATCTCCCGCGCGACAAGTACTCCGTAAGCGACATCTTCAACGCCAAAGATCTCTCCCCGTACCATGGTGATGAGGATTTCGATCTGAGGTCGTATCTTTCCCAAGGGGGGGGGGGAGATGATGCGGAGCATCCCACGGTCATCCCCATGGACACTACCTCGACTACCCAAGCTCCAAGTGGACCCATGACAAGAGCTCGAGCACGCGCTATTCAATCCGAGGTGACATCTCTCCTACTTGAGTTTCCATTACATTCGAGTGAGACATGGCTACTGCCTAAGTCAGAAACACTATGTCTAATCAGGTACAACGCACAAGCCATGGAGCTGAGAGCTAAGGAAGAAGGAACTGGCGACAACTCTCTATTCAGCCCGAAACTTCCGGCCAGAGCCCGAAACCTCTGGCCCACAGAACCTCCGGCCGCCCCGGAACTTCCGGCCTCCGACAACCCAGACGAGCCCGGGCGTGCCAAATCTCTGGTTAGCCCGGAAGCAGCCCGGAACCCGGCCCCGACCTTCCGGCCCCCGGAACCTCTGGCCCGCCCGGACCTTCAGGCCCCCGGACGCCAGCACAGCTCCCACCGTGCCAACTCTCTGGTTAGGCCGGGCCCTCCCCGGACCTTGGCCCGGAACCTCCGGCGCCCAGAACTTCTGGCCCTGCCTGCGCGCAGCGACTCGGGCTGAGGCCCATGTACCCTTTCACACCCTAGACTATAAATACTCTTCTTCCACCTACGTTTTAGGGTTAGCAAAGTAGTAGCTCATTTGAGAAGATTTGCTCTCCACTTGATTCCTTCTCCATCGGAGTGCACGACCTCTACGGAGAAGATCCCCCTCAAGTGGATTCAAGACCCCTCACGGGAAGACCTTCAAGACCTCCTCACGGAGAAGAACTTGCTACTTGTATCGTCCTTTGTTGATTGTGGATCTTGTATCACTCTTTATGTTCATTGATCTAGCACATGTGTGATCGCCTCTTGTCGATTTGAGTGTTCTCTCTTGTTTTTTCCTCTCGTTTCCCTCGTGTTCTTCTCGGGATCCACTCCAATCGCGAAAGATCGGGCATCTAGGGTTCTACCCTACATCACACCCCAAGTTAATATTCCAAGAAGTCTCAAGCATCTAAGCTTGGGGATGCCCCGGTAGGCATCCCTCCTTTCTTCATCAACAATTATCGATTAGCCTCGGTTGAGCGTAAGTTTTTGCTTCTTCACATGATGTGTGCTATTCTTAGAATGTCATTTTATTTTGTTTTTCTTGCTGTTTTAATAAAATACTTAGATCTGAAAGTTTTAAATAAGAGAGAGTCCTCAATTAGCTACCCATTTACTTAACTACTCATTTGATCTTCACTTGTATCTTTTTGGAGTAGTTTGTCATATGCTCTCATGCTTCACTTAAATTTATTTGAGAGCTTGTTAGTAGCAATGGTAATACATAAATTTAGTCCCAAAGTAATGGATATTCAAGAAGGATATAATAAAAACTTTCATGTAGATCACTGGATATGATAAGTTTGATTTCTTGCAATAGTTTTGCGATATGGAGATAATAATATGTGAGTCATGTTGGGCGGTAATTAGGCTTTAGTAAGTATATTGGTGTTAAGGTTTGTGATTCCCTATGAAAGCACGAAAGTCAATAATTATGCAATGAAATCACATCCTACTTGTGGTGCATTATTCGGTGTTAGTTATGCTCAATGCTCGTTTATGTGAATTTTTGTTTCTTGGTTGGTTGCTTCTCAATCTATTTGCTAGCCTCCATTTGTACTAAGTGGGAATACTACTTGTGCATCCAAATTCTTAAACCCAAAGTTGTGCCAAATGAGTCCACCATACCTACCTATATGCGGTATTTCCATGCCGTTCTAAACAAATTTGTATGTGCCATCTCTAAATTTTCAAAATCATTTCCTTTTTGTGTGCTCGTACCGCTCATGAAGCGGCAGGGGGTGGCCAATATTTTCCATGCTAGATGTGTTATTCTTAATATGAGTGTTTATTCAATTATCATTGCATGAGAGTATGACAAAGGTATTAGTGATGCCTGAAATGAAAAATGAATTTACTTTATGTTGTCAAATAATAAATTCCTTGGAAAGTGTTGGTATGGAGGGCACCCGCGGATACGGCTAGCCATGGATTGTGAAAGAATGGTGGAAAAAGCAATAACCTTTATTTTCTGTTTGGGAACCACCTATGACGTATCTAGCATGGAAAGTATTGGGAACTACTCGATCGTTTTCGTTGATGGGAAAAGCATGCCACCCAAAATAATTTTATCTCTCAATTTTCGCTTTGATCTCTGGCACCTCTACAAATCTCTACTTCCCTCTGCGAAGGGCCTATCTATTTACTTTATGCAATTTTTATTTTTATTTGAGTCTCCATCTTCTCTTATAAAGCACCAACTAGGGAGCACTATGATCATACTTGGGCATTGGATGTAGCTAATATTCGAGTGTGTCTCATGAATGGATCAATGATTGAGCATGATGGGCTAGGGATAACTTTCTTTAGTGTTGATATTTTGAAAGACATGGTTGCTTGTTGATATGCTTGAGTATTGATGTCCTCATGTCAAATTATAGACTATTGCTTTGAATCATTCAAGTCCAAATGTCCATGCTACAAAAGAAAATTTATATGATGAATATGATAGGTAGCTTTCCACAACAAAAATTCCGTTTTCAATTGCTACTTTATCATAATAAGTTTTATGAGAAAGAATTGCTGTTATGATGCTAGGAAAAGTGATTGAAATTATCATTGATCAAACTTATGCACTTTGCTAGCATTCACACTTCATAAATTATTTCTTTTATCATTTACCTACTCGAGGACGAGTAGGAATTAAGCTTCGGGATGCTGATACGTCTCCAACGTATCTATAATTTATGAAGTATTCATGCCATATTTACAACAATTTTATATGGTTTTGGTATGATTTGTATAGAACTAACCCGGACTGACGCTGTTTTCAGCATAACTACCATGGTGTTGTTTTTTGTGCAGAAATGAAAGTTCTTCAAATGAGCTGAAACTTTTTGACG
The DNA here is from genome assembly GCA_011799875.1 of Thinopyrum elongatum. Lineage (NCBI taxonomy): Eukaryota > Viridiplantae > Streptophyta > Magnoliopsida > Poales > Poaceae > Thinopyrum > Thinopyrum elongatum. Next base: position 263,833,414 of record CM022300.1, on the reverse strand, counting down.
ATTTTTTTGGAACAAAAGAGACCCCCGAAGCTTCGTGGAAGGACCAGAAGGTGAAGGAGAAGGGCACAAGACACCGGGGCGTGTCAGGAGGCCCAGGCGCGCATTGGTGGGTTGTGCTCACCTCGAGGCCCATCTTCACGTGAAACCAACGCTGAAAAATCCTATAAATAGAGAAACCATCAGGGGTAACCCTAGATCAGAAGTTCCGCTGCTGCAAGCCTCTGTAGCCATGAAAAACCAATCTAGACCCCGTTCCAGCACCCTGCCGGAGGGGGAAGTCATCACCGGTGGCCATCTTCATCATCCCGGCGGCCACCATGATGAGGAGGGAGTAGTCCACCCTCGGGGCTTAGGGTTTGTACCAGTAGCAACCCCCATGCATAAGTTCACAAGGTCACAGAATCCGCAAGTTGATCACAAAAACATACATCAAGTGGATCACGTGAATATCCCATTGTCACCACAGATAAACACATGCAAGACATACATTAAGTGTTCTCAAATCCTTAAACACTCAATCCGATAAGATAACTTCAAATGGAAAACTCAATTCATTACAAGAAGGTAGAGAGGGAGAAACATCATAAGATCCAACTATAATAGCAAAGCTCGCAGTACATCAAGATCGTGCCAAATCAAGAACACGAGAGAGAGAGATCAAACACATAGCTACTGGTACATACCCTCAGCCCCGAGGGTGAACTACTCCCTACTCGTCATGGAGAGCGCCGGGATGATGAAGATGGCCACCGATGATGATTTCCCCCTCCGACAGGGTGCCGGAATAGGGTCCCGATTGGTTTTTGGTGGCTACAGAGGCTTGCGATGGCGGAACTCCCGATCTAGGTTATGTTCTAGAGGTTTTGGGATTTATAGGAGGTGTCGGCGTCAGGGACAAGTCAAGGGGGCCCACGAGGTGACGACAAGGATGGAGGGCACGCCCTAGGGGGGCGCCCTCCACCCTTGTGGTGGCCTCGGGATTCTAGTATTTTTATATTTCCCAAAAATATTCTCCGTGGATTTTCAGGTCAATTGGACTCTGTTTGATATTCCTTTTCTCCGAAGCTCAAAAACAAGGAAAAAACAAAAACTGGCACTGGGCTCTAGGTTAATAGGTTAGTCCCAAAAATCATATAAAATAGCATATAAATGCATATAAAACATCCAAGATAGATAATATAATAGCATGGAACAATAAAAAATTATAGATACGTTGGAGACGTATCAATGTACAACCACCTAGAGTTATGAGCTTAGCTAGGTTCATTTTAATCTCTGGTATTTTTCATTTATGGAAAGTATGCTCGGCTTGGTAAGACGAATATGAGTTCATGGTGTGGCATGTCACCTCTCTCACACACTTACATTAATTTGTATATAAGTTGGCATATTTGTTTTCAGAATGCAATCTGAGATACATTATGCTCGACATTTTGTTTTGTTGACTTATGTGTTAATCTCATCCTGCACACACCTGTGAAATGAATGAATGATTGATTTCACTGCTTGGTTGAAATGTGCTCAGGTACAAGCCCTTTAGGCCATTGCGAACTTAATCTAGTAATTCGATTTTCCGGATATTGAATACTTTGTGTAACAAATGAAATGGGTTTTCTTTTCATGTATCATATAATCAGTTTGTCGAGGTTGGACATTCACGTAAAAATAAGCTATATGTATCACCTGCTGTTAAATAAGCATTCATGGATCAAATATAGTGACATTAATTCACAACTTAATACTATTCCAATTTGGAAAATGATGGGATGATAGGCGGCACATACGTAAAAGTTATGGCACTTCCATGGACACAACCATGGCACATTTTGTCAAGAAAAGAGTGAACAACTATGACACATTTTTTTTCAACAGAATTTCATGGACAAAGAGGTTATTTTTCATGAAATGTTTACTTAATAATAAAATGGAGGAAAATAAACTTGAAGACAAATGGGGTGGAGAATGATACGAGTAAACTATTAAAGTTGTGTTCTTCCAAGTGTAAGGGACATCTGGATGCAAGATAGGCAACACAAAATTCTTCCTAAAGTTACACGTGCAACTACTAGTAAGAAAAAAAGAGTGAAAGAGAGACAGAGAGAGTGCAACCAACCGAACAGAGGCGCCCTCTCCCCCCTCGCGCGAACCCTCGCCGCCACTGCCTTCGCCGGCCGATCCTGGCCGATTCTGGCGGCTGTCGGCAGCGCGCAACACCCTCCCGGGACCGCCTCCCTCTGCTATGTGCCCCCTTCGACCAGATTTGCCCTTCGCGTCCTCAACCGGCCACCCACGACCCTCCCGCGACGGCTAGGGTTTCAGCCTCTGCGTCGCCATCATTGCTCCGGCGACCCTGGCTGGCCGTGATCCGCCACAACCCGCGGCGACCTCGATGAATCCGTGCTGCAGCTGCCAGGGTGTCATGCCCTAGAGGTGGCTGGGTTTCACCGGCGACCGGATCGGAGCTGGAGAAGAGGATCTAGATCAGGAGAGGGGTCGGAAGGTAGGAGAAGGCAGCAAGGGGATAAGAGCGAATGAGAGGTTCAGAACTGATTTCATTTTCTCCATGGCTTGCTACAATAGTCGACCGTTGCTTATATATGCACGGTTCGTTTGCAAGACCAGGCCGGCCCACGGCCCAACACCCACGCAACGCTTGCGGCCCAACTTGCCATTTGAATCACCTGCTCGCTTCTTCTGTCTTCTTCTTGGCGATGCTCCTCCCTGTCCTCTGCTTCCTGACTACGGTCAGTGCGCTAGTACTGATAGTACCCTCCCCTGGAGAAGCAGCGTGTCCCCATGCTAGTGCAGTCGGGTACCTGGAACGGAGTACTTGGTAATCCTCCCATGTAGCTTCAGTTGCCGGAAACTTTATCCATTTGACCAGCACTTGCTGATGAGCGGCATTTCCTTTCTTGACCAAGCGACGATCAATGATCTCCTCTGGCTGCATATCGGGATCAGACAAGTCGAGTGGCACTGGTAGAGTAGTGAACACTGGGGTGTGGTCAGGCACGTGCTCTTTCAATTGAGAGACGTGAAAGACCGCATGAACCATGCTTCCGCGCGGTAACTCCGGTCTGTAAGCTGCTTGACCGATCTTGGAGAGGATCTTGAAGGGACCAAAGTATTTCGTGGCCAGTTTATGGCAGGGATGATTAACCACTGATGACTGGGCATACGGTTGCAGTTGCAAATAGACCATCTGTCCCTCAGTGAACTGTCTGTCAGTCCTCTTACGATCGTCAAACTGCTTGTACTTGCTCTGTGCTCGAGCTAACTGTTCCTTTATTGCTGCTGTGTGTTCAGTATGTATAGACAACCAATGCTATACTTCAGTGTTGTGAGACTAAGTTTGATTGTACAGTTGTCCCACATGTGGTTCATATCCATATAAAGCTTTATAAGGAGTGCAACCCAAAGAAGAGTGGTAGGTAGTGTTGTACCAGAACTCTGCTTGAGGTAGCCATGAGACCCACTTAGTTGGTGAAGCATGTACACCACACCTAAGATACATTTCCAGACACTGATTTACTCTCTCTGTTTGCCCATCTGTTTGAGGGTGATATGCTGTGCTCATCTGCAACTCAGTGCCCTAAATTCTGAACAATTCTTTCCAAAAGGCACTGGTGAATATTTTGTCTCTATCTGAAACTATAAACAGAGGTAGCCCATGCAGTCTGACCATAGTGTTGAGGAAAACTTTTGCTACAGGTCGTCGTCGTCCTCCGGGTCGTCGTCGTCGCGAGATGGGCGAGGGCGCCTGTGGGGGGAGTCGTCGGCATCACCCGGCCCACCCCCCTGGTGGCCGTCATCGGAGAAGCGGGGGCGACCGACATGGTTCGGCGGCTCGGGGGAGATCTTGAGGTCGAAACCCTCGTCGTTGAAGAACACGCGGACTGTGGCGCGGAGTTTGGAGGAGTCCAGGCATTTCACCTTCACTCGGACCTCCTCCTCCTTGCGGAGAGAGAGCTCGTCGACCACCACCACCTTGCCGAGGATCTTGGACAAACTACGGATGACCCGCTCAGACCGGGCAACATCGGGCAGGCCGGTGATGAGGATCCAAGCCGTGTCCAGAACCGCCACCGCCTTGGGATCCCACTTTGGCTCGGAGATGTCCACCACCAACTGGTTGAGAACCAAGGTGATGTTGCCGCTGCGGGTGCAGTAGCCCATGCTGATGGCATCAGGGAAAACCACCGTGAAGGTGTTAGCGGAAGTGGGGGCCACCTGCCAGTCCCACTTGCACCTACACAGGTGGTTGAGCTCGGCCTCGATCATCGCGGGGGAAGCGACACCCTCGCCAATGATGGAGACAACCACCAGGAGTGAGGGGGAGGGCGGAGGAGCGTCAGGCACCTCGACGTGGAAGAAGCCCATGCCCTCGATGCCGTGGCCGTACATCATGATCTCCTCAGTCACCGGCCGGTCCGGGCAGAAGACTGCGGGGTGGCCGGAGTCCTTGCAGAGGTAGCACGTCGGTGGGTTAGGGCATGCCACCTGGAAGTGGCCGATGAGCCCGCAGTTGAAGCATGGCGGAGAATCACGGGGGGCACCGGAGTCCGTCGAAGGGGCCGGCGCGGTGGACGGAGCAGGGACGGGAGGGCGAGCCGGCCCTTTCTTCTTCTTCTTCTTAGCCTCTTGGCGGCCGCGGTTGCCATTGCCACCGTTAGTCGGAGGGAAAGATGGCTGATTTTGAGGTGGTTGGTACCGGCGCGGGGCATGGGAGTAACCGGACTGCTGCTGTTGGAGTCTTGGAGGGGAGGGGGAGCGGTCCCGGCGCCGAGAGGGGGACGGCGAACACCGCCGGGAGGAGCGCCATTGCTCATCCACGAGCGAGCGAGGGCAGTCCCAAGGGGAAGCACGGCGGGCAAGGGAGCGGCGGTCGCGGTCCGGGGAAGGACGCTCCGCGCACGCCGGTGAACGGCGTGACTCCCGGGAGGGGGACCGATGGGCGGGAGGCCGGGTGGTGAGCTGATGCCGGAGGTCGGCCTCATGGCGCAGCCCGTCCGGGGAGGAGCGAGGGGCGTCCCGACGCTCGTCGCGGCCACATTTGGGCCGGCCGGCGTCATCGCCCCAGTCCCGAGGCATGGCCGCTGGGGGGAGGGGGGCGCCGCCGGAGCCGGAGATGGGGAGGCAGTCGCGATAGCTAGGGAAGGCGGGGATGTGTCGAGGCGGCGGGAGGGTGGAGCAGGAGAGGGGGCCGGCAGGATCGGGAACCCTAGGGGTGGCCAAATGAGTGGCCTGGCTGGGCCCGCAGCCACGGAGGGCCGCGACCCATTACCACCTGAACCCGCAGAGGGCCACGCAGGCCGGCCCAGGGGAAGGCCCAGGAGCGACGGGCGGTCCAGATCTAGCGACGCGACCGCGCGGTGGGGCAGGGTTTCACCCAGCGCCGCCACCGGCGCCGCGGCCGGGGCAGGGCTGGGAGGGCGCGGCCGGAGCAGGCCCCGAGCAGGACCAGGCGACCGGGGGAGGGGGACGCTGAAGGCGGAGATGAATGGACGAAAAGGCGACCTCCGGGACATGACCGAAGACACCGCTGGCCACGCCATGGCCGAACCCGCGACCGGAACCGAGGAAGGAGGGGCACCAGCACGCCAGGACAGACGTGCGGCACCGCGGTTGGTGTGGCCCGCGACCCCCCAACTCTGCGGCCGGCGTCGGCGGCGGCGACCCGACCCCAAGGTCGCCCCTTTGCTCCACGGCGACTGAGACGAGCTCCAGGGCCGGTGCCGGTGCCGGGCGGACGGGCGGGCGGCCGAACTCCGACCCGTGGGAGTAGGGCCACCGGTGCCATCCGGCCCCCGGGCAGGGGCAGGAGCAGGAGGGGGGACACGGTCACGGCGCACCATAGGGCGGCCGGCCTCCAAGTCGTCGGCCTCCGCGATGTTAGCCCAGACGACCCGCGCGGGGGCAGAGGGCGACGGGGGGCACGACGGGGAGGCGGGCGGCGAAGCCGCGGCGAGGAGTTTGGGGGTGGGAGGAGCGGCCGACGGGGAGGATGGAGGCGGCGGGGCAGGGGGAGACGCCGCGCCGGACGAGTCGCCCGAGCCGTTGCCAGAGCAGTCCATCCTTCATGCGACCTCTTGTCTGTCTTCTCCCACTCAGTGGAATATAGGAGAAATTCTTGTGAACGCAGAAATTCCTGTAGGATAAATGAATTGTGAAGCTCTGGTTTGCTCCGTTTTCCTCTGGTTTGTGAAGCATTGGTGTTCCGATCATCATCTTCTTCTTTAAAAACATCTTCTTTGTTAAACATTTATTATAAATATGCATCTTATTCAGTTTGTACAACCCTATTTTTGAACGAAGTTTCTGTTTTTCTTTGTTCTGAAATATTCTTGTGAACGCAGAAATTCCTGTAGGATAAATGAATTGTGAAGCTCTGGTTTGCTCCGTTTTCCTCTGGTTTGTGAAGCAGAAATTCAAGGTACAAATTGTAATTGTGCTTGCCTGTAGGCTGTAGCTTTCCTATGGTTTGCTCTATTTTGTCACCTCTGAATACTTGCGTGTAGCTTGAGGTTTACTTGCCTGTAACCTGCAAAAAAAGAATACTTGCCTGTTGCTTGAGGTTTTAATTTCACGCGTCAGGTTCTCTCTGGGCCTGACAATCTGCATGTAGCTTGAGGACACACAATTTGTTATTTCTCATTTTAAATGCATGAAAAAAAATTACCAACCACATAAATAAAGACATGTTTTTGTATATTTAGAGTTGCTGCAGTTTCATCCATTACTACCATGCCATATTTAGCATCAGTTACTCATCCATTGTTTTTGCACTAATATATTAGTCTTTAGACGACTCTCAGATATATAGGGCAATATATCACTAAGTGCATATAGCTAGATTGCGCATCCATTTTATTGTGGAACATTATACATAATGAGAGCATTTTGTTCTAAGTCGACTTTAATTTCTTTCTGTCTTTATGCTATTTTCAGAATTTTCTCAACCAAAGCGGCTCGAGGCCTAGGACTAGAAGTGGCTTGAAGCCAAGGACAAGAATATAGAGGAGTAGGGGCATGAACTGGGCACTTTGGGAGTGCCTTTAGACTGCAAGATTGACTTTGGTCATTGCGTAAAGACCTCATTAGTGAGCGACTTTTGCCTTCTCTAGCTGGATTGCAAGGAAAGGGCAAACTAATCTCCATGTGCGTGCTTAAGGTCTCTGCCTATGTAGTGTTTCTAGCATTTTTGGATTCGTGCTCAGAGTGATGGATATGAATGATGCCAACTGTGTGTATGTACATATGAATAATACCAGGTGCAAACTTTGTGCATGAAATGTATCGTGTACATCACAGTACAGTGCAGGTTTATTTTAAATTCGAAAATTTCTAGCAGTGGCGGGCAGAGCATAGTGCTCGCCAGTGGTGTATCTTGCTTCAGTGCAAACTTGCTCTGGTGCATCCTTTAGTAGTGGCAGGTGCTAGTTAATGCCCGCCACTGCTAAGTGGCGGCCGAAGACTGGTGGTCTTTTAGCAGTGGCAGGAGGTCAGTGGCAGGCGGGCCTGAGCCCCTAGCCTGCCACTGATGGCCATTTTGCACCCGCCACTGCTAGCCATTTCTGCAGTAGTGACGTATTTGTGATTTTGTGTGTAGGTGCTGTTCAGAGGGTCTTGCGTGCTTCTCCTACTGGATTAATAACCTTGGTTCTTAACTGAGGGAAATACTTTTCTCTATTGTACTGCATCATCCTCTCCTCTTCGGGGAAATCTCAACGCAGCTCATAAGTAGCACAACAACAACTTATGCTAAGAAAGATAAACAACTACGTGATAACAAGATATATAACATGAAACACTATGGCTATCACAAAGTAAAGTGCATAAGTAAAGGGCTCGGGTAAAAGATAACCGAGGCAGGTGGAGATGACGATGTATCCCAATGTTCACACCCTTTCGGATGCTAATCTCTGTTTGGAGCGGTGTGGAGGCACAATGCTCCCCAAAATGCCAGTAGGGCCACCGTAATCTCGTCACGCCCTCGCACAATGCAAGATGCCGTGATTCCACTAAGGGACCCTTGAGGGCGGTCACCGAACCCATACAATTGTCAACCTTTGGGGCGGTCACCATTACCCGTACAAATTGCTTGTGGCAGTCTCCACAACTTAATTGAAGACCCCGACGCTTGCCCAAAGCTTTACACGACAATGATTGAGCTCCGCAACACCAACCGACTAGGGCACCAACGCACCCAAGAGGAACAAGCTCTAGGGTGCCCAAACACCCAAGAGTGGTAAGCTTCTCAAATTTCTCTTCTATGTATACCGTGGAGAACTCTAACCTATGCACCAAATGCAGTGGCAAGGGCACACAGAGTGCCCAAGTCCTTCTCTCTCAAATCCCACCAAAGCAGCTAATGTTAGGGATGAATATGAGAGGAAGAATGAATACGAGAACACAAAGAAGTCCAAGATCTAGATCCAAGGGGTTCCCCTCACATAGATGTGAAAGTTATTGGTGGAAATGTAGACTAGATCTCCTCTCTCTTTTTCATGAAGAACTAGCGAGAATCATTGGAGGGATAGAGAGATAGCAAGATCAAAGAAGGTTAACAATGGAGGGCAAACACGAGCTCAAATGATAGAGACCATTGGTGAAAAAGGCCCCCCTTAAATAGCCCCCCTAATCCAACCTTATGCCCACAAGTTGTGCTCAAGTGGTACTATCGCTCGGGGGAGAGGTACTACCACTTAGCAGAGTCAAAACAGCCCAACGAGACATAAAAAGTTCTGCCAGAGAGGTACTACCGCTTATAAGAGGTACTACTGCTCTACTACTGCTCGAGTAGATTGGGCAACAGAAGCATAAAAATAAGCGAAAGTGTTTGCAGTAGAAGGAAGCGGAAGTACCGCGCAAGCAGTACTACTGCTCGGGGGAGCAGTATTACCGCTTAAAACAGAAAAACTGCCCAAGAAAAACAGAAGGATGCTCCAATACTAAAACTGCTATAACTACTGCAAATGAGTTGCGAATACAGCAAACTCAAGCTTGTTTGATAGATGACGACAAGTACTATCCAACATCGAGTGGTTATAATAAGAAGTGGCAGTAGAGATATGCCTATGATATAGATATGTGAAACCTCCATCGATGAAGAACCGGCATAAACTCCATCATCGAAAACATCATAGAAGATGCATATGAACTCCATTTTCGATGAACTCGAGCTAGGCATGAAGATGACCACTAGCTCAAAAACTCACACAGAGGAAAGCCAAACAAGAACCAAGAAAGATGATTCAAGGATGCAATGGTTTGAGCTCTCTATGAACGGTACGATCAACTCATGAGAGAGCCCTCCTTGATAGTACGACAATCGTTCCTATAACCCGGTCTCCCAACTACCACCATGAGACAGGTAAAATAGAAAACCTATCAAGGGCAAACCTTTGCCTTATGCATAGTCCACTTGATCTAGAGGATGATGATATTGACCTCCTCAAGTTGGACCCCCTTTTGTCGGTGTGGAACGACCATCTATGGGGCCATCTAGCCCCTTTGTGGTTAGGCTAGGGAAATGCACATAACGCAAAGAGCAGGACTAACAGAGGGTGCGACGATCTTTACCCAGGTTTGGGCCACCTTTGAAGTGTAACACCCTACTCCTGCTTTGGATATATTAGAAGTGTGGATGCACAAGTACAAGGAGTGCTTTCTCCGGCAAGGTGCAAGGAGGGGCAGCTGCACGTGCAAGTGTGCGTGGGGTTTGAATGGGTTCGAACCGCTGTAAAGGTTGCCATGGCCCTCCTTTTATAGCTCAAGGGGTTACCACAGTGGCAAAAGGGTAATTACATGTTGATTAGATAGCCAACAGTGCTATCATACGTAACTCTGCTAGTTAGGATAAATGCATTAAATGCACATTTAGGTGTCATGAGGAGGAGGAGCCCCGGCAAGGATGCTGCACCGCTTGCCCAGCTAACTCCTATTAGCTTGACACATTATTTGGACGGGTGTCAATAAAGGTAAAAATTACGCCAGCGAGCCGACACGTGTCTGGCAAGCCTCACCTAACTACCTGCGGGCTCGACACCTCACTGAACAACGACTAGCTGGTCGGTGAGGTGGAGCACTGGCAGCTCGCGGGAGCTTGCCAGCCAAGGGGCTTGCCAGGCCTTCGTCCTGCTGGCTCGGCCTTGCTGGCAAGGGCTGTTTCTGGAGTTGATCTACTTGGTATTCTTGATGCGCTCCTTGATCTCTCAGAGAGCGGCTTCCTTTGGCTTGAAAGTCTTCATAGAAACCTTAGTTCGACACTTCGGCAGGGGAGCTGCTACTTGTCTGTGTATAGGCCAGGGTATAAAAACACCCATGTTTATTACACCAACAGGAGCCCCCAGGCCTAGGCCACACGTGCTGCTAGGCATCGTTGGGCTAGGCCCAAATAATGCATGGACATGTGGTGAGGACAGCCGCAAAAAATCTTGCCGCGGTGATATCTGCCCTTTGAGATCTTCTTTCCTTCTTCATTAACCTGGACTCGTGACCATCTTTGGCCTCCTTCCATCAAACCAAATCGCCGGGTGAGTGTTCACCGTGTGTGTAGAGACCAGGGGCAAGCACGCACACAGGTTGCTGCTGGGCGTGGCTCAAACAAGCCATGGTCATGGGTGGCCAAAGGTAACTGCCATGCCTGCCATCACTTCCTCCTTTATTACATCCCTCCCCACGACGTGCGTAATACGCGGAACATGGGATTGGTGGAGAGAGGCGGTCATGGAAGTAGTGCGCTGAACAGGGCAGGCAGGGCGTTGGATTGGCGAGGTAGGGCGGTCAATGGAGTAATGCGCCGGCCAGAAATGCAGGGCGCATGACTGGCGGAATGGGGCGGTTGCCCTAAAATGGTGGAGAGCTAGCCCCCGCGCCTCCCCCTATAAAAAGAGGGGCTGCAGGGGGCGATGCGCATCCACCTCACCCTTCTCCATTCTTCCAGCATCTACCACCACCATGGCGGGAGGAAAAGGCCGAGCTCGTGCTTCTGCTGTTGTAGTGAGAGCTTCCCCTCGGCAGCATACCCCTGCTTCGGCTGCGCTTGTGGAGGCCGGCTCCAGCGCTCGGGGCGGGGCTGCAGGTCGGGGTCATGGAAGACGCGGCGCTCGGGGCGGGATGCAGGTCGGGGTCATGGAAGACGTGGCGCTCGGGGCCGGGGTGGCCAGAGCAGAGCGCTCGTCGTTCCACCCCCAGCTTCTCCTCCCCCGGTAGAAGGCCATATGGAGGACACGATGCTTGAATTCTTCGTAGATCTACGCGATTGGCCGCGAAGCCGGCTGCGACACCCCCATCCCTTTGCTAGGGTGATGGAGATCGACTGGCCGCGCAGCTTGTGGCTGCGTGTAGATGGTTGCTGTAATGGCTCTGTTTGGGTAAATGTTGAGTTCTCCGCCAATGGCATCATGTACTTCACGCGTGGTTGGAAATCCTTTTTCTGTGCTCGATATTGGGGCAGGGGCATCTCCTCTACTTCAAGTTGGTCGAATCCGACACCCTTGCTGTGAAGTTCTTCGGCGCATCAGGATCTCTCATGGGGTGCTGCATGGAGACCTCAAGCAGTAGCAAAAGCGCCTCCTCGAGCGACAATGACGTGGAGGACGATGGTGAAGACGATGACGGCGAGTCCCCGAGCGTCAAGGCCGAAGACGCCGACTCGGACTCCAGCTGAACACCGGTAGCACCATCATCTCCGGCTGAGCGCCGGCAGCACCATCATCTGGCCTGCCGGGAGCGCTTCGCCTAGGCACCCCTTTTGCCCTCCTTGCACTCGATGTAAACCCTGGGAAGAAAGGGCTAAGAAAAACATTATCGAGCACTGTTCAATAAATATATGATATTTGCCGTGCTCAAATGAACGTGTACTGTTCCCCTTGTTTGTTTTTGTTCTTGTATGATTTCAATCTGACACCCTACGTGGTTTGTGAGCTTGCCGACACACATAGTTGCCGCGAGCGCTTCGAGGAACTGGCCCTTAGCAGCATGCTGGTAGTACCGTCACCGGCAAGGCAACTTGCCGGTCTCAACGCAGCTGCAAAGACCTTGCCGAGAGGACTGGAGGCAAGATAAGAGCGCGAATAAACACGACCCTCGCGTGCAGGTTTCTCATACAACACAAAATCATGCAAAGGAGGAACTATGAATGTGACAAAGAAAAAAATACTAGTTGTCTTCCAACTTATCTTTCTTTGTTGTACTTCTTGTCGTATGGAATGTGCAATAATGCCATTTTTAAAGTGATGCATCCTACCATCCCACCATCACTCCTCCCCGGGAAACTTGCGCACAAGGAATCCTTCGGTCTTTGTGAAAAAGAAAGTAGAGAAAAGAGTGGTATGGAGAACTTGGCGGTGTGTTAGCCATTTCATTCAAACAAAAATGTAGGCACAACGTTACGCGTATTGATACATAAGTAAGTATGCATAAAAAGTTGTGAAACACTTAGCTTTATTCACATATGCACAGGGTCTGCGTCTGGCTTTGTACAAAGGGTTACAAGTCTTGGAGACAAAGCTTGTACAAAAGGGGTTGCCAGGACAAGGCCGAGCAACTGCGCCTCATGGGTAGAACTTGCGAAGATGCTCGATATTCCACGAGCACACGAATGCCATCTTCGGTCTCCAGACGGACTGTGCCAGGTCTGGTGACTTGTGCTACCCGATAAGGGCCTTCCCACTTTGGCGTCAACTTGTTTGGTCCTTTGGCGGATTGAACGCGCCGAAGAACAAGGTCGCCTTCCTAAAGGCTTCGGGCATGAACCATGTGGCTATGATAGCGGTGCAAGGCTTGTTGGTAGCGTGCAGCTCGCACAACTGCCGGAAGACAATCTTCCTCAAGGAGCATCGCGTCATCTTGCCGCAACTACTCTTGCATTGCCTCATCATAGGCAAGCACTCGAGGTGACCCGTATGTGAGTTCTGTGGGGAGCACCGCTTCTACACCATAGACTAGGGAGAAGGGTGTATGGCCAGTAGCTCGATTTGGTGTCGTTTTGAGTGACCAATGAACCATCGACAACTCATCAATCCAGCGCCTCCCGCACTTGTGCAGCCTATGAAAGGTTCTTGTCTTGAGGCCACGCAACACTTCAGCATTTGTCGGTTCTGCTTGCCTGTTGCTTCTCGGATGAGAAACAGAGGCAAAGCAAACCTTGCTCCCAAGGCTCTGGATGTACTGCATGAAGGTGCGGCTCGTGAACTGTGTACCATTTTTGGTGATGACTCTGTTTGGAACCCCAAAATGGAAAACTATTCCTTTGAAGAACTTGACGGCTGATTGCGCAGTCACCTTTCTCACTGGTTCCACTTCAGGCCACTTTGTGAACTTGTCGATGCCAACGTACAAGAACTCAAAGCCCCCGGTAGCATGGGCGAAGGGGCCCAAGATGTCGAGCCCCAGACCAAAAAAGGCCAGGAGAGAGGGATTGTTTGAAGAGCCTGTGTTGGTTGATCTATATTCTTCGAATGGAACTAGCATGCTTCACATCTTGTTACTAGCTCAATTGCATCCTGGAGGGCAGTGGGCCAATAAAAACCTTGCCGGAAAGCTTTGCCGACAAGGGCTCTTGGTCCTATGTGAGAGCCACATATGCCTCCCTGTATCTCTGCCAACAACTTTAATTTCACCCCATTTGGTCTCTTTCTGCATAGAATGTTATCCACAAACTGATACATAGTCGATTGACGGGCTACTTTCTCAGCTTGCTCTTGCTCATCGGGAAGCTCTCCTGTTTGGAGAAATTGAACTATGTGTTGTGCCCATGCCGGAGCTTGTGGCTCAACGACAAGGACCAAAGGCATCCCTACTGCCGTGGGAGCACTAACCTCGATAGCAAGAACCTAAGATTCTGCGTGAAGCCGTTGCTCACCGGCAGGCGCGTAATTGTTCCCGGCAACATTTGCACTGGCGGCTTCAGGAAGCTCTGCCAAGAAATACTTGCAAGTGCTTAACTTTCTTCTCTTATTGGCCTGCGTTGATGGAGCGACCGATGGTTGGTTCAGATGGAGCACAAAAGTCCCTGGTTCCACATGCAGCTTTTGGGCAGTGTCGGGGTTCTGGGACTGGGGGTACCCAGGCCTCTCTACCTACAGCCCATCACGAGGCATCGTCAAAGGCCCGGTGTGGCCTAACTCCATGACTTCATGAGCAACACCCTCACGAGGGCCCCTGCATCGCGAGGCGAACTACATCGAGGCCTCCCGAGGAGCGGTCTCTCGAGGCTGCCTCCCGAGGAGCGGACATCCCTAGGCCCGCACCCCACCTCACGAGGCGCATGGTGACATGAGCCATAATGACCGGGGCCAGGAGGGCGCTAGCGGGCGCAGGCAAGGACAATTTCCTCTTTGGTGCTAGAGGGACAAGGACGTATGCGGGTTCCCGAGGAATCCCCCAAAGGTTGCCATTCTGGTGCAACGAGACCAAGACCACGAGCTCGGCAGGATGGAGGTCATCACCGAGCCCACCTACGCGTCACGACCAGAAGCATTGCAGACGAAGACCACCTTTAGTCAGGATAGGGTGTACTCCTATCCCCCTTCGAATTAGCCATTGTGGTATCCCTTCCCACCTAGAGTTTTAGGGGGAAGAGGACAGGGCCAGTATAAATATAGGTTAGTCTCCACCGGAGGAGAGGGATCGGATCCATTCACCTTCGAGTCCTAACGAGGCAGCTCATTCTTGTACTAGTTCATACTCACCCCCCTCGAGAGGCAATCCATCACAAAGTAGGAGTAGGGTCTTACACCGCAAGGTGGCCCAAACTTGGGTAAATCATCATGTCCATCTCTTCTTCCCTCTCGCTCGAGCACGCCGGAGCCAAGCCGAGAGGCGGTGAGCAGCAAGTCGTAGCCTAGCTGAGTTCTTCGCGCACACCCCAGAGTTTGAACCTTGTTTGGGTATGCGGAGCCCCGATTCCAACATTTGGCGCGCCAGATAGGCGTGTGCCGGAGTTCTTTCGCTTCGATCTATCCCTGCTCCACCACCCCCATGGCCAACGCCCATCGTGTTCGTGCCGAGTGTCGTGTGGCTTATGTCATCCAGACGGAGCCGGCGGGCCGTGGTGGTAGCCGCCCCTCCCCGGCCGCTGTGGCCAACGCTGCCACTGACCCAGCCGCTCACGAGCAACATGACTCCTCCCTGCCACCCTCCGTGCAGCGCGATGGCCGCACCGCCACACCTTCCCTCACTCCAGTGACGACTTCGTCCTCCCATGCTCGTCGCTGGCCGGTGAACGCGCATGCTGCATTGCTCATGGCACGCGAGCTGCTGCGCTACTGCCCCGCCAACGAGGACTATGACGCCTGGCTGGGCCGCATCACCGAGCTTGTCAACACCGCGGGCGAGGCCCCGGTGCCCACCCACTCGCTCCATCCTCCGACGTCTCACGCGGGTGATGTGGTGCACGGCGCCCCACCGCCTCCTCCTTTGCGTGATGACACCGCCGAGCTCCGACACGATGCATGGCGGCGCGGGCCGCTGCGTGCCGCGTCGGGGCCGGCTCGGGACGAGGCCACCTACTAGATTGTGCATCAGCCGCTGCATGATGCGCCTGTGCCCCCCGCACCACTGCGCCAGCTCCAAGACCGGGCCGTCCAGGAATCTGTGGCGCATGGGCGCCCTAACCGTGCCACTCCTGCGTTAGCTGCGCCCGTCAGCGCCACGGGATGTTGGGCCTTCACTCGTGAGCTGCGCCGAGTGGTCTGGTCGGTCAAGTTCAAGTCAGAGCTCCCCCCTCGCTACGACGGCATCCCCGACCCCGCGGAGTTCTTTTAGCTCTACGCGCTGAGCATCGAGATGGTGAACGGCGACGACAAGGTCATGGTGAACTGGTTCCCCATGGACCTCAAGGATGGCGCACGCTCCTGTCTCATGAACCTCCCCGAGGGGTCGATCCCTTTGTGGGATGAGCTTCATGAGCGGTTCATTGCCAACTTCCAGGGCACTCGCGACCGCGCCCTCACCATCAACGTACTGCGGCGCGTGAAGAAGCGCCCTGGCGAGACCCTCCGCAAGTACATTCAGTGCTTTACCCAAGTCCGCCTCAACATCCCGAAGGCCTCAGATGAAGCCATCATCTCGGCGTTCACTGATGGCATCACGGACATCAGGATGAGAGAAAAGCTCGCCATCAACGACGACCTGTGCACAACGCTGGAGCTATTCAACCAGGCTGATAAATGTGCGAGGGCGGAAGAAGGTTGCCTCTCTCTCGTCAGCAGCCCTGACATCGAGCTCGAGGACAAGAAGGCCAAGGCCAAGGAAGCAAAGCGCAAGGGCCCCACCGTGCTAGCAGCAGAGCCCGAGCAGAAGCGCGGTCGCGACCGCGATGAGCCCGCCAAGGACATTCGCCCGTTTGGCGTCTTCCACAACATGCGCACCCACAACACCGACGACCGTCAGGAGCTCAGGGCGCTCCGTGACAAGCGCTTGGGCCACTGTCTCGAGTGCAACGACTATTGCTTCGGCCATGGAGGAGGCCGCGATGGAGGACGCTGGGACAACCGCGGTCCCTGCCAGGGCTGGCATGACTAGCCTCGCGAGGACGCCTGTCGCGATCATCCTCGCGATGGTGCCTGGCGCGATCAGCCTTGCGAGGTCCAACATCAGGGCAACGCAGGCCTTCCGCCATTGCCGCCGCCCCTAGAAGGAATGACAACAACCAGCCAGACAAGGGGGCTGGGGGCTACTAAGAGCCCCACGCAATAGCCTGCATCCTCGGAGGAGCTCATGCTCCCGCGTCCAACCGCCTCTTCAAGCAGTTCTCTCAAGAGGTGAATGCTGCCCTCCCGAGGCTTGAGGCTGTGCGCCCCCTCAAGTGGTCTCAATACGCCATCACCTTCAATCCCAAGGATCACCTCAGGTGTTCGGCCACCGCGGGCGCACTTCCCATGCTATGCACGCCCACCATCAGCAACATCTCAGCCACCAAGACCCTCATCGACGGCGGCGCCGGCGTCAACGTGCTTTCTGTGGAGACCTTCGAGACGCTTCAAGTGCCTTATGACTAGCTCATGCCCACCAAGCCATTCTCCGGGGTGACCGACGGCTCCACCACCCCCCTGGGGCAGGTGCGCCTCCCAGTCAACTTCGACACTCGTGACAACTGCCACACCGAGCTCATCGACTTTGACGTGGCCCACATTAGCCTCCCATACAACGCCATCCTGTGGTACCCTGCCCTCGCCAAGTTCATGGCAGCTACCCACCATGGCTGCAACGTCCTCAAGATGCCAGGGTGCAGCGGCGTCATCACCATCGCCTGCAATGAAAAAGACGCGGTCTGCTCCCTCGAGCACACCTATAGGGCTGCAGCAGCCGAGAACTCCAATGGCGAGGGAGACATCATGCTCCCTAAGGCCGTCCCCATGAAGTAGAAGCTGCTCCTCCCCAAGGACCGCCCCGAGGAAAAGAAGGCTCCAGCCAGCGACGCCTCAGGTGCCATGCCTACCGCCGGGGCGCGCCTTCCTCCCGCATAGGAAGGCGCACCCGCCGTCCACCTCAGGGCAGGCTCGGGGGCCTCCACTTGGAGAGCCTCTGACCTGACCGCTACGACGAGGGAGGCGCTCGGGCACCACTTGGAGGCATGTTTCGACGCACGTCCCCACAAGCAAGGAACTCGGCACGAGGTGCCAGGGGCATGAGAATTCATCACCAAGGCGATCGAGGAACTTCAGGAAGCACAAGCCATGCGCAGCGAGCGCCGTCCCGCACGTCCCACTAGCGCAGCTGCCGCCCCCGACACGAGCGGCGAGCTGCGTGTCTGCGTCAACATCCCAGGCCTCAACAGGGCCGCCTCTCAGGACCTCTTCTGGCCATCACGCGTCGGCCGGAAAGGGGGTTACCCCTGCAACTACATTCGCATGCCCTTCGGCCTCGTGAACGCGGACACCATGTACCAGCGATTCGCGCATCTCGCGTTGGCATCTCACGAGGCCAGGTGCTCAGTGCTGCCGCCTCATGAGGCCCCTACCTCTTGTGAGACTCCCGAGCCTCAGGAGCCACCCAGCTCGTGAGGAGCGAGCCTCCGCGGCATGCTTCATTGGCTTCCTCGATGCTTCTGCAACAACATTGCCAAGTGACTTTTGGTTGTTAAATTGAGGGCGCCCCCCGGGCTCCATTATCCTCAAGCTGAGAAGGGTCCGCCCCTACAGCTGCGTTGCTTTTGTTCATGTATCAGAACCTGCTATGCTTTTGTGAGTTACCATGACTGTTAACCCTGCACTTGATACCACATCGCCTTCGGAGGCATCGCCCCACGGGCTTCACACGCTAGTAGCACTCCTCCTGAACATCCCATGAGAGGGGGCTATCGGCACAGCGCCTGTGCTCGGGTCCGTCCCTGCAGCGTAGATAAATCTAAGCGATCGAGCTCTGGCTCGCGGGCCGGCCCCATGCATGTCACCTCATGAGGTCCTTAGTGCCTTGTCTTCTCACGGAACAATCATGAGCAGGTCAGCAAGCGCGCACCGCCCTTTGTACCTCGTAATCTGTCAATGCACAGGAACTTCAGGAGACATGCATTCGAGCGGCGCCTAGGCGACGCCCTATCACCTCAGGAGGGTCGGCCCCGGACTAGAAATTCACTGGCCAGTAAAAGCTAAGTACTACCACCTTACACAGCGTCGCTGCCGACCGAGGTGCCTCTCCCTGTGACCTTCGCGAGGCACGCTACTTCTTTTTCGCATGAGTCGGTTGCATGTTAAAAGGGGAATACTTGAGCATCGCGCCTCAGGAGTTCCTACTGGCTCTCGGGTCCTCACCCCTGGCCTTGTCCCAAGCATCGCGACCTGACATACCAGCGGTGGCTGAGCCTCGCTCGAGGGCCAGGTCCCGATGATGTAGAGCACCTTGGTGAGTGAGGAAAAAAGAAGCAGACCTCGCGAGGAGATATGGGCGAGAGGGCCGCAGTTCGGCCGAATTTACATCCGTTAAAACACAAAGGGTGTCAATGCTTTACATGCCCTTCGCGGGACTTGTGCTGACCCATCGCAGAGAAATGATGCATAGGGAACCAAGCCCCAAGGAAGCGCACCCTCACACTGCGGAGATCACCCACAGGCCGCGAACGCCTCGCACCGCCCCATAAGCTAAGTCACCCTCTTCGCGCCAAGCGCGAGTCTCTTCATAACGCTCCACCACTACTTTCACGATCTCGTCTGGGTGAAGACCCTTTCTCTCTTGAAAGCCGCTTGCGTGTCAAGGGGGACCTCTTGAGCATCGCGCCTCAGGAGCTCTTACCGAACCTCGAGCCCCTCACCTCCTGGCCTTGCCCGAGGCATCGCGACCTGGCATACCAGTGATAGCCGAGGCTTGCTTGGGGACTGGGTCCCAGTGACATAGAGCATTAGGTGATCGTAAAGAAAAAGGGGCCAAGCCCGAACGAGAGACGCCACGATGATTTAAACGCAAGATATAAGCATTAAAATAAAGGTGCAAGCACCGCGGTTTCTTACACGCCCCCACGGGGCCCATGTCATCCAAGTGCAGGAAAGAACAAAAGAAACTTCCTCCCGGAGGCCGTCACTCCTGAGGCTCCGACTACGACGTCACAGACGCCTAGTCGGAGTCTTCCTCCACATTGATGCGGTGACGTGGCTGCTCATCGTAGTCCTCGTCGCTTCCGCTTCCCCCGGAGGAGGTGGCATCGCCACGGCCGTCGCCAAGGGCAAGTTTACCGTTGAGGACATCGCCGCTGTTGCTGTGGTCGCCGTCGCTACCATTGCTCTCCGGGCAGTAGCCGAGGCGTCTTCAAGCGACGAGCGCAGGTGAACAACTTCCACCCTCGAGTCAGGTGCACGAAGCCGGAGGGGGTTACCTCAGCTGATACCCAGGAGGACCTGCTGCAGCAGCCATTCGACTGCAACCACAACCTGAGAGGCGCATCCGCCGCGAGTTCCCCCGCGAAGGAGCCCGGGAGCTGGAGCCGGGTGTGTGGCGGGCTGTCCATCCACACGACAAACTCGACGGCTGAGTCGGCAGAGTGGGCCCATGCCCAAGGCGGCCGGGCGGCCGCCCCATCTCTCCCTCCTCAGCCACAACTGCCTCGACCCCCACGGCCGCGCCCGCGGAAGGGTCCTTGCCGCGGCCGCTGGAGTCGGTGCGGGCCGCCAATGGAGCTCGCCCGCCCCCCCGGGGAAGTGCCGCAGGTGTAGCAGTGGACTTGCGAGGGTGGTCCCGTCCTCTGGCGGGCGAGCGGCGGCTTCGATCCCTCCTGCTTTGCCTTGCCCTTCTCAGCGGCGGTGAACCTTCTCAAGGGCTCCATGGTCGCGGCAGCAGCTGTAGAAGATAAGAAGGCGAGAAGACAGAGGTGGGTCGAGGGCTCGGCCCCTTCGCCCTCTTATAAGCAATCAGAGGAGGCCAACCCGTGCCCCTTCACCTTCGGAGCAATGATGGTCGCACGGCATGCGCCAGGCTTTATGTCAGTCCGGGCGGTTGCCGAGGCGACATGGGGAAGTGGGGGCATCCCACGCCCCGTCTTGCACCACGCGTCGAGCCTGGCCCGCAAGCGGTTAGGGCCCACGCCGCTTCGCCTCTCCTCTTCGCCTCCGCCTCCGAGTAGGGCCATGCGCACCGCGGGCCTGGGGGCTACTGTCAGGGTTCTAGGACAGGGGTACCCAGGCCCGTCTGCGTACGGCCCATCGCGTGGCATGGTAAAAGGCCCGATGCGGCCCAGCTCCAAGACTTCACGAGCAAGACCCTCGCGAGGTCCCCCGCCTCGCGAGGCAAACTACATTGAGGCCTCCCGAGGAGCGGACATCCATAGGATTGCACCCCACCTCACGAGGCGCGTGGTGACGTGAGCCATGACGACCGAGGCCAGGAGGGCGCCAACGGGCGCAGGCAAGGATAGTTTCCTCTTTGGTGCTAGAGCGACAAGGACGTACGTGGGTTCCTGAGGAATCCCCCAAAGGTTGCCATTCCGGTGCGACGAGACCAAGACCACGGGCTCGGTAGGACGGAGGTTAACACCGAGCCCACCTGCGCGTCACGACCAGAAGCTTTGCAGACGAAGACCACCTTTAGTCAGGATAGGGTGTACTCCTGTCCCCCTTCGAATTGGCTGTTGTGGTATCCCTTCCCACCTAGAGTTTTTGGGAGGAGAGGACCGGGCCAGTATAAATATAGGTTAGTCTCCACCGCAGGAGAGGGATCAGATCCATTCACCCTCGAGCCCTCATGAAGAAGCTCATCCTTGTACTAGTTCATACTCACCCCCCCTCGCGAGGCAATCCACCACAAACAGGAGTAGGGTCTTACACCGCAAGGTGGCCCGAACCTGGGTAAATCAACGTGTCCATCTCTTATTCCCTCTCGCTCGGGCACGCCGGAGCCAAGCCGAAAGGCAGTGGGCAGCAAGTCATAGCCTAGCTGAGTTCTTCGCGCACACCCAGAGTTTGAAGCTTGTTTGGGTCTGCGGAGCCCCGGTTCTGATAGGCAGCACACTTTGATAGGTGGTCAGCAATGCTATTCTCCGCGCAGGGGATATGCTCTGTTTGCAACCCATCAAAGTGTTCCTCCAATTTCCTTACTTCATCCACATATGCTTCCATCAACGGGCCCTGATAATCCTTGTTCACCTGTTTCACAACAAGCTGTGAATCTCCGTGAACGATCAACTTTCTGATTCCCAACTCTACTGCAATTCTGAGGCCGGCAAGGTGTCCTTCATACTCTGCAGTGTTGTTGGTTGCCTTCTCCCTGGGAAAGTGCATTTGAATCACATACTTGAGGTGTTCTCCGGTGGGTGCGACAAGCAGCACTCCGGCACCGGCGCCTCGCAGCGAGAAGGCACCATCAAAATACATGATCCATTCCTTCTCAGTTTCCTTGCTGGGGAGAGTTGATTCAGGAATTTCTTCATCTTGTGTTGGCGTCCATTCTGCAATGAATTCTGCCAAGGCTCTGCTCTGAATGGTTGAAGTGCTCTCAAATTTGAGTGCAAAACTTGACAACTGCAGCTCCCACTCCACTATCTTGTCAGTTGCCTCTGGATTCCTCAGCAGGGGTGGGCCCATCTCAATTCAAGTGTATTCAGTTGAATACCCATTATTTTTGGCAAGAAAACTAGGTATATACAGTATATA
This sequence comes from Thinopyrum elongatum, assembly GCA_011799875.1. Lineage (NCBI taxonomy): Eukaryota > Viridiplantae > Streptophyta > Magnoliopsida > Poales > Poaceae > Thinopyrum > Thinopyrum elongatum. The sequence continues at coordinate 263,811,332 of CM022300.1, read as the reverse complement.
TATTGTGTATGTATAAGAAAAAATGAAACTAATACACTAAAACATGCTAGGTAAGCATTTAAGCCCCAAAAGAGAGGCTAGCCTAGTAGCCCACCCGCATCACCATGACTTGGCCCAAATGGATGTAGTGCACCACACTCACCCGTCCAGCATCGCACAAAAGAAGTCTATCAATCAATCTGACGCAGAGAAGAACCGACACATCGGCACCTCCCTTCCCCTCATCCCCTGGTCGGTTGATCCCTAGTTCGCACGCGAGCGGCGAGTCGCCAGGCGTCCAAGGCTATTGTTGTCGTCTGATCGACGATCACGCGTGTGCATGGCGGCCAGGACTGACGGCGGCACGCATGATGCAATACATCCATCCTTCGCTCCCTGCCTCCCTGCCTCCCTTTGTTCTAAACTTTTGACCCCTCCTGCGTCAATTCAGTTTCATAGACACAGCCCACAGATTCAACTACTAAAGGTATAATTGCTAATTAGATGTATTAATCCTTCGATTTCTGTAATTACGGTCTCTCCTCTCATCTCATGCCGATTCTTAAAGTAGCATTCATGTATACTGCTCTGGATTGGGTCTCAAAAGTGCAGTGATACATGGTACATGCAATAATTGTGAATTAGATGTATACTATTCTAGACTGTCGCGATTCATGTGCTGCCCTTCTGAAATCTGAATTCATGTATCACTTGTCTAGGGCCAGGGGCAGGGTTTTCTTCTTGCTGTCCAACAGGCTGCAATACAGACTACAGAGGTACAAGATTAAGTAAGTTAGTTTGATCACTTGTATTTCTATTTAATTATAGTGAAACTAGAGACTTGTTTGCAGTCAACTGTATAAAAAACAAGCTAAGAAGCAACATGGGGCAAACCTACTTGAATGATTGCTTGGTCACATTCATTGAAAGGGGATTCTTCTTGCAAGTTAAGGATGAGGACATCATCACTCATTATCAAAGCATCAATGATCGCAAAGTTATCCTGTAATTTGTAAGGTTTCTTATCATTTGCTATTTTCTATCCTTTATATATCTTAAAATTTTCCACAATATGTTGAGCAATTTTTACTTCTATATGTTGAACAATACCAAGTTATAATCAATTTTTATCAATATATAATATACTATGCGATTTCTTTTATATAGTTTAGAACTAGTACAATATGCTGCTATAATTGATTATACACGCCAAAAGGAAGGTATATGCTTCCAAATAAGATTTTCAAATTTTGAATACACGGTCCTCAATTCTTGGGCCCGCCCCTGTTCCTCAGAATACGCTGCAACGGGAAGCAAGTGACAACAGTGATCTCATGTGCTTGGAAGTAATGGCGCAGCTTTCTTGAGGCCATGAGGAGGCCGAAAAGCAGCTTCTGCACACCAGAATACCTTGACCTAGCCCCCTGTAGAAGAGAACTAACAAAGTATACTGGTCGCTACACCACTTTCATCTTTCGGCACTATCTGCTGATTAACTTCTTTTGCTTGTACTGTCCCTGACTTGCCAGCATCGGATTCTGCCTTGTCGTGGGATGGGCTTGCTGCCGCTATTTCCTCATCACCACTTCTCTCTATGCAACTTGCACGGCACTGACCACCTGATTCGTTGTCTCTCAATATAGCAGCAATGGCTCCTGTGGCCTAGGCGCAACTAAGGTTAGTGCAAAGGATAGGTATCTCATCAGATCTTGCAGCACATCTTTCACTTCCGGAGTCCATTTCACTAGACCTACCTTTTTCAATATCTTGAAAAATGGCAAGGCGCGCTCAACAGATCTTGAAATGAACCCACTCAAAGCAGCAACACAGCCGGCAAGACGCTGCACATCCTTGACAGTCTTGGGTGCTTGAATTTGTTCGATAGCCTTGATCTTGTCGGAATTTGCTTCTATTCCACATGAGACACAAAGAACCCGAGGAGTTTGCCGGATGGAACGCCAAACACGCACTTCTCAGGGTTGAGTTTCATGTTGATTCTGTGTAAATTTGTGAATGTATCTTCTAAGTCTTGAATGAGGGTTGATTTGTCCTTGGTTTTGACCACTAAATCATCCATATAAGCCTCTATATTGCTGTGTAACTGTGGCTCAAAACCGATCTGGACTATTCTTGCAAACATTGAACCGGAACTCTTTAGTCCGAAAGGCATACGTACGAAGTTGTACGTGCCACATGGAGTAATGAATGCAGTTTTCTCCTCATCCTCCTTGGCCATGAATATCTGATGGTATCCAGAATATGCATCAAAGCAACTCACAACCAGCAGTGGATTCTAAAATGTGATCAATACGCGGCAAGGGGAAAGGAACCTTTGGACATGCTTTATTGAGATCAGTGTAGTCAATGCAATGTCTCCACTTCCCATTTTCCTTGCGCACAACAACTGGATTTGCCAACCAAGTTGGATGTAGCACTCCTTTAACCAGACCTGCTGCTTCAAGTTTCTTGATTTCTTCTGCAATGAACTGTTGCTGTTCAAAGCTTGCTTCCTGACCTTCTGCTTGACAGGCCGAGTGTGGGGACAGACCGCAAGGGGAACACCAGGGATGTCAGATGGTTGCCATGCAAACACATTCACATTCTGTAGCGCCCAAGATGCGATTCTATCCCAATCACGTGATGAATTCATGATTGGGGCACAACCGCATTTCGAGCGCCTAGCAAGATGGATATCATTACAACATACCATGTACTAAATAGATGAGAATACAAGATAAAGGCTTACACTCGCCACAAGCTACAACATGAATACAACAGTTCATCAATACATAGCAATCATCATACAGAAGAGCAGGATCCGACTACGGATGAAACCAAGCGAAAAATAAGAACGACATCCACCCTGCTAATACCAGGCTCCCGACCCGGAACCTATCCCTTGATCGAATAAGAAGGAGCAGAAGAACTCCAAACAAGCAAGCATCACACTCGTGTCAGACCATCACATTAACTGTACCTGCAGCTGTTGTTGTAGTAATCTGTGAGTCACAAGGACTCAGCAATCCCATTACCATGGGTATCAAGACTAGCAAAGCTTAATGGGTATGGAATGGATAAGTGGTGAGATTGCAGCAAGCACTAAGCAGTTGTATGGTGGCTAACTTACGAGTACAAGAGTAAGATGAGAGACTACGCATAACGGTCGCGAACTAGTAATGATTAGGAAGTGATCCTGAACTACTTACATTCAAACATAACCCCACCGTGTTCTCTTCTCGAACTCGCTCGAAAAGAGATGGTCACGGTTACACACGCGGTTGGTGTATTTTATTTCGGATCTGGTGTCAAGTTCTCTACAACCGGATATTAAAAATTCCCATCTGCCACATAACCGCGGGCATGGCTTTCGAAAGATCAAACCCTGCAGGGGTGTCCCAACTTAGCCCATGACAAGCTCTCATGATCAACGGAGGAAAATCCTCCTCCCGGAACAACCCGATCAAGCTCGGAATCCCGGTTCACAAGACATTTCGACAATGGTAAAACAAGTCCAGCAAGACCTCCCGGCGTGCCGACACCCTGATAGTAGCCGCGCGTATCTCGTCTCAGGCCACGACCGGATGGGTCAAGCTACGAGTAAAACCAGACCTCAAGTTTCCCCGTGGTGGCCCCGCAGGCTGCCCGGTTTGGGACCAACACCATCAGCACTGCCCCCCTGTATTATGTTGAAAGAATCCTCGGGGATGCGACCCCCTATGCCAATTAATTAATTAACAGGTTTATTATGTTGGGCAAATATTAAAACTAAAGTTGGGCCTTGCTGGAAGAGTTTTGTTCAAAGCGAACTGTCAAGGGGGGCCCATAAACCCCAACCGTGTTAGGAACGCAAAATCAAGGAACATAACACCGGTATGACGGAAACTAGGGCGGCATGAGTGGAACAAAACACCAGGCAAAAGGCCGAGCCTTCCACCCTTTATCAAATATATAGATGCATTAATTAAATAAGAGATATTGTGATATCCCATGATATCCATGTCCCAACATGGAACAACCTGCAACTGCACCTGCAACTAGCAACGCTATAAGAGGGGCTGAGCAAGGTGGTAACATAGCCAAACAATGGTTTGCTAGGAAGGTGAAAAAGGATAGAGGCTTATCATGGCATATTGGGAGGCTTGATAAACAAGTGGTAGGTAGCGCGACATAGCGATAGCATCGAGACAACTAGCAAAGCAAAGATAGTAGTGGTATCTAGGATAATGATCATCTTGCCTGAAATCCCGCTAGGAAGAAGATCGAGTCCATGAAGTAGACGAACGGGCGTAGTCGAACGAATCCTCACAAACGCAACATACCGGAACTATCGAGAAGAAGCAACACCGGAAAGAAGCAAACAACACGGTAAACCAACAAGCATAAACATGGCATGATGCACAATCAAATATGATGCATGTCCGGTTTAATGAGGCATGGCATGACAAAGTGCAACAAGGAATACTACAAATTAAGTGGAGCTCAATATGCAACGAAGTTGCATATTGACGAAACACCACATTCAATTATTTAGTTCACTCCCGTTTATGTACCCAACAATATTAAATGTTGTTAAACATGGCAAAAGGTGAAGCATAAGTAAACCAACTATTTAGGCAAGTTTAAATGAGGCCGGAAACAACAAACAACAATTCCGGTAAATCCCCACATGTTCATTTAGCAATTTGATGCAAACAACAATTTTAAGCATTTTAAATGTTGTTATCATGATGCGGATGACATATGCAATTTTTAAGAAAATGTTGACATGAGCATGTTATGAAGCATTTGTCACTGTGGCGGAACGAAAGGGGTGCCACGGCAACGACAACGGAAATGGTGCCACGGCAACATTCCGATGATCCGACAACTCATTGAGATACCGGTGCAAAGAGCAAGTGTGCGGATGTGCGGAACATGCTAGAGATGGTGGGGTGATCCCGGTTACCGGGTTCCCACAGGTCGACACATGGCAAACGAGGAGGACCGAGCAATGACAACTCGGATACGGTGCAAACACGAGCATCTCATACAACACACATCCATTCGCCCACGGGCGGTTGTCTCGGGGTTATACCTTCGAAGCGTGCATTCGGGGTAGTTTGGGTCAAGCGGTGTAGTCGTTCACGGTCGTAGTGGGAAGTAGTGGTACTCAGCGATGGTAGTGGAAGTAGTGATACCCGTCTCGTAGGCACACAATCCGTAGATGTTCGGGGTCGTAGTGAGGAACTTGACGCATCACCGTGTAGTTGTACTCGGGGTCCTTGTGGCCTTGCCGTTGGGGTACTTGGTGCTTGCGGTTCCGACCCGGGGGTGCATGCGCCCACAGCAACACTGCGTGGTGCACAGAGGCGATGACTTGGGCGGTTCTGGCAAAGGTGTCGGGCAGCTTGTGCAGGAGCTCGATGGGGTGGCCGAGCTCGGCTCGTACGGTGCATAAGGGGACGCTCAGGAGGAGAGCAAGCTGCGGACATGACAGGAACGAGGTGGACATGGGCAACGGGCGCGACAGCGCTGGGAACCAGGCGGACACGAGCAGATCCGGGCGGCGGCAGCAGCAGAGTTGGCCGAAGAGGACAGCTCTGGCAGGAGCTCCTCAGCACAGGGAGTAGGTCGATGGAGAGCGGCGAGGTGGAGGTGTGCAGGCAGCAGCACACCATGGAAGGTGGAGCTCACGGCAGGAGGGAGCAGGGCGCAGAGGAGGAGGCAAGATGGCGCTGCGGCGGTGCGGGAACGACGGCTCCGGTGCGAGGCTTCCCGGATCTCGCCGGAGTCGTGGCCAGAGGTGGGTGGCACGGCTTCCTAAGGAGCTTGGGGCGGCCACAACGAGCGAGCGGGCGATGCGGGGAAGCAGGAGGCGAGGCAGAGCAGAGGCTCGCCGGCGGGGCAGAGGAGATCGAGCGTGGGGCGTGCGCTCCTCTCTGTCTCTCTTCCTGACGGCGCAAGAAGGGAGGAGAGGATCGAGACGAGGGGTAGGAGAGGCTGCGAGGGATCCAGCTAGGGTTATAGGTAGAGGGGCGACTGGGCCAAGGTCATGGGCCTATTGGGCAGCGATGGGGAGAACAAAAAAAAATGGGCTAGGGAGGTGTGCTTCTGCTGCTGACTTCTCCCCATAACAGATGAAAAAAATAGCAAAGAAAGAAAAGGGAGAGGAAAGAAAGGGGCTAGATAAAGAATTTGGGCATGCGGGTAATTTTTCCTGGACTCAGAAAAATGCGCTTGATCCAAGAAAACTATAAATGAGCTTGTGTGCGAAGATTGGATTCGAACTCGTTTGAATTAAATTCAAATGAGTTTGAATAAGAAGTGGGCATTTGAAAGGTCCAAAAATGTTGAGATTTTAGGTGGAGCTCAGGAAAGTGATGAAAGAATTTAGGGCAATGTCTGGAGACCAAACTTGAAGCAGAAAAGTCACGGAATTATTTTGCAAGTGTGTTTATGGGTGATTCCGAAAGTGGAATATTTATTAGCTCCCTAATAATATTGGGAGACTTTGTATATGTTATAAAGAGAAATCACCATTGTGAATATCCCTCGATTTAAATGGACCAAAGATCCATACGATTTGTTTATTTGAGTTGCAAAAATTAAATGACATGATGGCATGATGGCATGATGACATGATGCAATGAAACAAGCAAATAAAACACATGGCGATCATGAAATATATGGAAGGCTTCTGGAGCGTCGGTCTCGGGTCGTTACAACTCTCCTCCACTTACAAGAGATCTCGCCCCGAGATCTAGGGATGACAAACGAAAAAGGAAGAGAAGAGGTAAAACTAAGTTGCTTCTTTGACAAAGGGGTGAAACCAAAGAACCTTAGAGGTTGCAAAGATATAAAGAATGGCACGAGGAAGAAGCAAGAATTCGAAACCACTCCGGTTGAAACGAGATGTGGAAGGAAGAATTCGGGCAGCACTCCAGTTGAAAAGAGAGGCAAGAAATAGAGCATGAACTTGACAAGATGGAATGATACTCGATGAGAGCAATAACACAATGCCTCCGGAACAAATGAAAAGAACGGAGAAGAAAACAACATCTTCTACCTCAAATGAATTTGAAAGAGCATCCTTAGGAGAAATGCTAGAACGAAGTTGTTGAAATATTGACAGCCAAACGATATGATTCTCGTGGGCTTATGAAAACATCTCAAAACTAGAGGTGAAATTCTACCACTAACGAAAACAATTGGTTGCTTGAGAGCAACAAAGAGATGAAAACTTCTTCATCAAGATGATAGAGAAAACTTGGATAGTAGATACGCATCACAATAGCAACACTCCTTAGGAACATGCTTTCGGTGAAATCTAATCCAAATAACTCCAAGGAAGAAAATTGATGGGTTTAAGTTTCTCATTCTTGACAAATTTCACTTCGTGACTCCTTATGAATCAAGAATGATATACTACCACCTCAAAAGATAAGGAAGAAGGGATTGCACATTGGAATGCAAGATGAAGAGCACTTGAGCTCCTCCAACAAGAGTGTTGAGGAACGCTTAGATAATGAATGCATTCTTTTATGAACCACCATGTACAGCCTCCATGAAGAACTTCGGTAGTAAAAGGATGATAGAAAGAAAGAGAAGTTGAAAACCCAAGGTGAAGCCTTGCAATGATTTAGATGGAGCTTTGCGACGATATAACCGAGAAAAACTTGGAACTCCAGAGAAGGAAAAGATGAAACACTAGAACCGAGAATTTATTCATCATGCGCAAACTCTGGAAGAAAGGATTAAATCACCTTGATGAACTAAGAATAAGAATTATGTCATGCTTATCCTTCATCAATTTAAATTGGTGATAAGCAACGGATTAGGCATGCTACTTATTCTCGTTGAGAAGGATTAAGGAGAGATATAGCGCAAACTTGGGAAAATCTTCAACGAACCACCGGTATGATTTCGGAAAGAACGAATGAATTGATATGGTAACAAAGGAAAAGGAATCTGAACGAACCATCGTAAGAATTGAAATGAATGATGAAAAGAGAACGAATCACCGGGAAGAATTAGAAAGCGAATGAAGATACTTGAGGGAATTTAGAACCAAGAGAACGGAGCAATCACGAGCTGACTAAAGAATACGTGAACGATGCACCAGTAAGGTTTGGAGATGAATGGAGAAACAACAAATTAGAAGAATTGTTGAGCGAGAGCTGAAATGTGAGAACGAATAAATATTCTGAGATGATGGCCTTCGGATGATCAAGAAAGGAAAGCAACTCCTGAAATGCGTCGGATGGGTATGAAAAGAATTTCTCGCGATCGGAAACTATTTGAGAGGGTGGCATCAAGCTTGAACTACGAATCTTAGAGAGAATGGTCAAGATTTAAGAGAAACTCTTCTTCGGTATTCTAATGTTGAGAATGACGATGAGAAACACGACCATGAATTGTTGAGAAATTCCGGAACAATGATGAATATTAATGTTGAGCCAAAGATGAAAAGAGTCTGAAAGCGATCTTCGAGAAGGCAATTGACTGATGAGAATTCATTCTTACGTCAAACTTTGAAAAGAATTTGAGAATCGCTCTGGATAAATTAGAAGAGTCAGGTAAGATCCTGGGAAAAGACCTGTGGGTTAGGGCCCACTCAAAATAAACACCGTTGGGAATGGTTTCTTGAAAGAGAGATTGCACCGGTTGATTTAAATGGCTTGAACGGATTAAGAATGGAAACATGAATCTTCTGGGATATCTTGAGCACTCCGGATATGAATAGAGAGAGGTGAATAAATAAGAGAGACTTGGATAAGAAATTCCAACATGGAAAAACATGTGAAACAAGAGGAAGAGATATGATCAACACCGAAGCTTGAATTTAAACCACCGAAAGAATTTGAAGATGAAAGAATGATGAACTTGAAACTCCTGAGCATCTTCATGATAATCACCAGATAAGAACACTAAAGGGAAAAAATGGAGAGACTTCTCATAATTTAAAATGGTACTCGATTAAGAAATCTGAGTCCTTGAAGAAAAAGGGTGGGATGGTGGGAAAACAAAGGCAACTTGGGACGGATGAAATGGACAACATTGAGAAAACTGAGAATTGATCTTGTAAATGGGGAAAATGATAGGATCATCTTGAAGAGAAGCGCACCGGTTGGAAAGGAATGACATGACAATCTCGATGATCAAGAAGAGTTAGCACCTGAGAACACCATTTACGAAAGGTATGGATCAACATTTGACATCGAAGCAACTCGAATACCACAACTCAAAACAAAACAAAGATTTGGCTTGCAGAATAAGCCAGAAACAAACATATGATAGAGATTTTGTCCGAAGTTTTCGTGGTGGGGCCCACACGGGCTCGATCGTACAGCACCATCATGTACAAGGCAGTGCACATGACATACAAAGTGTCCCCGAGCCATAGCAAAGCTACACAGGGCTCATTAAGACACAACGAGACCACTGTAAAACCAACCGTGGACAGGCGGACCACTAGACATCGAACCCCAATCTCATATCATGCATCTGTCGGAAAGATATCCTAGGTAACTACTTGAATTCCCACCTGAGAACTCCCAAAACTTCTTGGTTATGCAATCTGGTCCCACGGCTACACGGAGCAAAAAAATCATCACACAACTCCTAGCAGAATTCTACGCTCCAATGTTCCGAATGCGTTCAACACATAACCAAGAAATCTCGAAAACTCGTGTACCTCAGACCTTCGAACACACAACGATACTATTTATGGAAGATCATCCGTGCTATCTCCTCCAGTACTGGGGATAAGTCACGGCACTATTTGCCACCATGAAAAGTATGGGAGCATTTCGATGTCGGCATCCTCTGGTATTCCGGAACTGAAATGATCGCGAATGTGACAAGAACCCCTTGGAGCTCAACTCCCTGGAAGAAGTCAAGTCAGACAGGAGGCACCAAGACAGAATTCCTGTCACACCGATATCGCAGCGATTCCAACAATACCCGTGTGATCCTAAAAAAAATTGAGTGAAAAAGGAGAGAAGAGTGGGAAAACACCTACGTCCCGATTCCTCACCAGAGCGACGAAGGGGATGAGGAGTAAAAAGAATTCCTACTCTCCGATATAACTAGACTCAAAAAAGTTTTCTTCTAGACTCAACAACGGCAGCGGTTCTATCAATCAAGGGGCTCCTACGGTCAGTAAGGCTCTGATACCAACTTGTAGCGCCCAAGATGCGATTCTATCCCAATCACGTGATGAATTCATGATTGGGGCACAACCGCATTTCGAGAGCCTAGCAAGGTGGATATCATTACAACATACCATGTACTGAATAGATGAGAATACAAGATAAAGGCTTACACTCGCCACAAGCTACAACATGAATACAACAGTTCATCAATACATAGCAATCATCATACAGAAGAGCAGGATTCGACTACTGATGAAACCAAGCGAAAAAGAAGAACGACATCCACCCTGGTAATCCCAGGCTCCCGACCCGGAACCTATCCCTTGATCGAAGAAGAAGGAGCAGAAGAACTCCAAACAAGCAAGCATCGCACTCGCGCCAGACCATCGCATTACCTGTACCTACAGCTGTTGTTGTAGTAATCTGTGAGTCACGAGGACTCAGCAATCCCATTACCATGGGTATCAAGACTAGCAAATCTTAATGGGTACGAAATGGATAAGTGGTGAGGTTGCAGCAAGCACTGAGCAATTGTATGGTGGCTAACTTACGAGTACAAGAGTAAGATGAGAGACTACGCATAATGGTCGCGAACTAGTAATGATCAGGAAGTCATCCTGAACTACTTACGTTCAAACATAACCCCACCGTGTTCTCTTCTCGAACTTGCTCGAAAAGAGACGGTCACGGTTACACACGCGGTTGGTGTATTTTATTTCGGATCTGGTGTCAAGTTCTCTACAACCGGATATTAAAAATTCCCATCTGCCACATAACCGCGGGCATGGCTTTCGAAAGATCAAACCCTGCAGGGGTGTCCCAACTTAGCCCATGACAAGCTCTCATGATCAACGGAGGAAAATCCTCCTCCCGGAACAACCCGATCAAGCCTGGAATCCCGGTTCACAAGACATTTCGACAATGGTAAAACAAGTCCAGCAAGACCTCCCGGCGTGCCGACACCCTGATAGTAGCTGCACGTATCTCGTCTCAGGCCACGACCGGATGGGTCAAGCTACGAGTAAAACCAGACCTTGAGTTTCCCCGTGGTGGCCCCGTAGGCTGCCCAGTTTGGGACCAACACCATCAGCACTGGCCCCCCTATATTATGTTGAAAGAATCCTTGGGGACGCGACCCCCTATGCCAATTAATTAATTAACAGGTTTATTATGTTGGGCAAATGTTAAAACTAAAGTTGGGCCTTGCTGGAAGAGTTTTGTTCAAAGCGAACTGTCAAGGGGGGCCCATAAACCCCAACCGTGTCAGGAACGCAAAATCAAGGAACATAACACCGGTATCACGGAAACTAGGGCGGCATGAGTGGAACAAAACACCAGGCAAAAGGCCGAGCCTTCCACCCTTTATCAAATATATAGATGCATTAATTAAATAAGAGATATTGTGATATCCCATGATATCCATGTCCCAACATGGAACAACCTGCAACTGCACCTGCAACTAGCAATGCTATAAGAGGGGCTGAGCAAGGTGGTAACATAGCCAAACAATGGTTTGCTAGGAAGGTGAAAAAGGTTAGAGGCTTATCATGGCATATTGGGAGGCTTGATAAACAAGTGGTAGGTAGCGCGACATAGCGATAGCATCGAGACAACTAGCAAAGCAAAGATAGTAGTTGTATCCAGGATAATGATCATCTTGCCTGAAATCCCGCTAGGAAGAAGATCGAGTCCGTGAAGTAGACGAACGGTCGTAGTCGAACGAATCCTCACAAATGCAACATACCTAAACTATCGAGAAGAAGCAACACCGGAAAGAAGCAAACAACACGGTAAACCAACAAGCATAAACATGGCATGATGCACAATCAAATATGATGCATGTACGGTTTAATGAAGCATGGCATGACAAAGTGTAACAAGGAATACTACAAATTAAGTGGAGCTCAATATGCAATGAAACACCACATTCACTTATTTAGTTCACTCCCGTTTATGTACCCAACAATATTAAATGTTGTTAAACATGACAAGAGGTGAAGCATAAGTAAACCAACTATTTAGGCAAGTTTAAATGAGGCCGGAAACAACCAACAACAATTCCGGTAAATCCCCACATGTCATTTAGCAATTTGATGCAAACAACAATTTTAAGCATTTTAAATGTTGTTATCATGATGCAGATGACATAAGCAATTTTTAAGAAAATGTTGACATGAGCATGTTATGAAGCATTTGTCACCGTGGTGGAACGAAAGGGGTGCCACGGCAACGACAACGAAAATGGTGCCACGGCAACATTCCGATGATCCGACAACTCATTGAGATACCGGTGCAAAGAGCAAGTGTGCGGATGTGCGGAACATGCTAGAGATGGTGGGGTGATCCCGGTTACCTGGTTCCCACGGGTCGACGCATGGCAAACGAGGAGGACCGAGCAATGACAACTCGGACACGGTGCAAACACGAGCATCTCATACAACACACATGCATTCGCACACAGGTGGTTGTCTCGGGGTTATACCTTCGAAGCGTGCATTCGGGGTGGTTTGGGTCAAGCGGTGTAGTCGTTCACGGTCGTCGTGGGAAGTAGTGGTACTCGGCGATGGTAGTGGAAGTAGTGGTACCCGTCTCGTAGGCACACAATCCGTAGATGTTCGGGGTCGTAGTGAGGAACTTGATGCATCACCGTGTAGTTGTACTCGGGGTCCTTGTGGCCTTGCCGTTGGGGTACTTGGTGCTTACGGTTCTGACCCGGGGGTGCATGCGCCCACAGCAACACTGCGTGGTGCACAGAGGCGACGACTTGCGCGGTTCTGGCCAAGGTGTCGGGCAGCTTGTGCAGGAGCTCGATGGGGTGGCCGAGCTCGGCTCGTACAGTGCATAAGGGGACGCTCACGAGGAGAGCAAGCCACGAACATGACAGGGACGAGGCGGACATGGGCAACGGGCACGCCAGCCCTGGGAACCAGGCGAACACGAGCAGGTCCGGGCGGCGGCCGCAGCAGAGTTGGCTGAAGAGGACATCTCGGGCAGGAGCTCCTCAGCACGGGGAGGAGGCCGATGGAGAGCGGCGAGGTGGAGGCGTGCAGGCAGCAGCATGCCATGGAAGGTGGAGCTCACGGCAGGAGGGAGCAGGGCGCGGAGGAGGAGGCAGGATGGCACTGCAGCGGTGCGGGAACGACGGCTCTGGCGCGAGGCTGCCCGGATCTCGCCGGAGTCGTGGCCAGAGGTGGGTGGCGCGGCTTCCTAAGGAGCTTGGGGCGGCCACGACGAGCGAGTGGGCGACGCGGGGAAGCAGGAGGCGAGGCAGAGCAGAGGGTCATCGGCGAGGCAGAGGAGATCGAGCGCAGGGCGTGCGCTCCTCTCTGTCTCTCTTCCTGACGGCGCAAGGAGGGAGGAGAGGATCGAGACGAGGGGTAGGAGAGGCTGCGAGGGATCCAGCTAGGGTTATAGGTAGAGGGGCGACTGGGCCAAGGTCATGGGCCTATTGGGCAGCGATGGGGAGAACGAAAAAAATGGGCCAGGGAGGTGTGCTTCTGCTGCTGACTTCTCCCCATAACAGACGAAAAAAATAGCAAAGAAAGAAAAGGGAGAGGAAAGAAAGGGGCTAGATAAAGAATTTGGGCATACGGGTAATTTTTCCTAGACTCAGAAAAATGCGCTTGATCCAAGAAAACTAGAAATGAGCATGTGTGCGAAGATTGGATTCGAACTCGTTTGAATTAAATTCAAATGAGTTTGAATAAGAAGTGGGCGTTTGAAAGGTCCAAAAATGTTGAGATTTTTGGTGGAGCTCGGGAAAGTGATGAAAGAATTTAGGGCAATGTCTGGAGACCAAACTTGAAGCAGAAAAGTCACGGAATTATTTTGCAAGTGTGTTTATGGGTGATTCCGAAAGTGGAATATTTATTAGCTCCCTAATAATATTGGGAGACTTTGTATATGTTATAAAGAGAAATCACCATTGTGAATATCCCTCGATTTAAATGGACCAAAGATCCATACGATTTGTTTATTTGAGTTGCAAAAATTAAATGACATGATGGCATGATGACATGCAACAAGCAAATAAAACACACGACGATCACGAAATATATGGAAGGCTTCTGGAGCGTCGGTCTCGGGTCGTTACACATTCGCCCGCAGGAAGGCAATGAGCGTGCTTTCCTATTTACTGTCAAGAGTGGCAGTGACGGTGAAAGTACCGCCAGTGCCGTCCTCCTTTGCTGACACCTTCTTTGTCGCAGGTGTAGTGGCTTTGGATCTCTTGCCGGCAGAGCTCTCCGGCAAGTCTTCAATGGGTGCGCAGCACTTCAAAGAGGCGTGCTTCCCGGAATTCTCCCTAGATGTCTTGCCGGGCTTCTTTCCTTTCTTTTTCTTGGCAAGAGCTGCTGCCTTGATGGTCTCTGCTGCGACCGCATCTCTATAGAGTTTGTCAACAGATATGACTACATCCTTCTTATCAGATGTGATAGAAATGACACCCATTGGATCTGGCATCTTTAGCATTTTATAGGCATAATGTGATGCTGCCATAAACTTAGCTAGTGCCAGGCGACCAAGAATCCCGTTGAATGGCAAAGGGATCTTAACAACATCAAACACTATTTTCTCCAATGTTGAGGATATCGCTTATCGTTAGCATCTCGGTCAGCTGGGGATTAGAGATTAATCAGAAATTGGTCGATTAATCGATTTTATCGGTCGACTATTAATCGGCCATTTTTTGCAAATCGCATGTTGCCAACACTAAAATATGCTATATTCAACACCAAAACAATATTGGATAGAAGTGTTACCTTGATTCCTAGCCTTTTTATCCTCGTATAATGACAAACAAAATAGGATAACCGTACATATTACGTAGCAAGGACCACAAAACGCAAACAAACATAGTTTTTGCAAACATAGTGCTATGAATAGGCCCAATTTATCGGTAGATTCCTGATAAATCGCTTGTCATAGTGATAAATCATCCCAAACGATAAACGGTGAAGATAAGACATAATATTATCGGTCACCCCAAGAGTAGCGATAAATCGAACGATAAATCGAATGATAAATTGCTGAATCAGAAGATTTTTTGAACAGTGGTTTTCTCTATTCTGTAACTCAGTTCCCCGCCAAATGTTACTGGCAGCATGGTCTTTCCCTTGGGCTGGTTCCTTCCCGGGTTAATTCCTTGGAATGTCCCTATTTTCTCAACCTCTTCATCAGGGAATTGCAGCCTCTCGATCACTTCAGGAGAGATCAAGTTCAAGCCTGCCCCATCGTCAACTAACACTTTCGTGACCTTGAGGTTGCGTATTGTCCATGAAACCAACAACGCCAAGCACCCTACCGCAGTTGTGCAATCAGGGTGATCCTCGGCATAAAAAATGATAGGCAAGTGGGACCACTTGAGGGGCTTCTGAGCATCTGCTGTTGGCTCCGCGTCAGCGTGGAGCTGGCGATCTATGGGACAGAGCTGCCACTTTCTGGTTCGGCGAGGGGGTGCACTCAACGCAAAGAGCAAGGACAACAAGAGGCGAACAGTTTTACCCAGGTTCAAGCCGCTAAGAAGCGTAAAACCCTACTCCTGCTTTGGTGTATTGGATGGATGTGTGCACAGATACACGAAGTGCTCTCCCCCGGCAAGTCGCAAGGAGAGGGCAGCTACACGAATACCTATGCATGAGGTCGCAATGGGTTCGAACCCCTATAATGGTTGCCCTGGCCCTCCTTTTATAGCTCAAGGGGTTACCATAGTGGCAAAAGGGTCATTACAGAGGGATTAGATAGATACAAAACTATCATACCTAAATCTGCTAGTTAGGACAAAAATGCATTAAATGCATCGTTAGGTGTCGCAGGGAGGAGGAGCCCGGCCGGTAAGGTTGCCGCATCGCTTGCTCAACTACCTCTTATTAGCTTGGCACGTTGTTAGGATGGGTGTCGATAAAGGTAATTCCTCTTCCAGCGAGCTGCCACGTTCCCGACAAGCCCCACCAAACCATCTGCGGGCTGGACACCTCACCGATGGGTGACTATCTGCTCGGTGAGGTGGAGCGCTGGTGGTAAGCGAGGCCTTGCCAGGTTCAACACTTGCCAGGCCTTCGTCTTGCCGTTCTGCCTTGCCGACAAGGGCCTGCTTCATCTTTGTAGCTTGTCTTGGTCTTCTTGATGTACTCCTTGATTTCTGAAAGAGCTGCTTCCTTTGGTCTCGAGTCGTCTCCCGCCAAGGCTTTAACTTGCCGGGGGAGCTTCCACTTGTCTGTGCATAAGTTGGGGTATTATACAACTATGTTTAATACACCGACAGGAGCCCCCGGGCCTCGGTCACACATGCTGTCAGGCACCGTTGGGTGAGGCCAAAAACGATGCACATACAAGGCGATGTTGATCTGGGCGACACCAATGTTCTTGAGATCTTCTTTGCTTCTTCATTAATCTGCACTTCGAGTTAGCCCCCAGCCTTCTCCTGGCATTGTTGTCTTTTAAATAGTTTCCACCGTCCGCGCCAGAAACCAGGGGTGCGTGCGTACCTGGGTCGACACCAGGTTCGTCGTGGGCTGGCCCACGATCATACATGGTTTGGGATAACTACCATTTCTGCCATTACTTCCTCCTTTACTGCAGCTCCCCCGTGACGCGGATTAGGCGCGGGACGTGGGATTGGTGCAGAAGAGCGGTCGTGGTGGTAGCACCTTGATCAGAGGAGCCAGCACACCGGATTGGCGAGACTGGGAGGTCGATGGAGTAAAGCGTCCGCCAGTAATGCAGGGCGCGGGATTGGCGAAGCGGGGTAGTTGCCCTAGGGTAGTGGAGATCCAGCCCCCACGCCCCCTATAAAAGGAAGGGGGCGTGGGAGGCGATGCTCATCCCCTTCCTTCTTCTCCATTTTTCTTGCAACTCCCACCGTCATGGTGAGAGGAAGAGGTCGCTGTCATACTTCTGCCATGGTGGCAAGAGCTTCTCCTCGGAACCATACTTCCGCTTCGGCCACGACCATAGAGGCTAGCTCCAGCACACGGGGCGGGGCTGCCGGGCGAGGCCGTGGTCGGCGCGGTGGTCGTGGTCAAGGGGGTCGGACTGGAGTGCTGGTGGTTCCGCCTCCAGCAGCCCCGCTGCCGACGGAAGGCCACACGAGGGACACCACGCTCGAGTTCTTCATAGAGTTGCGTGACCCGCTGAGGAGCAGGCTATGGCTCCCTCGTTGTCGGTTCTGTATCCGGCATATCTCGTAGTAGGGGTCCTAAGCTAGGCATCTTGGAGCAATGGTAACATGGACACAGGATTTTACCCAGGTTCGGGCTCTCTCGAAGAGATAATACCCTACGTCCTGCTTTTGATTGTATTCATATGTGTGTAGTACAGGTACATGTATCTACCACGAGATTGTTCTAATGAATATTAGATCATCTATTGACTAGCCTGGCCTCGGTTTATATAATGCACCAGAGGCCTAGGGTTTAGGAGAGTCCTTGTCTTGTGCGCCAAGTCTGTGGAGTCTCCCTTGTATGCGGCATGGGCTGCCCGAAGTGGCCCATGAGTGAACTGCCATGGGGGTCCTCGGCCCGATCCACCTGGCCAGGAGACGACATGGTGAGTACCCTCTAGTCCAGGACACCATCAGTAGCCCCCTGAACCGGTCTTCAAGTTGGGGACGCTCCTTGGTTCTTCTGAATTGTTCTTCGTCTTCGAACGTCGGTCTTGAAAACTGGTTCATCAAATCTTCCCATCTTCAATCTTGAGGATCGCCGAAATGAATCCGAAGAGCTTACATGTCGGGTATCTGAGGAGCCATTTAAGTTTTCGGCCTTCATCAATGCCTTGTTATTTTTTACGGCACACGTCGGGTTTGAAGTGTTTCCCGTGCAGCTGTATCCTTTTGCATCCGAGCTCCAACGCTGGACTGTATCCAAGCTCTAACGTCGGACCGCATCCAAGGTGTCATTTTGCAGCTGAGCTCCAACGCCGGACTGCATCCAAGCTCCAACGCCGGACTGTATCGAAGCTCCAACGTCGGATTGTATCCAAGCTCCAACGCCGGACTGTATCCAAGCTCCAACGCCGGACTGTATCAAGCTCCATTGCCGGATTGCATCCAAAGAGGCATAGAGTACCTCATCTTTGAAAAAGTTTGAAGGAATTCAGCCTAGCTTAATTCGGAAACGCCCTCTAGGGAGCCAACCACTTGCATCCGAGCTTTATACTGGACTTCTTCCGAAGTGGTGCAATTTATTTTCTGCCGAGATATATAGCCTGTAGCCCTCAAGGTGTGTGCCGGCCTAAAATCCGAGATGCACCTGAAGAAAAACATGAAACCGCTGATCCCAGTAGCCCCTAAGACTCAGGTCGATTCACGAAATCGGCCTGAGGATCAACTCCTAGCTCGGCAGCATACGTAGGAATAGAAATGCAGTGTAATATATTAGAGGAGATAGTGATCGGCGGACGGGCCCTTGAGAGAGGGTCTTGAGAAGTCGCCGTAATATACTAGCTTGATGCCGAATAGGTCCCAGATGGTACCGATTGTTGTATGAAACGCGTTTGCCCATAGTTCGGTCAAGCCGAACACTGAGCACTTTTAATTTTTTGCATTGAATAGGCAATGCAGTAGCCCTCGAGCCACTGGTCAAGTGGCAACACCAGATCAGGGGATCGATGTACCCCGTTAATGGATTTTAAGTGAGAATCGCGAAGCCCAGTAGCCCTCAAGCCTTAATGTGGGCATGGGTGGCCGAATTAAGGATCAATATCCATAGTAAATTGACTTTAATCACAATTTATGTGTAATGATTCTATGTATCCAAGTACTCTACATCATTAATGCTCGGATCCGCATAGTAGAAAACTTTGTTGACCAACCACCGGCTTCAACCACCTCAACCAGTAGCCGGGGAGTGTTTGTCCTACTTTATAAAGCCTTTATAAGGGCAAAGATTTACGACAAATAAGGCAATCCGGCCATATGGTTTTATAAACAAAGGTACACGGAGAGATATGTTATATTACTTTTTAATGTAAGAAACATCTTCTGGGAAAAATAGTTCCTTTATGAGTTCCTTTTCCCAGGCTATCATGTTGACCATGATCATGAAACCTCAACTCTGATCAAATGTGGGAGGAAAATATTGAGGATTTAGTTCGGGGAAAGTTCCCGAACTCTATGGTACAATGAACCGAAATTTTCACTTCCTACGTTGCCGACCAATTATATCCTTTAAGATGGCTAGCTTTCTGCGTCACCCAGTCTGAGGTACTAACCCGGATGACCCGGTAGTAACAATCATAGAGGTGCCCCTTTACCGCCTAGCCGAACAGTCGGGAACGTAGGGGCAAGCACAGGAGCCAGGCAACCCAGCTTGGCCAAAATCTTAAGTCAAATTGATGCATATTTATGGCTTTATAATGATAATTACGGAAGGCAACGCTCGTATAGTGAACACAAACGCTGATGATATATATGTTTATTTTGACTCTGTTGTGACCGCTTATAATCTGAAAGTGGCCCATCATCGGCTTCTACCCCTTTGTAGATGCTACACAGGGTGTTTCCGTACTAACAAGACAACCCTTAGCTGACGTTTCGGGGCCCGGAGGCGGTTGTGTTAGCGGAAACAAGGCAATCAGATATCTAGGCTTTATAACTTTCACTTAGTCATAGGAGCTTAAAGTTGGGAGGCCAGTTAATAGCCCCCGGTTAGTATTCGAAACTGACCGAAGTCTAGCCATTAACACTTCGGCCGATGTTATGAAAGGCCCATCGTTTAACACGGGGTAATCGTTATCGATCTATAGTTTGACACCATCATCGGATCGCTGACCAGTTTACGCCCATTGTGACAGTCAGTTTTCGGCTTTCTACACTGAGGCGCTTAACCATTTGAGCTGGAAGCACAATCGCAGTGGTTCTCCCTTTGCACACCTAGCCGAACAAAGAGGAACGTAGGAGGCAAGCACGGGAGCCCGGCAACCCAACTATTGACCGAAGACACAATTTAAAACTGATGCATATAATGCAATATCCGAGAATGTTTTGCCGAGGAGTCCATGGAGTACCTTGGCTTTTGGTGGGTTCGGCTCTAGTTGCAGCCGCACGTTGATATTGCTGAAGCTTTAAAGGTGTCCGGCGTCGTACTGTGAGACTTATGCTGGAAACACACAAATAGGACAAATAGGTTAAAAGTGCCATAAGCTTAGAAAACCAAAAAAAATCAGTAAAAACTTTACGTCCAAACTATATCAGGTTTTTGGAGCCAATCCAAAAAATTGGTCTTAAAATAAATTTTCCCTTCCGTCGTGTTTTAACATGACACATCCGATCTCTAAACTTCAAGCGGGTCAGTCTTTGGCTTCAACCTCCTATCCCGAAGGTGGAGTGCTTCTCAGGCCAGTTTAGCGAACTAAACTCGAGCGGTTTTAGAGAGAAACCAGGCTATCCAGCTATTGACCACACACTCGAGCCAAGAAAGGAGCGGTAGAAAAATACTTTGCAATGACTTAGAAGAAAACATTTATTGCAAAACAACTCACATAAATTTAAGAGCCCCAGTTAACTTGGGTAAAAGAAGTGTTTTTTTTAATAAACAACGGTTTTAACAAACTAGGTTTTTAAGAAACAACTTTTTTTGTTGAACACAAATATAATGCTTGGTTGAACCGCACAGAAATTAATAAACTGAAAAAAAGCTTGAGCATGAAAATGACTTAGCTGGTTAATGTGCTCCGTGTTGATGACATGGCCGAGCTTACGGCGGGACGAGGTCCCAGCCCCCAAGCTCGTCCCGAGGTGACCGGGCGAGGAGCTCGATACTCTGAAGTGGTGACACAGCCCGACCGCTATGGCGAGGTGGAGCCCCCAGTCTAGCCGAGGTGACAGAGTAGGTCGGCGGGGTAACGCCGAAGTCCCCGGAGTAGGTTGATGAAGAGGTAGCGAAGCCCTCGGTCTAGCCGAAGTGATGGGGCAGGTCGGCGGACAGACGCCGGAGCCCCCATATCAGTCGACGTGTCGAAACAGGCCGATGTGGCAGATGTCGGTTGATGAAGATAACGCGCCAAGGTGACAACATAACTTGGTCGATGGAGGTGGGACGACGACGTCGGCACGTCGAAGTAACCGTGCACCGCAGTCGAAGTTGATTACCTGTACACATAAAATAGTGCAAGCCAGAAGTAATAACAAATAATAATAATGATAATAATAATAATAATAAATCTTCTACTTAATTAACTTAAGTGAAGTAAATAATTAAAGAAATATGGCCTGGGCGCCTAGGTCGGCCAGGCGGAGTGGCCGCGCGGAGATGTCGGCACAGGGACGTGCGCCGAGGCGACACCGTTGGCATGGCGTGATCCAAACTTGTTCTACAGAGATGTCGGGTGCCGTGGTTGTCGGTCTGCCATGATGACGGGGCGGCGGACCAGCGCGGCTTGTTGCGGGAGCAACAATGTCTGTGCGGCAATGTCCGGACAGATAAACCTGCATACCCAAAAGTGCACATCGAAAGCAAAGAATTTTTTGGATACACTAAATTATACATAATAACAAAACTGGAATAAATGCACCTGATCCGTAGCCACAGCAGTAAAAGAACTGCCCAAAGCGCTACATAATTAGCTAGCATGTTCCATCAATCAAGCCTCGATGGGTGTGCACGACTAATATTTCTAGGCCCGGCTACTGCTCTGTTCTCGTATGCGTCTGTTTAAACCGGCTAGCCAGAAACTGTTCAGATGGGAGCCGGCCGGACCACCGCGTCGACGGACCGAGTTTTAGACCAGTCGCTAAAGATCTACACGGAAAAAATCATGCAAACTAGCAGAACCATATTTGGTGCGAATCTAATATATACAGTACAGGTAACTAGAAAAATAAAACCTGATGTTCTTGTTCTGAGGCGTTGAAATCCGAGGTAAAAAGCCATAACAAGTACTGCGTGTACTAGTAGTCTCCATGTATTCCTAGTGGACCTATACTGGCTATACATCTCGGATCGCCTCGGAACGCCGGCAAGAAACAGAAAAGCTGCACACACAAAACAATGCAAACCAATAGAAAAATATCTGAAAGGAAATACTAGTTATTTAGTAGAACCAGTTAATGATACAGCCGCACCTGATGGTTTGCTCGATAGTAGTCATAGCAACCAAAACAAATACGATTTCCAGTAGTACTAGTGCTTAGTACCCACGTGAAGTCAAAACTGATCTGACCTTTGTACAGGTTCCTACAGGAACAAGCGGCTGGCCAAACATCGTTTACGTGGAGATGTGATGCTTGACCGAGGTTTGATCCCATCAGAGCTTGGGGCGCGTGAGGCCATCCCATGCACGCACCCACCAGGAGCAGCGGTCGATCTGGTGCGCGCACTGCGCCTAGCCGATCTGCATGAACCGTACGAGTTGATTGCCAGATATGATGCGGCCGCCGCTGACGAACATAGTGACAATTTGTCCATGATCTCAATTATGCGCCTAGCGGCCACCGACGTGCAAATTCCCCTGATGCGAGATATAATTGCAATCCAACAATAATAATTCTCAACAAAATCAATTCATGCAAAACGAATCTGATCGAAAAAATAGCACCTGATCATCCCATCGATCTGCGACGAACACCGAGTAGGGGTCGTAAGCTAGGCGACTTGGAGCGATGGTAACATGGGCACTGAATTTTACCCAGGTTCGGGCTCTCTCGAAGAGATAATACGCTACGTCCTGCTTTTGATTGTATTCATATGGGTGTAGTACAGGGTACATGTATCTACCACGAGATTGTTCTAATGAATATTAGATCATATATTGACTAGCCTAGCCTCGGTTTATATAATGCACTCAGTTTATATAATGCACCAGAGGCCTAGGGTTTAGGAGAGTCCTTGTCTTATGCGCCAAGTCTTGTGGAGTCTCCCTTGTATGCGGCATGGGCTCCCGAAGTGGCCCATGATTGAACCGCCATGGGGGTCCTCGGCCCGATCCACCTGGTCGGGAGATGATGTGATAGAGGCGAGGGTGTCCCGATCTTTCGATGAGATGATATCTATCGTTTTTGGTGGAGTAGACTTTGACGATCCGACTACGAACGTGCGAGGACGTCGCGCCTTAGCAATCGCTAAACCAACTCCGAGAGGTTATTGACCACGCCGGAGCACAATCAACCTGACCCCGAGGGTCTATCTCCTGCAAGCAAACGAAGAACAAGCAAGAAACTAAGATTTGCAATCTGGATATTGCGAATATAAGATGAAAGCTCTATTGATCGGGGTGGGGTTCTGTGACGTCTTGGTCTGGTTGTTGAACACAAACGAAGTACGCGAAGTTGCAGCTATGGCGAACTTTTAATCTAAACAAAACCCAAAGTCTAAACGGTGCCCTAAGGGCTGTATATATGGAGGAAGAGGGGGGGATTTCGTGGCCCTTGAAGGAGGGGTCCGAAACCAACCCTATCTCTTGTTTCCCCACACATACGGACTCTAAAAATAGCCTATACTCAAGTATTTCGAAATTACATGGGCCTGGCACAATAATAAGGTGACGCAGCACCTATAATAGCCTCTGGACGAAATTTATGAAGTGGCATCTTGTATATTTCGTCCAAGGCTTCCTGCACTCCTTATGGTGGCTTCAAAGTCCTGAAATCATCACTTGTAACTCCGTTCTTGTTCCCCTTGCGCATGCCATCATCTCCATGCTTGAACCTGCTCCAAGGTTCCTCTTTCTTGTCCAAGCTAGGCCCTTCATTTGTAAGCAAAACAAATGTATCCAATTTAGGCAGCATCATATTCTCATGAACTTTAGAATCATTACCAAGAAACGAAAGTACCTGATAATTTAATTGGCGTGCGCGAGCTCTAGTAATTGGTCTAGTATGTATAGAAGCAGGGGCTGTGGGTGTAACAATGGTATTGATGTCCTCATCATCCTCCCCTTCTTGAAATGAAGTCGTCCTCGACGGAAGCTCATCTTCCTCACCCAAATAAGGCTTCAGATCTGCATTGTTAAAAGTGGGACTAACCCCAAAATCTACAGGCAGCTCAAGTTTATATGCGTTATCATTTATTTTCTCTAACACCTTAAAAGGACCATCAGCACGTGGCATTAGCTTTGATTTGCGCAAATCAGGAAATCTATCCTTACGCAAATGTAACCAAACAAGATCTCCAGGTGCAAACACAACATGTTTTCTACCCTTATCTCCAGCAAGTTTATATTTAGCATTCATACGCTCAATGTTCTCCTTAGTTAACTCATGCATTTTTAAGATCAATTCAGCACGTTGTTTAGCATCAAAATTAACCTTCTCCGAAGATGGAAGAGGCAACAAATCAATTGGTGCACGAGGAAGGAAACCATACACAATATCAAAAGGACACATCTTAGTAGTAGAATGCAATGAACGATTATAAGCAAATTCAATATGAGGCAAGCATTCTTCCCACATTTTCTTGTTATTCTTCAAAACAGCCCTAAGCATAGTAGACAATGTTCTATTGACTACTTCAGTTTGTCCATCAGTTTGGGGGTGACATGTAGTACTAAAAAGCAGTTTAGTCCCCAACTTAGCCCATAAACATCTCCAAAAGTGGCTAAGAAATTTCGTATCACGATCTGAAACAATAGTATTTGGCACACCATGCAAGCGTATAATTTCACGAAAGAACAAATCAGCAACATTAATAGCATCATCGCTTTTATGACATGGTATAAAGTGTGCCATTTTCGAGAACCTATCCACGACAACAAATATGCTATCCCTCCCCTTCTTTGTTCGAGGTAAACCTAAAAGAAAGTCCATAGATATATCCTCCCAAGGAACACTAGGTACAGGCAAAGGCATATATAAACCATGAGGATTGAGTCGTGACTTAGCTTTTTGACATGTAGTGCAGCGAGCAACAAAACGCTCAACATCCCGTCTCATCTTTGGCCAAAAGAAATGTGTAGCAAGTATATCCTCCGTCTTCTTCACGCCAAAGTGTCCCATTAATCCTCCTCCATGCGCCTCCTGCAACAACAAAAGACGAACGGAGCTAGCTGGAATGCATAGCTTGTTAGCACGAAACACAAATCCATCGTTAACGACGAACTTGTTCCATGTTCTCCCTTCCTTACAATTCTGCAATACATCTTTAAATTCAGCATCATGCACATATTGATCTTTGATGGTCTCCAAACCAAATATTTTAAAGTCAAGTTGTGAAAGCATAGTATAACGACGAGACAATGCATCAGCAATAACATTTTCTTTACCCTTCTTGTGTTTAATGACATAAGGGAAAGTTTCAATAAATTCAACCCATTTAGCATGTCTACGGTTCAGTTTTGCTTGACTTTTAATGTGTTTCAAAGATTCATGATCAGAATGTATAACAAATTCTTTGGGCCATAAATAATGTTGCCATGTTTCTAAGGTCCGAACAAGAGCATATAATTCTTTATCATAAGTAGAATAGTTCAGACTAGGCCCACTCAATTTTTCAGAAAAGTATGCAACAGGTTTGCCATCTTGTAATAAAACACCTCCTAATCCAATTCCACTAGCATCACATTCAAGCTCAAAAGTCTTATTAAAATCAGGAAGTTGGAGTAAAGGAGCATGTGTCAACTTATCTTTCAATACCGTGAAGGCTTCTTCCTGTGAGGTACCCCAAACAAAAGGCACATCCTTCTTTGTAAGCTCATTGAGAGGTGCAGCAATGGTGCTGAAATCTCTCACAAAACGCCTATAGAAACCAGCGAGTCCAAGAAAACTCCTCACTTGAGTGACCGTTTTGGGCTGTGGCCAACTCTCAATAGCTTTAATCTTGGCTTTATCAACTTCAATTCCCTGTGGAGTAACAACATAGCCAAGAAAAGATACTCGGTCAGTGCAAAAGGTGCACTTCCCAAGGTTACCAAACAAACATGCATCACGTAAAACAATAAAAATAGCACGTAAATGTTCCAAATGTTCCTCCAAAGATCTGCTATAAATCAGTATATCATCAAAATAGACTACCACAAATCGTCCAATGAAAGCACGTAAAACTTCGTTCATTAATCTCATGAAAGTACTAGGTGCATTAGTTAACCCAAAAGGCATGACTAACCACTCATATAATCCAAACTTTGTTTTAAATGCTGTTTTCCATTCATCCCCCAATTTCATACGAATTTGATGGTATCCACTACGCAAATCAACTTTGGAGAATATTGTAGAGCCACTCAATTCATCAAGCATATCATCTAGTCTAGGAATAGGATGACGATAACGAATAGTAATATTATTAATGCCTCTACAATCAACACACATACGCGATGTACCATCCTTTTTCGGCACTAGAATAATAGGAACAGCACAAGGACTAAGGGATTCGCGTATATAACCTTTGTCGAGCAACTCCTGTACCTGACGCATAATCTCCTTCGTCTCCTCTGGATTGGTACGGTATGACGCACGGTTTGGCAACGAAGCACCGGGAATTAAGTCAATCTGATGCTCAATCCCGCGAATAGGTGGTAATCCCGGTGGCACGTCTTGTGGAAAGACGTCAGCGAACTCCTGCAAAATGTTAGTGACCGCAGGAGCCAAAGAGGAAGGCACGTCCTCGAATGAAAATAACGCCTCTTTGCACACAAAAGCATAGCAAACAGAATTGCTGAAATCTAGATCATCAATATCAGATTTGGTGGCAAGTAAGCATGCACTTTTCAATTTAATTTCAGAAGCAACACTAGATGGTTTATTATTAGGCTTCATTTGTTGCTCAAATTCTTTTGCCACAATCTGATTTTCACTCTTATTTTTCTCCTGTTTTGCTTTACTAGCTCTATTAATATCATCTTTCAAAATAGAATCAGGAGTCATAGGAAGCAAAGTAATATGTTTATCCTTATGAACAAGAGTATACTGATTGTTTCTACCATGGTGTACAGAATTTTTATCGAATTGCCATGGTCTACCAAGTAATAATGAACATGCTTGCATGGGTACCACATCACAATCAACATAATCAGCATATGTAGAGATACTAAAATGCACACGAACAATACGTGTTACCTTAACCTTGCCGCTGTTGTTGAACCATTGGATATAGTAAGGATGTGGATGTGGTCTTGTGGTGAGAGATAGCTTCTTCACCATCTCCATGCTAGCCAAGTTGTTGCAGCTCCCTCCATCTATGATGACGCGAACAGAACGTTCCTTCACAACTCCCTTTGTATGGAACAAATTATGCCTCTGATTTTGCTCAGCTTGTGTGACCTGCACACTCAAAACACGTTGAGCAACTAAACATTCATACCTGTCAGCGTCTTCAGGAGCCATGTATTGCGTCTCATGATCAGAATCATCTCCACCGTGTTCTTCACTTGTAATAAGAGCCAAAGTCTCCTCATCATAGTCACTAGCGGACTCATACCCACCATCCTCAGTAGCAATCATAACACGCGGAGATTGGCATTCTCTCGCATAATGACCTCTTCCCTTACAACGACGACAAATAATATCATGTGTGTGCCCTGTTGATGCCATAGATGAAGAAGAGCTCTGGGCAGGCCCAGAAGGTGTACTCTTGGCAGATGGTGGTGGTGGTGCCTGTTTTCTTGTATCTCGATTGGAATTGGCGGCTGAAGTCAGTGGTGCCGCAGTAGGGCGTGTGGGAGTAGAGGAGGCACGCGGTGTCCATGATGAAGATCGACCTGCAGAAAAATTAGTTCGCGCCAATGCCTGTCGATCCTGCACTTCACGTTCAGCTTTACAAGCAAGATGGAATAAACGAGTGATATTATTATACTCCTTATACTCTAGAATGGTCTGAATCTCTCTATTTAATCCACCCATGAAACGTGCAAGCATAGCTTCATTCTCCTCAACAATACCACATCTAATCATGCCAGTTTGTAATTCCTGATAATATTCTTCTACAGAATTTTTTCCTTGTCTTAAGCGCTGCAATTTTTGAAGTAATTCACGTTGATAATATGGTGGAACCCAACGAGTACGCATAGCAGTTTTCAAAGCAGCCCACGTAGCTGGAATAGGATATAATCTACAATGTTCAGACCACCATACACATGCAAAACTAGTGAAAGCACAAACACAGCAGCAACACGTCGTTCCTCGGGATATTGTAAACATGTAAAACGTTGTTCAGTTTCTAACTCCCAAGTAAGATATATATCAGGAACATATCTACCCTCGAATGGTGGAATATTCAATTTTAATTTAGGAAGATGGTCATGATCTCGTACCTGAAGTGGTGGTGCAGGCCTACCATTGCGATTATTTGCATGTGGACGACCTGGTGCTGGTGGTTGCACGTAGTTATGATTTTGATCAACCTCATCCTCATAATCGCCCGCGTAATCATCCTCCTCCTCGGCACCAGCAGCAGCAGGAGCAGGAGCCAAAGAAGCATCAACAGTAGGTACAGCAGCACCAGAAGTTTGGCCATCCTCAAGAGGAACACGCTTCGCTCGTCCGAACTGATTTGGAAGGGGGCGTTGTTGTTGTCGTTGCAGAGGTGCGACAGGTGCAGCCGGTGGTGGTTGGGGAAGACGCGTGAGCAATTCATTAAACTTGTTATCCAGCTTTGTCTCGAACGACGATGCTCAATCCCGCGAATAGGTGGTAATCCCGGTGGCACGTCTTGTGGAAAGACGTCAGCGAACTCCTGCAAAATGTTAGTGACCGCAGGAGGCAAAGAGGAAGGCACGTCCTCGAATGAAAATAACGCCTCTTTGCACACAAAAGCATAGCAAACAGAATTGCTGAAATCTAGATCATCAATATCAGATTTGGTGGCAAGTAAGCATGCACTTTTCAATTTAATTTCAGAAGCAACACTAGATGGTTTATTATTAGGCTTCATTTGTTGCTCAATTTTTTTTGCCACAATCTGATTTTCACTCTTATTTTTCTCCTGTTTTGCTTTACTAGCTCTATTAATATCATCTTTCAAAATAGAATCAGGAGTCATAGGAAGCAAAGTAATATGTTTATCCTTATGAACAAGAGTATACTGATTGTTTCTACCATGGTGTACAGAATTTTTATCAAATTGCCATGGTCTACCAAGTAATAATGAACATGCTTGCATGGGTACCACATCACAATCA
The DNA here is from genome assembly GCA_011799875.1 of Thinopyrum elongatum. Taxonomy (NCBI): domain Eukaryota; kingdom Viridiplantae; phylum Streptophyta; class Magnoliopsida; order Poales; family Poaceae; genus Thinopyrum; species Thinopyrum elongatum. The sequence goes on along the minus strand of CM022300.1, from coordinate 263,782,176 downwards.
ACATAATCAGCATATGTAGAGATACTAAAATGCACACGAACAGTACGTGTTACCTTAACCTTGCCGCTGTTGTTGAACCATTGGATATAGTAAGGATGTGGATGTGGTCTTGTGGTGAGAGATAGCTTCTCCACCATCTCCATGCTAGCCATGTTGTTGCAGCTCCCTCCATCTATGATGACGCGAACAGAACGTTCCTTCACAACTCCCTTTGTATGGAACAAATTATGCCTCTGATTTTGCTCAGCTTGTGTGACCTGCACACTCAAAACACGTTGAGCAACTAAACATTCATACCTGTCAGCGTCTTCAGGAGCCATGTATTGCGTCTCATGATCAGAATCATCTCCACCGTGTTCTTCACTTGTAACAAGAGCCAAAGTCTCCTCATCATAGTCACTAGCGGACTCATACCCACCATCCTCAGTAGCAATCATAACACGCGGAGATTGGCATTCTCTCGCATAATGACCTCTTCCCTTACAACGACGACAAATAATATCATGTGTGTGCCCTGTTGATGCCATAGATGAAGAAGAGCTCTGGGCAGGCCCAGAAGGTGTACTCTTGGCAGATGGTGGTGGTGGTGCCTGTTTTCTTGTATCTCGATTGGAATTGGCGGCTGAAGTCAGTGGTGCCGCAGTAGGACGTGTGGGAGTAGAGGAGGCACGCGGTGTCCATGATGAAGATCGACCTGCAGAAAAATTAGTTCGCGCCAATGCCTGTCGATCCTGCACTTCACGTTCAGCTTTACAAGCAAGATGGAATAAACGAGTGATATTATTATACTCCTTATACTCTAGAATGGTCTGAATCTCTCTATTTAATCCACCCATGTGATAGAGGCGGGGGTGTCCCGATCTTTCGATGAGATGATAGCTATCGATTTGGTGGAGTCGACTTTGACGATCCGACTACGAGCGTGCGAGGACGTCGCGCCTTAGCAATCGCTAAACCAACTCCGAGAGGTTATTGACCACGCCGGAGCACAATCAACCTGACCCCGAGGGTCTATCTCCTGCAAGCAAACGAAGAACAAGCAAGAAACTAAGATTTGCAATCTGGATATTGCGAATATAAGATGAAAGCTTTATTGATCGAGGTGGGGTTCTGTGACGTCTTGGTCTGGTCGTTGAACACAAACGAAGTACGCGAAGTTGCAGCTATGGCCAACTTTTAATCTAAACAAAACTTAAAGTCTAAACGGTGCCCTAAGGGCTGTATATATGGAGGAAGAGGAGGGGATTTCGTGGCCCTTGAAGGAGGGGTCCGAAACCAACCCTATCTCTTGTTTCCCCACACATACGGACTCTAAAAACAGCCTATACTCAAGTATTTCGAAATTACATGGGCCTGGCCCAATAATAAGGTGACGCAGCACCTATAATAGCCTCTGGACGAAATTTATGAAGTGACATCTTGTATATTTCGTCCAAGGCTTCCTGCACTCATTATGGTGGCTTCAAAGTCCTGAAATCATCACTTGTAACTCCGTTCTTGTTCCCCTTGTGCATGCCATCATCTCCATGCTTGAACTTGCTCCAAGGTTCCTCTTTCTTGTCCAAGCTAGGCCCTTCATTTGTAAGCAAAACAAATGTATCCAATTTAGGCAGCATCATATTCTCAGGAACAGCACAAGGACTAAGGGATTCGCGTATATAACCTTTGTCGAGCAACTCCTGTACTTGACGCATAATCTCCTTCGTCTCCTCTGGATTGGTACGGTATGGCGCACGGTTTGGCAACGAAGCACCGGGAATTAAGTCAATCTGATGCTCAATCCCGCGAATAGGTTGTAATCCCGGTGGCACGTCTTGTGGAAAGACGTCAGCGAACTCCTGCAAAATGTTAGTGACCGCAGGAGGCAAAGAGGAAGGCACGTCCTCGAATGAAAATAACGCCTCTTTGCACACAAAAGCATAGCAAACAGAATTGCTGAAATCTAGATCATCAATATCAGATTTGGTGGCAAGTAAGCATGCACTTTTCAATTTAATTTCAGAAGCAACACTAGATGGTTTATTATTAGGCTTCATTTGTTGATCAAATTCTTTTGCCACAATCTGATTTTCACTCTTATTTTTCTCCTGTTTTGCTTTACTAGCTCTATTAATATCATCTTTCAAAATAGAATCAGGAGTCATAGGAAGCAAAGTAATATGTTTATCCTTATGAACAAGAGTATACTGATTGTTTCTACCATGGTGTACAGAATTTTTATCAAATTGCCATGGTCTACCAAGTAATAATGAACATGCTTGCATGGGTACCACATCACAATCAACATAATCAGCATATGTAGAGATACTAAAATGCACACGAACAGTACGTGTTACCTTAACCTTGCCGCTGTTGTTGAACCATTGGATATAGTAAGGATGTGGATGTGGTCTTGTGGTGAGAGGTAGCTTCTCCACCATCTCCATGCTAGCCAAGTTGTTGCAGCTCCCTCCATCTATGATGACGCGAACAGAACGTTCCTTCACAACTCCCTTTGTATGGAACAAATTATGCCTCTGATTTTGCTCAGCTTGTGTGACCTGCACACTCAAAACACGTTGAGCAACTAAACATTCATACCTGTTAGCGTCTTCAGGAGCCATGTATTGCGTCTCATGATCAGAATCATCTCCACCGTGTTCTTCACTTGTAATAAGAGCCAAAGTCTCCTCTTCATAATCACTAGCGGACTCATACCCACCATCCTCAGTAGCAATCATAACACGCGGAGATTGGCATTCTCTCGCATAATGACCTCTTCCCTTACAACAACAACAAATAATATCATGTGTGTGCCCTGTTGATGCCATAGATGAAGAAGAGCTCTGGGCAGGCCCAGAAGGTGTACTCTTGGCAGATGGTGGTGGTGGTGCCTGTTTTCTTGTATCTCGATTGGAATTGGCGGCTGAAGTCAGTGGTGCCGCAGTAGGACGTGTGGGAGTAGAGGAGGCACGCGGTGTCCATGATGAAGATCGACCTGCAGAAAAATTAGTTCGCGCCAATGCCTGTCGATCCTGCACTTCACGTTCAGCTTTACAAGCAAGATGGAATAAACGAGTGATATTATTATACTCCTTATACTCTAGAATGGTCTGAATCTCTCTATTTAATCCACCCATGAAACGTGCAAGCATAGCTTCATTCTCCTCAGCAATACCACATCTAACCATTCCAGTTTGTAATTCCTGATAATATTCTTCTACAGAATTTTTTCCTTGTCCTAAGCGCTGCAATTTTTGAAGTAATTCACGTTGATAATATGGTGGAACCCAACGAGTACGCATAGCAGTTTTCAAAGCAGCCCACGTAGCTGGAATAGGATATAATCTACAATGTTCAGACCACCATACACATGCAAAACTAGTGAAAGCACAAACAGCAGCAGCAACACGTCGTTCCTCGGGATATTGTAAACATGTAAAACGTTGTTCAGTTTCTAACTCCCAAGTAAGATATATATCAGGAACATATCTACCCTCGAATGGTGGAATATTCAATTTTAATTTAGGAAGATGGTCATGATCTCGTTCCTGAAGTGGTGGTGCAGGCCTACCATTGGGATTATTTGCATGTGGACGACCTGGTGCTGGTGGTTGCACGTAGTTATGATTTTGATCAACCTCATCCTCATAATCGCCCGCGTAATCATCCTCCTCCTCGGCACCAGCAGCAGCAGGAGCAGGAGCCAAAGAAGCATCAACAGTAGGTACAGCAGCACCAGAAGTTTGGCCATCCTCAAGAGGAACACGCTTCGCTCGTCCGAACTGATTTGGAAGGGGGCGTTTGTTGTTGTCGTTGCAGAGGTGCGACAGGTGCAGCCGGTGGTGGTTGGGGAAGACGCGTGAGCAATTCATTAAACTTGTTATCCAGCTTTGTCTCGAACGACTTCTCCATGCCATCTATCTTCTCCATGGCCTCTTCAAATCTGTTTAGCACATCTCCCACCTGGCCACTCATCATTTGCTGAAATTTATCATGCAACTCCTTGTTCGTCATGTTCTCCCAGTCAATCTCGTCGGCTTGTGATCCTGCCATGGTTAGCAGCAATAGAAACACACAAGAATATGATCCTACAGACTACTAGAAAGTGGTGGTGGTGTGGTGTGGTGTCACAAATCCGTCAAGCAAATCTCAAATTCTTACCAGTTCTTACCCAGCAGCAGGTGGTGATCGGCAACCTTTGTAGTCAAAACTCTCAGAGCTTGGACAGAGCGATTGCCAGGTGGTGTCAAACACACGATGTAGATGTATGTGGAGCTGGGAAGGCTTATGATATGGTAGCAAAAAGGGTCAGCAATAATCAATTCAGAGATGCAATGTTGAATAAACTCTCAACGACGGTACTGTGCTGGTCCTAGGCTAGACCGTGCTAGGGACGCGAGCCTAGAACACTAACAAAAATCACGGCGCTGCACGTAAACAAGGGAGGAGCACACTCTGAATTTTTTTCTTTTTTTTTTCTTTTTTTTTCCTCTTTTTTTTTTTTGCTCCGCAACAATTTTTTTTTGAAAAAGTCTACATTGGTCTAAAAACTGCCTAGCCAGAATTTTCCAGACTTAGTTTTTTTTTTTTTGAAACTGGAAATTTTTTCTCTGCGGGTAGCACGAAATTGGCGAATCCGACTTGTTCACGACTCGTAGTATCGCGTGATCTGAACTCTAAATAAAGGAATAATACTGGACTCGGACTAGGACTGGTGGCAGAGATGAATCTGGTGGAACTCGGACTGGTGTGGTATATGACGTTAGTATATGTGGGCTCGGATTGGTGGTGGTTATGGACTCGGATCGGTGGTGGTATATGGACTCGGATCGGTGGTGGTATATGGACTCAGAAAAGATCAGATAAGCTGTGGGTGTATATGGTAGGGCGATGATGATGGTGCGGCGGCGGCGTGACAACTTGTGAACAGAACTCGAAACTTTAAAGAACTAGACGCTAAGACCAGCAACTTGACACGACGATGCAACCCACATTCAACAAAGCAAAACCCTAAAAGATTATGCAAAGGCTCAGATTGGTTCGGATATGATGAACTAACCCTAATTTCTTTTTTTGGCTTTTTCCTGGACTGTAGGTATGAAGAACAGACTCGATCTAAACTACGAAAACTGTAAATCTCACCGAGCAACCTGGGAATCTGATACCACTTGATAGAGGCGAGGGTGTCCCGATCTTTCGATGAGTGATATCTATCGTTTTTGGTGGAGTAGACTTTGACGATCCGACTACGAACGTGCGAGGACGTCGCGCCTTAGCAATCGCTAAACCCAACTCCGAGAGGTTATTGACCACGCCGGAGCACAATCAACCTGACCCCGGGTCTTATCCTGCAAGCAAACGAAGAACAAGCAAGAAACTAAGATTTGCAATCTGGATATTGCGAATATAGATGAAAGCTCTATTGATCGGGTGGGTTCTGTGACGTCTTTTGGTCTGTTTTGTTGAACACAACGAAGTACGCGAAGTTGCAGCTATGGCGAACTTTTAATCTAAACAAAACCCAAAGTCTAAACAGTGCCCTAAGGGCTGTATATATGGAGGAAGAGGGGGGAATTTCGTGGGCCCTTGAAGGAGGGGTCCGAAACCAACCCTATCTCTTGTTTCCCCACACATACGGACTCTAAAAATAGCCTATACTCAAGTATTTCGAAATTACATGGGCCTGGCCCAATAATAAGGTGACGCAGCACCTATAATAGCCTCTGGACGAAATTTATGAAGTGGCATCTTGTATATTTCGTCCAAGGCTTCCTGCACTCCTTATGGTGGCTTCAAAGTCCTGAAATCATCACTTGTAACTCCGTTCTTGTTCCCCTTGCGCATGCCATCATCTCCATGCTTGAACTTGCTCCAAGGTTCCTCTTTCTTGTCCAAGCTAGGCCCTTCATTTGTAAGCAAAACAAATGTATCCAATTTAGGCAGCATCATATTCTCATGAACTTTACAATCATTACCAAGAAACGAAAGTACCTGATAATTTAATTGGCGTGCGCGAGCTCTAGTAATTGGTCCAGTATGTATAGAAGCAGGGGCTGTGGGTGTAACAATGGTATTGATGTCCTCATCATGATGTGGTGAGTACCCCCTAGTCCAGGACACCATCACTCGTCCCTTCGCCAGGGCGATGGAGATGGACCAGCCGCTCGGGTTGTGGTTGCGCGTGAACAGCTGCATCAATGGCGCCGTTTGGGTGAACGTGGAGTTCCCCGCCAATGTCGTCATGTACCTCACCCGAGGGTGGAAATACTTCGCGCGTGCCCGCTACTTGGCGGAGGGGCACTTCCTCCACTTCAAGCTGGTGGAGGCCGACATGCTCTCTGTGAAATCTTTGGGTCTTCAAGCGCTCGTCTAGGGTGATGCATGGAAAGCTCAAGCGATGGCGAAAGCTCCTCCTCGAGCGACAGCGACGAGGAGGACACCGATGGTAAATACAACAACGACGGGCATCTGGTTGTCAAGTACGAAGATGACGACTCAGACTCCGGCTGAACATCGGCATCACCATCATCACCAGCTGAGCACCGGCAGCACCATCATGTGCACCTAGGCTCTGGCTTCGTCTTCCCTGCCGGGGTTCCCGCCAGGTCGCGTCCCTCTGGTCCTGGCGGGGGTGACCAGGGCTCCGCCTAGGCGCTCCTTTTGCCCTCCTTGCACTCGATGTAAACCCTAGGAGGTGAGGGACAAGAAAGGCATTATCAAGCACTTTTCGTTTCTCAAAAAATTGTATGATATCCGATGTGCTCAAATAATAAAAAGAAATTATCTTCCTTGCTTGCCTCCGTTCTCGTACGATTTTTTATTCCAATACCCGATGCTGTTCGGAAACCTGCCGGGGAGCAACCACCGGCAAGGTAACTTGTCAGCCTTGAACGTAGCTTGCACAGATTCCGTCGAGCGGTCTCGAGGCAGAACAGGAGCACGAAAATGAAACGCGACAAGATTCCTTAGCGTGCAAGTTTTTCGTATGAATAAAGAGATGTGCAAGGGAAGTTTCTAACTCATCTCTCTTTGATTTACTTCTTATCTTATGAAATGAATGCGGGACACCGTTTATCAGAACATTCCATCTTCGTTCCTCGCCGGGAAACTTGTACGCGGGGAATCCATCTGCACTTGTACAAAACAGAAAGGAGAGGCATGGTAATGTGGACACCTTGGCAGTACGTTAGGAATTTCACTCAAGCAAAGCACTATCACACTATATTATTAATTAGTACGTCAGTAAACATGGATGAAAACATGGGAAGCACTTAGCATTATTCAGATATGCATAGGGTCTACGCCTGGCTTTGTACAAAGGGTTACAAGCTGTTGAGACTATGCTTGTACAAAAGGGGTTGCCGGGACAAGGCCCTGGAACGACGCCTTATGGATAGAACTTGCGAAGATGCTTGATATTCCATGAGTTTTGCACACGAATGCCATCTTCAGTCTCCAGATGGACTGCGCCGGGTCTGGTGACTTGTACTACCCGATAAGGGCCCTCCCACTTTGGCGTCAACTTGTTTGTTCCCTTGGCGGACTGAACACGCCAAAGGACAAGGTCGCCTTCCTCAAGTCCTCGGGCAAGAACCTTGCGGCTATGATAGCAGCACAAGGCTTGCTGGTAGCTTGCAGCTCGCACAGCCTCCCGAAGATGATCTTCCTCGAGGAGCATGACATCGTCATGCCGGAGCTGCTGTTGCTCTACTTCATCGTAGGCAAGTACTCGAGGTGACCTGTATAAAATTTTCGTGGGTAGCACTGCTTCTACACCATAGACTAGGGAGAAGGGTGTTTGACCAGTAGCTCGATTTGGTGTCGTTTTGAGTGACCAAAGAACCACCGGCAACTCATCAATCCAACGCCTCCCACTTTTGTGCAGCCTGTCAAAGGTTCTTGTCTTGAGCCCGTGCAACACTTCAGCATTTGCCCTTTCTGCTTGCCCGTTACTCCTTGGGTGAGCAACGGATGCGAAGCAAACCTTGCTTCCAAGGCTATGGACATACTACATGAAGGCGTGACTCATAAATTGGGTGCCGTTGTGAGTGATGATTCTGGTTGGAACCCCAAAGTGGCAAACCAGTCCTTTGAAGAACTTGACAGCTGACTGCGAAGTTACCTTCCTCATTGACTCTACTTCCGACCACTTTGTGAACTTGTCGACGGCAACATACAAGAACTCAAAGCCCCCGGTAGCACGAGGGAAGGGGCCCAAGATATCGAGCCTCCAGACCGAAAAGGGCTAGGAGAGAGGAATTGTCTGGAGGGCCTATGCTGGCTGATGTATATTCTTTGAATGGAACTATCATGCTTCACATTTTGTTACTAGCTCAGTTGCATCTTGGAGGGCAGTGGACCGATAGAAACCTTGCCGGAGTGCCTTTCTGACAAGGGCTCTTGATCCTACATGGGAACCGCAGACGCCTCCATGTATTTCTGCCAACAACTTCAGTCCATCTTCTCGGCAAATACACTTCAATTTTACACCGTTTGGTCTCTTTCTGCATACGATGTTGTCCACAAATTGATACATACTCGATTGATGCGCTACTTTCTCAGCCTGCTCTTGTTCCTTGGGAACTTCTCCTAATTGAAGGAGCTGGACTATCTGTTGGGCCCATGCCAGAGCTTGCGGCTCGACGACAAGGACCAAAGGCATTTCTTCGGCCTCGGGAGCGCTAACCTTGATGGCAAGAATCTGGGATTCTGTTCGAGGCTGCTGCTCATCGGCAAGCGCATCGTCATTACCGGCAACATTTTTGTCGACGGCTCCAGGAAGCTCTGCCGAGAAATATTTGCCGGCGCTTATCTTTCTTATCTTCTTGGCTCTTGTTGATGGGGCAACTGTTGGTTGATTCAAATGGAGCACAAAAGTTCCTGGTTCCACAGGTAGCTTTTGGGTGGCACACTTTCACAGATGATCAGCAATGCTGTTTTCCGCACGGGGAATGTGCTTTGTTTGTAAACCGTCAAAGTGCTCTTCCAATTTCCTCAATTCATCTACGTATGCCACCATCAACGGGCTTTGGTAATCCTTGTTCACTTGCTTTACTACAAGTTGCGAGTCTCCTCGGACAATCAACCTCCTGATTCCCAATTCCACTGTGATTCTGAGGCCGGCAAGCAGTCCTTCATACTCCAGTGTGTTGTTGGTGGCTTCCTCCCTGGGAAAGTGCATTTGAACCACGTACTTGAGATGCTTCCCGGTGGGTGCGACAAGCAGCACTCCAGCACCGACGCCTTGCAACGAGAAAGGACCGTCAAAGTACATGATCCAATCCTTTTCAGTTTCCCTGTCAGGGAGGGCTGATTCCTGGATCTCGTCATCCTGTGTTGGCGTCCATTCTGCAATGAATTCCGCCAATGCTCTGCTCTGAATAGTTGATGTACTATCAAACTTGAGTGCAAAACTTGACAACTCCAGTGCCCACTCTACTATTCTACCAGTTGATCCGGATTCTTCAGAATGAGTTGCAACGGGAAGCGAGTAACCACGGTAACCTCATGTGCTTGGAAGTAGTGGAGAAACTTTCTCGAGGCCATGAGTAGGCCAAAGAGCAATTTCTGCATGCCGGAGTACCTTGACCTAGCCCCCTGCAGGAGGGAGCTAATAAAGTATACTGGCCACCGCACCAACTTCTTCAGCGTGATCTGATCCATTTTCTTCTCCCGCACTGTTTCTGCTTTTTCGGCATCTAAGCTTGCCGGGTGGACTCTGCTTTGCCAAGGGATAGCTTTGTCGCCGTTGTTTCCTCATCGCCAACTTCTCTCTGTGCAACCAGCGCGGCACTGACCACTTGGTTCGTTGCCGCTAGATATAGCAGCAACGGTTCCTGTGGCTTAGGCGCGACTAAGCTTGGCGCGGAGGACAAGTATCTTTTCAGATCTTGCAGCGCAGCCTCCGCTTCCAGAGTCCATTTTACTGGTCCTGCCTTTTTCAATATCTTGAAAAATTGTAGGGCGCGCTCAGTAGACCTTGAAATGAACCTGCTCAAAGCTGTGACACAACTGGCAAGGCATCGCACATCCTTGATGGTCTTGGATGTTTGAATCTGCTCGATAGCTTTGATCTTGTCGAGATTTGCTTCTATTCCACACTGGGACACAAAGAAACCAAGGAGCTAGCCGGATGGAACTCCAAACATGCACTTCCCAGGGTTAAGCTTCATGTTGATTTTGCGCAAGACTGCAGATGTTTCTTCCAAATCTCCAATGAGGGTTGATTTGTTCTTGGTCTTGACTATTATATCATCCATATAGGCCTCCACATTTCTGTGCAACTGTGGCTCAAAACCAATCTGAACAACCCTTGCGAATGTTGAACCGGCACTCTTTAGTCCGAAAGACATACATACAAAGCAATACGTGCCACATGGAGTAATGAATGCAGTTTTTTCCTCATCTTCCTTGGACATGAATATTTGGTGATATCCAGAGTAGGCATCAAGAAACGAGAGCAAATCACAACCGGCAGTGGAGTCTACAATCTGATCAATGCACGGCAAGGGGACAGGATCCTTCAGACATGCTTTGTCGAGATCAGTGTAATCAATGCAAAGCCTCCATTTCCCATTTGCCTTACACATGACAACTGGGTTTGCCAACCAAGTTGGATGTAACACTCCTCTAACCAAGACTGTTGCCTCGAGTTTCTTGATATCTTCAGTTATGAACGGTTGTTGTTCCAAAGCCTGCTTCCTGACCTTCTGCTTGATGGGCTGAGCGTGAGGACAGACAACAAGGTGGTGCTCGATTACCTCCCTGGGAACACCGGGGATGTCTGATGGTTGCCATGCAAACACATCTACATTCGCCCGCAGGAAGGCAATGAGCGCGCTTCCCTATTTGCTGTCTAGGGTGGCACCAATGGTGAAAGTACCGCTAGTGCCATCCTCCCTTGCCGGCACCTTCTTTGTTGCAGGCGGAGTGGCCTTGGACCTCTTGCTAGCAGAACTTTCCGACAAGTCCTCAACGGGTGCGCAGCGCTTCGAGGACGCGCGCTTCTTGGAAGCCTCGCTAGATGTCTTTTCGGGTTTCTGGCTTTTCTTTTCCTTGGTGGGGGCTGTGGTCTTGACGGACTTCGCCGCCACCACCTCTCTGTAGAGCTTGTCTACACATATGACTGCATCTTTTTTGTCAGAGTTGATGGAGATGACACCCATGGGCCCCGACATCTTCAACGTGTTGTAGGCATAGTGCGATGCTACCATGAACTTGGCCAAGGCTGGGTGACCTAGAATCCCATTGAATGGCAAGGGGATCTTAACAACATCAAACACAATTTTCTCTATTCTATAATTTAGTTCCCCACCAAACGTCATCGGTAGCGTGATCTTTCCCTTAGGTTGGCTTCTTCCCAGGTTGATTCCTTGGAATGTCTCGATTTTCTTGAGCTCTCCCTCGGAAATCTACAGCCTCTCAATCACCTCAGGGGAGATCAAGTTCAAGCCGGCCCCACCGTCAACTAGTATTTTCGTGACCTTGAGGTTGCGTATCGTTGGTGAAACCAGCAACGGCAAACACCTGACCGTAGTTGCGCGATCAGGGTGATCCTCAGCATCGAAAATAATAGGCGTGTTGGACCACTTGAGGGGCTTTTGAGCATCTGCTGCCGGCTCCGCTGCATTAACTTCACGTGCCCACTGCTTGAGCTGGCGGTGAGAGGAGTGCAAAGATGCACCCCCGTCAATGCACGTGTCCTCTATTGCCTTCTGGAATTCTGGTTCACTAGACTCATCGTCATCCTCCTCTTCACTATCTTCTTCCTCTTCTTTCTCTCTGCCCCTGGCGGGCTTTTCCTTCTTCTGGCTAGTGTTGCCGTGACGTCCACCTTGGCTTCCACGACCCTTCTTACCTGATCCACCCATACCATCCTGGCCTTTCTCCTTATCTCAGTTCTCGTACTCAACTTTCTGTTTCTCAACTAGCTGTTTGACTTGGCGGCACTCCTAGAGGTCGTGACCTTTAGTACGGTGGATCTTGCAGTACGGACCGTCAGATTTGCCGGCCTTCTCCCCTGCCGCGGCAACCTGGCAATCAGCGCATACAGCTTCTTCCTTGCTGGTGCTTTCCGTCTTGATTTTCTTGGCGGGGCTAGAATCACCGGATCCCTCTACGGCCATAACTGACTTGTCTTTGCACTTTCTGTTGCGACTTCGACCTTTCTTCTTCGGGGTGGCCGCATCGTCGTTTTCAGGGTCGACTTCAATGCCGACATCTTCCCTGGTAAGCCTTCTCCCTTTCTCAGCCCGTGCACACTTGTCCGCCAACGTGTAAAGCTCGTTGACGGTTCTCTGCAACCGAATATGCATCTTCTCCCACATCTTGCCATTGCGCACATTCATGTGGAATGTAGCAATCACAGCCACGGGGTGTATGTCCGGAATGCTGCGGTGCACACGACTGAATCTCTGGATGTATTTGCACAGGTCTTCTCCTTCCTTTTGTGGGATCACTTGGAAGTCGCTGGGTAACGCTGGGCCTTTCTGTCTTCCGGTAAAGGCACCAACGAACTTGTTGGGGGATATAACCCCGCAATATGACCCGCCATACTAAAGTCGGGTCATCCAGGTGGCGGCTGATGAGAAAGGCTCAAGATGGGCCGTGGCACCGAGGAAGAAGTCTAGCAGGGCGGTTCACCAAGCGGGCCGGCTTGTGGCCCAGTATCCAAAGATGGCGACTCAAGGCCTAGAAGCATAAGCCGCCTGGAGTTTCCTTACTTAGGAAGCAAGACAAGTCAGAAACATACTAGGTCATGGATCGTAGTACGACCTCGACTCTTGTAAGCCCTGGGCCTCGACCTGTATATAAAGGCGAGTCCCAGAGGCAGATAAGACTAAGTTACAATCGGTCAATAGCTAGGTCAAGCGAATCCGCTCCCTTGTAATTGATTTCCAAGCAATAAGCAACAACCAGGAAGTAGGCTATTACCTCGATCGTGAGGGGCCGAACCTGGGTAAACTCGTGTCTCTCGATTCCGATCAACCCCGACAAGATAACCTCCTAGTTGCGATGGCCTCACGACTAAGTCCTCACACTAGGAAATCTGCCATGACGAAACCACGATAGTTGGCGCCCACCATGGGGCCAGCGCATGGTGGTTTCGAGTTCTTGAAGGGCTCTTTCCTAGGTATCAAGGGATATGCTATCGGTAGGATGATGAAGAGTCGCTGCGGCAAGCTCTACATCGACGATGCCGGCTGGGGCCCTGAGGCTGACTCAATCGAGTACGGGTACCGATTCCCCTTTGGCAGAATCCATGTCTTCATTGGCAAGATTGGCGGATCTAAGCCTGAGCCGGACATCTGCATTGACCTCATCGAGCCGGCTCGGTGCACGCCACCCGCTTGGATCCAAGCCGGCCGGAAGCATGTCTTCGTTGGTTTCACGCAGGGTGTGGATTTTCTAGAAAATTCCATGTCTGGAGGAGAGACTCTCGTCTACTCAGATGGCGAGTCCTTGACTGGGGAGACTGAGTCAATCTACCAGCTTCAAGACAGTGGGCTTGGGGGCTGTTGCGATGGCAACATTATTTTGGACCCCTACAAGCCCCGTACCAAGCTGCCATCTTCATGGCAGGGTCGACGCCGGCTCTCAAATCTTCGGCGGCCGGAGCGACGGCAACGAGTGACCCTTCAGCATCCGGCTCAGCCGGGCCTTCGGCTCAAGTTCTGTTTGAGCTGGTAACCACCCTAACAACCATGCTGGGGACTGAGGTCACTATAGAAAACCAAGCGGAACGCAATGCGGAAATTGTGAAACTTCGGGAACAGATGACCAAGGCCCAGGAGGATATCAACGCTGAAAACACCCGGTTAGCCATGTTGCGTGCTCAATTTAATGCAGAGGTGGAACGCTTGAAGACAGAGGCTTGGCGTTTGAACCTTGATCAAAACGCCTCCAATGCGGTCTACTAGAGGAGATACCAGAGTCGTTTGCCTCTGAGTTATGAGCCCGCATGTTTGTTCAACACGCCAGGGGTAGGCCTGAGTACTCCGGGAGCACTGGTTATACCCCAATTAACCCCTGATGTGCCTGGAAATAGGGTGCCAGCTCAACCACACCGGCCAGAGCCGGCCTGGAGGGATGAGCCGGTCCCAGACCCTCCCCTTGTCCAGACACTGCCGTAGCATCTTTTAACACCGCCGGGCCACTTCTCCAACCCGATGGATAATATGGTAGCAGCGGCAACCCGACTTACTACGCTTCCTATTACTGGTGAAATCACCGGTCGCGGTTGAAACTTGGAACAACATTGGATTTTTGTAGACGGTGATTGCTTAGCAGGCCAATTACTCTTATAGTCGGTGTTGGGTACACTCAACCCCTCTACCGAGTTGTAGCTACAGCCAGCATGTTGAGTCACCAGCAGTTTCCAGCAGTGAACGATGCTGTAACCCGCCCTGCAATACGTGTTCAGATGCTCAGGCAATTATGGATTAAGCAAGGGCCCGTCATGATGCAGAAGTAGCAAACCAGGGGGCTTATCAGCCGCCCCCGGTAGTTCCTTCAACTTCGGTGGTAGCAGGGCCAAACACCAGAACCATCAGAGTACGTGCCTAGTGCCGGCTTTACATAATGAGCGCATGCCTAAAGACTTTAAGGGTCCTCACAAAGTACCCAACTACATGGCAGATCTCAAGCCGGCGGCTTGGATCGAGAGCTACGAGCTGGCCATGGATATGTTGGATGTCAACGATGCGGTATGTGCCAAGTATTTCACTATGATATTGGAGGGGACGACTCACACATGGTTGAAAAAGCTGCCCCCAATTCTATCAACACCTGGGAGGAACTGAATTAGCGTTTCATCAAGAATTTCCAAGGAACCTGTAAGCAGCCGATGACAATTGTTGATTTGGAGTATTGTGTGCAGCGGGAAGATGAGTCGGCCCATCACTGAGCTCGTCGGGTCGCCACCATTATCCACTCTTCAGACAACATTGGGGCGGCTCAAGCTGTTCTGATCTTGGAGAAGAACTGTCACTTTCAGCCTCTTATGCAGAAGCTAGGGCGGCTTAAGCGCAAATGCCAGGATATGGGCAATCTCATGGATGCACTTACCAGATACGCAGACTCGGATGGTATGAAGGATCCTACTTCTGATGATGACAAATCTGGCAAAGGCAATAAAAATGGTGGTGGTAAAGGTCAGCAACAGATGTACGGGTGAGGAACATTTAAATTTTGTTTCGTGGCTATATGATTTGCAAATTGGCTCCTCGGATGATTGGATCCTTATGGGTGACTTTAATTTCATACGCTCGCCGGAAAATAGAAATCGCCCTGGAGGAGACTTGGCCGATATGATCACTTTTAATGATATTATTAGATCCTTAAGTTTGGTGGAAATTCCTCTTCGTGATGCTGTGTTCACATGGAGCAATATGCAGCAAGAGCCTCTTTTAGAGCAATTGGACTGGTTTCTCACGTCGAATCATTGGACCTCCTCCTATCCAAATACTACGGTAAGATCACTTGAGAGACCAGTTTCAGATCATGTGCCATGCCTTTTCTCTATGCAATCCAATTTCACAAGAACCAAGTTATTCCGTTTTGAAAACTTTTGGGTCTCTCATCCGGGTTTTAAAGATGTGGTCATGAAATCATGGGCGTCTCCATCACAGTTTGATGATCCAGCTAGACGGATAAATGGCAAGCTAAAAGTTCTTGCTCATGCTTTGAGGCAGTGGAGTAAAGCCCTCTCGCGCCTATATTTGTTGCTTGAAAACTTTGAAAAAGCTTTAAAACTCTTGGATGGCATTGAGGAAAAACGACAGCTAGTTCTTCATGAATGGAATCAGGCAAATTCTCAAAGATCACATCATTCGTCTCCATGATTACAAGCAGCAGTACTGGCGCAAGAGATGTACTATATGTTATATCAAGTATGGGTCTGAAAATACTAAGTTCTTCCAAAGAATGGCCACGGAAAGGCATAGATGTAATTCTATTGCCGCTCTGACTCTTGATAATGGTGTTGTTTTGGAGGACCATGATAGTAAAGTAGCTGCTCTTTTTCATGCTTTCAGAGATAGGTTGGGGGTTTCTATACCTCTTGAGATGAAATTTAATCTGGATGCTCTTGTTTCGGCCAATGTTGACCTTACTGACCTCTCTCGACCTTTTTCTCATGAAGAAATTGGTGAGGCAGTTAAGCATTTACCTGTAGACAAAGCCCCGGGGCCAGATGGTTTTAATGGGTGTTTTTTGAAATCTTGTTGGGAGATAATCAAGTTTGATTTTTATGATCTTTGTCAGAGCTTTTGGGAAGGTAAAATTTCTTTGGACTGTCTCAACTCGTCCTTAATCACCCTCATACCTAAAAAGTTAAACCCTTCCACGGTGAATGATTTTCGTCCAATTTCGCTGCTCAATTGTTGCCTAAAATTGTTGACAAAGCTGCTAGCCGATCGTTTGCAGAAAGTTGTCCCAAAAATCATTCATGAGAATCAGTACGGTTTATTAAAGGTAAATCCATTCAGGACTGTTTAGCTTGGGCTTTTGAGTATATTCACCAATGTGAGCGCTCTGGCAGAGAAATTGTTCTCCTCAAACTAGATTTTGAAAAAGCCTTTGATTTGGTGGAGCATGATCTGATTTTCTCTATGATGGAGAAGTTGGGGTTTGATAGCAGATGGATTTATAGGATCAAAGTTTTGTTGGGCTTTGGCCATTCCTCGGTTTTGCTAAACACTATACCAGGTAAATCATTTCAGTGCAAAAGAGGTGTCCGTCAAGGTGACCCGATGTCTCCTTTATTGTTTGTCTTGGCGGTGGAGTTACTGCAATATGTGATTAATGATGAATTTGCTAAGGGCAATCTGAGCCTGCCAATCCCGAGACATTGTAAATTCCCCATCATTCAATACGCCGACAACACAATCATTATCCTCCCAGCTTGTAAGGAGCAGTTACTTCACCTTAAGCAAATTCTTCAAGATTTTGCTCTCTCTTCGGGTCTGAAAATTAATTTCCAAAAGTCTATTTTGGTGCCCATTAATGTTGACCCATCTGCTGCTTCTGATCTAGCTTCTGAGTTTGGTTGCAAGGTAGGTAAAATGCCATTTACTTAACTTGGTCTCCCTCTTGGCACCACCAAGCCATCTATGACTGATTTACTGCCTCTTGTGGATCGAGTTGAGAGAAAGTTGTCCAGCACGTGTTCTCTCCTTTGTCATACTTCCAGGATAACTTTGGTCAACTCTGTTGCTACTTCTATGATCAACTTTGCTATGTGCATGTTGCAGTTGAACACAAGCTTTATTTAATACTTTGACAAGGTGAGACGAAGATTTTTTTGGACTAAGAAAAATGAGCAAGGAGAATCCTGTAACTCTTTGGTAGCGTGACAAAGAGTTTGTTGTCCCAAGGCGCATGTGGGTCTTGGTGTTATCAATATCAAAGTCCAGAATCAAGGTCTCCTGCTCAAATTTCTTGATAAATTCTACAACAGGGCCGATCTGCCATGGGTAAGACTCATATGGGACTCATATTACTTGCACTCTATTCCACATGCGTCTCCGCTTTGTGGTTCTTTTTGGTGGAAGCAAATTTGCAAGTTAATGCCAATTTACAGAGGTATATCCTCTCCGTTGGTTGGTGATGGTTGGAATATTGCCATGTGGCATGACAAATGGCATGAGGTTCCTTTTGCAGATCGTTTTGCATGCCTCTTCTCATTTGCCATCAATGAAGATTGCTCGGTGGCAGAGTTCTATGCAGCTGCTGATTGGTCTGACATGTTCCATATTCCTCTCTCGCCAGAAGCATTCGAGGAGCTTCAATCAGTGCTTGCATTTAAACCGGAAGGGCTTAATCTCTCGGATGCAGCTGATTCTTGGACTTATGTTTGGGGACAAGCCTATTTTCCCAAAAAAAATTATGAGCACTGTCATAAAGATATTGTTGCACCGCCTCCGTTTGCATGGATATGGAAGTCAAAGCTACACATGAAACTTAAATCTTTATGTGGTTTTTGCTGGCAGACAGGCTGAATACTAGGAATATGCTCAGGAGACGGCACTTTAACACCAATGATGGGTTCAACTGCGTCCATTGTGATTCTGGTGTGGAAGAAACTATTGAGCATTTAATTTTTACATGTCCTTTCAGCTCATCTTGCTGGACAAAAGTGGGTATCGCTTGGAACTTGAACCATTCCAGAGTAGAAGCAATCCAAGCTGCCAAAAGGTCATTTAACAGGGAGCTCTTCTTTGAATTTGTGGGTATTGTGGACTGGAATATCTGGAAGGAGAGGAACAATTATATATTCAGACATATACCACCATCTTTGGCAGCTTGGAGAGAGAGAACCAAAGCAGATCTCCTTTGGCTCAAATTTAGAGTGGACAAAGCTCATTGGGATTACATAACTTTATTTGCCCTCTCTTTGTAATTGAGTCCCCTCCACTGATCTCTTCAGACACTCACTCTTTCGATCTAGCTTCTCCTAGTTTATACTTTGTTCTTCCTTCCTTGAGGGCTTTCCCTCAAGAACATGTACATATTATGTAACTCTGTTTTGATTTAATGCAACACAGTAGGAGCCTCTCCTACTGTTTTCAAGGTAAAAAAAAAGGTCAGCAACAGAATGCCTCGGTGCATATTGGTAATTTCAATAACCAGGGTAATGGTGGCAAACGTAAACACCCCGATGGCGGGTCAGATTTTGTGGCTAACACCAACACAAGCTACAAGAATCAACGCTGCAATGGCAAGCCGCCGTATGCTAGGGGAAAGCCTAAGAATTATGAGGAAGCTCTTAATGGGCCGTGTCCCAAGCATAGTTATCCTAACAAGCCGTCTTCTCATGCTTGGAAGGATTGTTACATTATGCAGGAATACCAGAACCAGTCGTTTCAACAGAATCATGGCAACGGTAATGGGCCGCCAGGCAGGTCAGCCTCTGGAGGTTTCCAGGGAGCCTACTTTGGTGGTGGCGGCTCAAATTCTGGCTATCAGGGCCAAGGGAACAATGGTGGTCATAATCAGCAGTCCGGTCATGGTAATCAGCAGCAGAATAACTAGTCTGGAAATCAGAGTAATCCTAACCAGCTCAACAGTGTCCAGTACCATGTTTTTACTACAAGCACTTGCAAGCGTGATCGGAAGGTCCATAAACAGGCAGTTAATGCGGTTGAGCCGGCGGTGCTGCAATATTTGAATTGGTCCGAGCACACAATAACATGGAGCCGGGCGGATCACCCGCCCCGTGTTGATGATCCGGGTCGTCTGCCCTGGTAGTGGCCCCTCAAGTGGGCGGTTACAAATTCACTAAAGTACTTATGGATGGTGGAAGCAACATCAACATATTGTACTATGACACTTTCCGACGAATGAGTCTGATAGAGAAGGATCTCAAGCCGTCTTCTATTGTATTCCACGGAATTGTACCTGGCAAGTCGGCTTACCCGGTCGGGAAGATTGCTCAGGAAGTGGCCTTTGGTGATGAGTATAATTACAGGGCAGAGAAATTGTGGTTTGAGGTGGTCAAGATAAAGAGTCTGTATCATGCATTGTTTGGACGGCCGGCTTACGCCAAATTCATGGCTCGCCCTTGTTACATATATTTGCAGCTTAAGATGCCAGGGCCACGAGAGACAATCATGGTTCATGGCAATCTCAAGATAGCCTTGGAGTGTGAAGAAGGAGATGCTGCTTATGCTGAGACGGCTTGTGCTGCTGAAGAGCTGAAGTTCTACAAGGACAATGTTGACCCGGCCGACATGACACCTCTTAAGAAGCCCACCACCGAGAAGGACCCTCTGCTCAAGTTTCAATAGGCAAAGGACACGAAGCAAGTTGATTTTCTCCTCGGTGATTCTTCTCAGCAGTTCACCATTGGGACTGGGATGGATCCCAAATAGGAAAGCATGCTCATCGAGTTCATTCGTGAGAATCGGGACATCTTTGCATGGAAACCTTCTGACATGCCGGGTGTACCGAGAGAATTCACTGAGCACCACCTTAATGTGGATCCTAAGATGAAACCGGTCAGACAGTTCCTTCACCGTTTTAATGAGGAGAGGTGTCAGTGCAACAAACCCCAGGCGTGTGTTGCCCGGACTGTACACAGGCTCAAGAGCAAGGTTGCAACATCCAAGACGAGACCAAGACAAATAGATAGCTCTTTGAGAAATCAAAGGGCGGATCAAGAAGACCAAGACCAACCAAGTGAGCAAGATATCACTGAGGGAAAACCTCCCTTGCCGGGCAGGCGAGCCTGGCGGGGTCAAGGACACCCAAAGGACAAGTCTCAAGACACCCTCGGCAAGCCTGCCGGGGACGCCGAGGGCGGACTATCCCGCCAAGGCGCCACCGCTCCACCTCACAGCAATGCAAGTCAACTATCGGTGCGGTGTCGATCCCCCAAGTGATTAAGTGGCTGTTATTTGGCACGTGGCAGCCATTTTCGAGGAAGATCACCCCTAAGTGACGCCCGTCCAGGAGACGTGTCATGCAGACAGGCGAGAAGGTGGCTGAATGGTGCGGCAAGGCTGTCAGGCTACACCCACAATGTGACACTAAGCGGTACATTTAATGTGCCTTGTCCTATCTGCAAAGTTAGGTATGATAGCACTGTTTGCTATCCAATCAGTACGTAATGACTCATTTGCCATTGTGGTGACCCCTTGACCTATAAAAGGAGGGCCGTGGCAACCTTAGAAAGGATTCGGACCCCCGTACACTCATACGCGCGTAGCTGCTCTCATCCCAAGGCGACCTTGCCGGGCTAGAGCGTTGTGTCTCCACCACGTTCCTTTCATCAATCCACCAAACCAGGAGTAGGGTTTTACGCCTCTCGGCGGCCCGAACACTGGGTAAAAACTGCTCGTGTCATCGCTGTCGTGCTGCTCTACGGTCTCCGCTCTTTGTGCAATGTGCTCTTCCCCCTTGCCGAACCACAAGGGGTCGATGGTCCCATAGGTGGCCATGTTATACCACGACATCTTTGGCGTGCCAGGTAGGGGGAAGCGCTTGCGCGAACCCGAGGGTGTAAGCAGTGCATCATCTTCATCATCATTTTCTTCATCAATGGCTTCATCATCCATAGCGCCCAAGAAAAAGTCCGGTGCTGCAGCTCATCCATCCACCTCGAAGGCCCCTTCGCATGCGGCCACTAATGCTGTGGGGGCTACGGAGGCACACGGGGATGTGGGCACTGCGGGGGACATGGCCAGCGCAGGCGGCGTCGTTGCCATTCCCCCTGCGGCCGAAATGGGAGCGGGAGGTGCCAGAGAAGGACAGCGTCAACAGCATCCCAGCGGCCATGCTCCACAGGATGCGGGTGGAGAGATTATTCCATCTCCACCTCTCCGCCGACTGAGGAATGCAGCCGCAGCGATGGCACTCGCTTTGGGGTGAACCGCAACCCTCTGGCCGCCCCCGCTGCGGGTGCGGCTACAGGGCACGCGCCACCCCCAGGACAAGCTAGCCGAGACGATGCGCTGAATGGGGTCGCCAATCCCCAAGCACATCCACCTCGTCGCCATGCCACCCTGGCGACCGGCTCGCGGCAACGAGAGCATTGCGCCGTCACTATCGGCACCGTCAGAAGCCAGGCGACGTCACGATCTACGTCGTCGTCTATGCCGAGCACCGCTTCGGAAGCCATGGTGCGGGCCCAGCTCTTGTTAAGATTTCCACCGGTGGCCGATCAGATGGATGAGTGGAGAGCCACCATTCAGGGCTTGATTGGTTTCGCAGAGGCGGGAGGATCACAGGTGGGAGGCCCGCCACGGCATCCACAGGCGGTGATGACAGCCCGAGCCGCTGGCCGTACCGAAGGGGCCACCCCCACGGTGCAATCCCCTTCCCGACAGCCAGTGTAGGAGCCACAGCCAGAGCCATGCGGCCAAGAACCTGACAACATATCGATGGCTTCGTCTGATCCCCGGGCACGTTGAGACCAGCAACGAGTCCTGGAAGACGGGCGGAGGGAGGACGCGCGCAAAACCATCGAACGACGCCGCGAAACCCGCCGCCAGTCTGATAGGCGCAATGGCCCCGATGTCGACGAGCCCGTGCCCGGTGGAGATGGATACCTGCCTTTCGAGGTTGGGTGCCCCGCCTTCACTCGTGAGCTGCGGCAAGTCTGTTGGCCATCTGCCCATACATTCAAGCTAGAGATACCAGAAAAGTACGATGGAAGATTGAACCCGGCAGAGTTCTTGAGCATCTACACCATTGTTGTTCAAGCTGCCGGAGGAAGAGATGAGAAGGTATTCGCCAACTACTTCCCTTTGGCACTCAAGCCAAACGTGAGGTCGTGGCTGATGCACTTGCCGGAGAACTCCATCTCGACCTAGGCCGACCTATGGCATGAATTTGTTGTCACCTTCACGGGCGGTCATCAAGAATCAGGGCGGCCCAGCAACTTGCAGCTCCTCCCACAGAAGGAAGGAGAGAGTTTGTGGAAATACATGTGGAGGTTCAGCCGGGTGCACAGGAACATTCCGGACATCCACTCGGCAGCTGTGATAGCTGCATTCCAGTCCAACATACGCAATCGCAGGATACATTCCAAGATAAACGCCCGGCTGCCCAAGACCGTGAATGAGCTGTACACTTTGGCGGATAAGTGTGCCCGAATGGAGGAGGGGAGGCGTCTCCCCAGTGAAGAAGATGGCGTCGATGTTGACTCAAAGGACGACGATGATGCCACCAATCAGAAGAAGAAGAACAAGAAACACGACAAGAAGCGCAGGGATAAGGCAGTGCTACCTGTCAAAGGATTGAGTACTCATAGTACCGGCAAGAAGGCCAAGACCGAGGCTCCCGGCAAGGAGGTTACCGCGTGCGCTGATTGCCGGGAAACCGCGGCTGCTGAGAAGGCTGGGAAGGCTGATAGGCCGTATTGCAAGATCCATCGGACCGAAGGCCACGATCTTCAAGAGTGTCATCAAGTTGAACAACTCGTCAAGAAGCAGAAGGCTGAGTACGAGAAGCTCGACAAAGAGAGAGATTAAGATGGCATTGGCGGGAAGGGCCGAGGCGGTAGAGGAGGATGCCCCGTCAAGGCCCCTCAGTATCAAGGGAAACCTGCCATAGGCCATGAGAAGAAGGAATGCGATGATGAGAGTGATGAAGGAGATGAAGAGGAAACCAGTGAGCAAGAGTTCTAGAAGGCTACTGACGCCCTATTCATTGACAGAGTTGCATCCTTGCATTCCTCTCACCGCTAGCTTAAACAGTGGGCGCTTGAGGTCAATGCCGTGGAGCCAGCGGCAGATTCTCGAAAGCCACTCAAGTGGTCCTGCACGCCCATCATCTTTGATAAAGAGGATCACCCTGACCGCACCACCGCAGTAGGGTGTTTGCCATTGTTGGTTTCACCAACAATCCGCAACCACAAAGTCACAAAGATGTTGGTTGACGGCGGGGCCGGGTTGAATCTGATTTCGCCCAAGGTCATCAACAAGCTCTAGATCAGAACAAAGAAGAGCAGGGCAGCAGAGACAATTCCAGAATCACGGCAAGGAAGAAGGTGGTGCAATGGCCAGTGTACTTTGTCAGTTCCCTACTACAGGGGGCTAGATCAAGGTACTCTGGCGTGCAAAAGTTGATCTTTGGCCTCATCATGGCCTCAAGGAAACTACGCCACTACTCCCAAGCCCACGAAATCATGGTTGTTACCCGCTTCCCCTTGCAACGCATCCTGAGGAACCCTGAGGCCACTAGCAGAATAGTGGAGTGGGATTTGGAGTTATCAAGCTTTGGTTTGAAGTTTGAGAGCACATCAACTATTCAGAGCAGAGCGTTGGCGGAGTTTATTGCATAATGGACACCAACTCCAGATGAAGAGACGCCGGAGACAATTTTTCCCGGCAGGGAAGCACCCCAAGATTGGATCATGTACTTTGATGGTGCCTTCTCCCTACAAGGTGCGGGAGCTGGCGTGCTTCTCATCGCACCCACTGGGGAGCACCTCAAGTACGTGGTTCAAATGCATTTCCGCTGGGGGAAAGCTACCAACAACACCGCAGAATATGAAGGACTCCTTGCCGGGCTCAGGATCGCAACAGAACTGGGAATCAAGAAGTTGATCATTCGTGGAGACTCACAACTTGTGGTGTGGCAAGTAAACAAGGTTTATTAAAGTCCATTGATGGAGGCATACGTGGAGGAAGTGATAAAGCTGGAGGAGCGCTTTGACGGATTGCAAACAGAGCACGTACCCCGTGCTGAAAATAGCATTGCTGATCATCTGTCAAAGTGCGCTGCGCAAAAGCTTCCTGTGGAACCAGGGACTTTTGTTCCCCACCTGACTCAGCCCTCCGTATCCCCAGTAACAATGGCCAGAAAGAGGAGAAAAACTGGACTCCGGCAAGCCTCTCCCGGCAGAGCTTCCTAAAGCCCCCAGCAGAGAGGTTGGCGGGAACAACTCCACTTTGCTTGGCAAGCAGCACCCTCCCGCCGAACTTTCAATTCTCGCGGTTGAGGCGTGCGCTCCCATGAACGAGGAGGTGCTGCTAATCCTTTATGTCGAGCCTCAGGCTCCAACTTCGCATGGCACATAGTCCATTACCTCCAAACAGAAGAACTTCCCACAAAGCAAGAGGAAGCTGAAAATTAGCCCGAAGGGCAAGTATGTATCAGTTCGTCGATGACGTACTATACAGAAGGAGGCCCAACGGTGTGAAATTAAAGTGCGTTTGCCGGGAAGAAGGGAAGGAACTGCTGGCGGAGATACACAAAGGCATGTGCGGCTCCCATATTGGATCAAGGGCCCTGGTCGGAAAGGCTTTCCGGCAAGGTTTCTACTGGCCCACGACCCTCCAAGATACAATCGAGCTAGTCACCAGATGTGAAGCCTGCCAGTTCCACTCCAAGAATATCCATCAACCTGCTCAAGCTCTCTAGACGATCCCTTTGTCATGGCCCTTTTTGGTCTGGGGGCTTGACATCTTGGGCCCTTTCCCCCGAGCTACCGGGGCTTTGAGTTCTGTACGTCGCCATCGACAAGTTTACAAAGTGGCCGGAAGTGGAGCTTGTGAGGAAGGTGACCGCGCAGTCAGCTATCAAGTTCTTGAAAGGATTGGTGTGCCGTCTCGGAGTACCCGCCAGAGTCATCACTGACAATGGCACCCAATTCACAAGCCGCGCCTTCATGCAATACATTCATGCCCTCGGAAGCAAGGTCTCATTTGCCTCTGTTGCTCATCCCACAAGCAATGGACAAGCTGAGAGGGCGAACGCTGAAGTGCCGCGAGGACTCAAGACAAGAACATTTGATAGGCTGCAGAAGTGTGGCAGGCGATGGATTGACGAGCTGCCGGTGGTTCTTTGGTCCCTCCGTGTGACACCAAATCAAGCTACCGGCCGGACTCCCTTCTCCCTAATCTATGGGGCAGAAGTAGTGATCCCCACAGAACTCATATACGGATCACCTCGAGTACTTGCCTACGATGAAGTAGCGCAAGAACAACACCGGCGTGACGATGTTGTGCTACTTGAGGAGAACCGTCTCCGGGCTGCTACGCATGCTACATGCTACCAGCAAGCCCTACGTCGCTATCACAGCCACAGGGTTCATGCCCGGAGCTTTGAGGAAGGCGACCTTGTCCTTAGGCGTGTTCAGTCTGCCAAGGGTGCAAACAAGTTGACGCCGAAGTGGGAAGGCCCTTACCGGGTAGTACGAGTCACCAGACCCGGTGTCGGGGTATTCTCGCGACAGATGCCAGGGGGTGGCTTATCATGGGTGGAGCCAAGAGGACGTCGTCGGGCCCTGGAAGCGGGAGTGAGTACGAGCTCGATCGCACACGAGGCGTACCCAGGTTCGGGGCTCTCCGGGTAGATAACACCCCTAGTCCTGCTCTGCGGGGTCTTTGCATGATGACCATGATCAAATGGTGGCTACAAGGTTGCTCCTTGAGCTGCGCTGCTAGAGGAGGAGGAGGAAGGGCAGAGCTGCTACCTTGCTCTCCCTAGCTATGGTGTGTGTGAATGGCCTGTGTGCTGGACCCTTTGCATGGGTGATCCTGGGGGGCTTATATAGGCCTGCTCCCCAGGGGTACAATGGTAACACGGCCGAGTGTAGGACCCGGACGTCAGTGTCTAGGGTCGCCGGGTTCTCCGCTGGCTGCTGGGGCCCGCCTCCGGAGGGCCCCGCCGGCTGCCGAGAATCTGGCCGACAGGTAGGGCCCGCCGCCTGCCGGCCACGCTGATTGCCTTTTGCTGTAGCGTCGTACTTGATGACGGAGGCCTTGTCAGGAGTCGTATGGCTACAGTTTTGCCGTCTGACAGGTTGGTGGCCGCTTGGTCAGCGCACACTGTAGCCATGCTCCATCCCATCAGAGCAGGTGTGTGCGGACTTCGAGGGGGGGGGGGAAGGCCGCCTGCTGGGGGCCGGTCCACCCCCGAAGCCGCCTTCCAGGAATGCGCCATCTTCTAGGAGCTCATGGACAGGTAGGGCCCGCCGCCTGTGAGCCGTACTGATTGCCTTTTGCTGTGGCAGGGCCCTTGCTGACGAGGGCCATGTTGAGGGTCGCATGGCTACAGTCCTGCGCATGGCAGGTAGGTGACCGCTTGGTCAGCTCGCACTGTAGCCATGCCCCCCGGGATTTGGGGGAGAGGGTGGCCCTGTAGCCATGCTCCGTCTCGTCATAGTGGTTGAGTGCAGACGCCGAGGGGAGGAGGGTCCGTCTGCTAGGAGCCGGCCTCTCCCCGAAGCCACCTCCTAAGAGTGCTCCATCTTCTGGGAGCTGGCCACTTGTGCCCAGCCGACCCGAGGAGCCGGCTGCGTGTTTGGAAGGCATGAGGGGCTTTGCTAGCTCTAATGTCTTGAAATGCTAAGAGGTGTGGATGAGGCTACCCATGGTCAATCCCTCCGACAGTAGTCCCAGAAGCTGGTGAGGCGCCGCAGCTCAAAGCCGGAGTGCCTTAGCAATTTCTTCCTCTGAGTGATCCTGTTCCCTTGCTTCGTCCGGCTGGGAGAAGCCGTCCGATAGGAGCCGGCCGAGGCAAAGCTGGCCGCCTAGTGAATTTGAACCGTCGTGGCGGGCGCCGAGCTGACACCATCAGGTGGCGCGCTTGCCGCCCGTTGCTCGCTTGCTACGCGGCCCCAGCAGGCTAGGCCGGCCTGCCAGCCCACACGTGCGACGGGACGTCGCCGCAGGCCCGGGCCCACCACTACAGGGCCTCGGCACGCACGCGGATCCGCTGCGGCCGAGGTGGGCAGTTGCCCTTCCGGGGCATAACGATCACACGTCTTTAAGGCGCGGGATTTACAGGGTCGTGCGGGGCGTGGGTGCAGTTAATCCCCATGTTCCCCATGACCGGCCGCTTCGGCTCCGCCGCCGTTGCAGTATAAGTAGAAGGGAGGGGGTGCGGCCAAACGCACGCGCCCCCCTCCGCTCTTCTTCTTCTTCTTCTCCTTTCTCCTCGCTGCCACTGCGCTGCTGCGCCGCCCGCCACCGAAGCGCCACCGCAACTCATCGTCGCCTAGCCTCGCCGCGCCACCGCAGACTCGCCACCTCCCGACCTCGCCGCGCCGCCGCCAAGTCGCCACGAACCATGGCGCGAGGCGAATGGGACGGCTCGAATGTACACGATGGGCACGTCGAGTTCCTCCACGCGACGCGATGGATGCCCAACAAGGCGTGTGTGGGGGAGCTCCTCCCGGACGCGCGGGAGATCTTGCCGGCGCCGCGGGCCGGTGAGTACGTCATCTTCCGCAGCCACTTCCTCCGTGGCTTCGGCTTGCCGGCGAGCGCCATCCTCCGCGAGTTCCTCGACTTCTACCGCCTTCAACCTCGCCACCTCATGCCTAACACAGTGGTGCTCCTCTCTACCTTCGTCACCTTCTGTGAAGGCTACCTCGGCGTCCTGCCCACACTCGAGTTGTGGGGCAGGTTCTTCTACCTTAAGCTCGGTACCGCGGCCAAGGGCGAGCTGGCCCAGTGCGGTGCTTGCGTCGCCGTGCGGCGCACCAGCGCCGGGACCCGATTTCCCCCCGTCGTCTTGCACGAGTCGGCGAAGTTGTGGCAGAAGTCATACTTCTATGTCCACAACCTCCACCCGACTCGTGACTACGTCAACCTGCCGGCCTTTGCGCCTGGCCCGCCTGCTGACCCGCAGAACAATTGGGGGCAGCAGCCCAAACCGTTGCCGGCTGCCATCACTAACACCCTCGACCGGCTTCATGAGATGATGGACTCGGAGGGGCCCCAGCCGGTGGACCTGCTGGCCGCCTTCGTCCACTGCCGAGTGTCGCCCCTCCAATTCCGGCCGCATCCGATCTGCGATATGAGCGGCCACCGGGACCCCTGCCGGATGTCAACGAAGGAGCTGCCGACTATTGAGGTGGTCCGGCATGTTAATTACTTTTCCAACAGCCAACTGAGCGAGACCGACTGGAGCTTTGGCAAGCCACGGTATAGCCGCACCAATCGGCCGCCTGCGGTTAGTGTTTGGTCCCCTTTCTTCTCTCATGCTGTGCTCTTCATCTACCTTGACCACCTGAACGTGGCGCAGCGCTTCGCCGGCCAGGCAGCAGCCGCCGCGCCGGCTCCTGGCCACCAATGGATGGCAGACCGGGAGGTGAGCGACGTGGGCGACCCCGAGCTGGGGGCGGCCGCATGGAAGGAAGACGACGCCGCCGGGGGAGGCAGCGCTGGAGCAGGTGGAGCCGCAGGAGGCGACGTCCGGGACTGGCCGGATGACGATGAAAACGGCGACGGGCAACGCCGCCCTGAAGGCGCCGACAGGGCGGGTGCCGGCTCCTCAGCGACGTGGCCGACAGGCGGGGCACCCGGCTCGTCTAAGCGCCGCGCCGACGCGGGGATATTCGGCAGCAGGCCGACCAAGAAGGCCAAGTCAACGGCCACCACCAGGCGGCAAGAGGCCGCAAAGACAGCTGCCGTCCGGAGGACCCCGAAGGAACGCCCACTGGTGTCCGTGTGAGTGCTCTTACTGCTCTTGTCTTGATTGTTTCGTCTTGGTTTTTCCTCTCTTGCGAGTTTCTTATCTTTTGCTTGCCTTGACGAGCAGGGCTCCCCTTTTTGTGTCGCGGGCTCCATCCGCCTCGCTGATCAGAGCAGCAGGCAGCTCTGAGGAGGCCCGCCGCATGGACCCGGCCGCCGCCATTCAGGAGGCGACGGAGAAGAACGAGCGAGAAGCGTGGGAGGAGCGGGAAGACACCGCGCGACTGGAGGCCGAGGCAGCGACTGCAGCGCAGGCGGAGGCTAAGGCTGTGGCCAAGACGTAGGAGGAGGCTGCGACCAAGGCACAGGCGAAGGCCGATGCCAAGGCCGCGGAGGACCTGGTCCGCGGCGAGGTTCCGGAGGCTACCGACATGCAGCAGCTAGAGCCACCGGTGGTGGAGGATCGGGCGCCGGCTGGAGCAGCTGGAGCTGACCAGGCGGACCCAGAGCAGGGGGCGACCGACCCCATCATCCCGGAGGATGCTCAGCGCGTGCCAGGTGCTGACAAGCGGGGCAATGACGACCAGCACCTCCCCGCGCCTGCGCCCATCGCGGGCTGCTTCTGGGCTGAGGCCGATGGAGGTTGGGGCCGCGAGTTCGCCTATGCCTGACACCGAAGCCTCGAGCTCTACTCCACGTGGCTGGGCGCCAGGAGCTAGCCCAGCCGCCCTGAACGTTGCAGTGCAGGACGTCCTGGACAAGTTCAACGCCCACGGTGCCACCCTTCTGCAGGCCAGGAACGAGATGCTGGCGATGTAGACGTCCATCCAGGTACGCTCTTGATCTTGCTTTTTATTTTTTCAATCTTCAGCGGGGGCGCGCCAGCGCACCCACTGGGTGTAGCCCCCAAGTTCCAAGCCGTCTGCTGAGCGGGTGGGTTGGAACTTCAAGGCATGTTTCTAAATGTTGAAGTGTTGCTCTTGCTGCAGGACTACCACAACCTGCGCGCGGCCGCCTACAACTCCCAGAACCAGCAGCTCGCCAACCGGATTGCTGATCTGAACAAGAGCCGCGGTACATAGGCCGGCTTTCAGTGGGGGCGCGCAAGCGCACCCACTGGGTGTGGCCCCCGAGATTCGGGCCGACTGCTAAGCAGTCGGGCCAGATCTTCCGGCGACTTCTTGGTTTCATCGATGTTGACGTTTCTTTCTTGCTTTTGTAGAGGCCGCCCAGCTGCGGACGCGCGTGTGCGAGCTCGAGAGCCAGCTCTAGGCCAAGGAGGGAGAGCGCAGCCAGGCGGCCGCAGAGCGCGATCAGCTTGCGAAGGAGCTGGCGGACCACGCGGCCCAGCACAAGGAGCAGGTCCGGCAGCTGAAGGACGGGGAGGTGCTCCTCAAGGCCGAGTTTGAGACTCAACGCTCGAACTAGGCCGAGAGGGAGAAGCTGCTGTTGGAAGGTTATGAGGTGACCGAGGCCATGCTTGAAGGTAACTTTTCTTTCTTGCTTGGAGGTGCCTGCTGTTGCTGGAAACCGGCCTCTTATTCCTTTGTTTTCTTTTCGCGCAGATTGCTTTCTGGACCATGCCGGCGTCATCAGCCAGGAGATCGAGGCATGACGCGAAGAGTAGAGGTGGGTGGGCGAGGAGATTGTGCCGGACCGGCCTCGGACTATGGGCGAGCAGTTCTGGGCCGTCCAGCTGCGCCTTGTGGCGGTCCGCCGGCTGCTCCGCCGATTTCAGCACACCGGGTCCCAGGTCTTGGAGGGCCTCTGGCCGGGTGTGCAGGTGCCCCGGACTCCAAGTCGGACCGCCGACTGGTTGGGGGTGGCCGCCGAGCGGCTCGATGCTTGGAAGGGTGCCGCGGCACGGGCAGGCTCCAGGGCGACGCTGGAATTCTTCAAGGCGTGGTACCCAGGCGTGAGTTTGGCTCAGCTGGCCACTTTTCAAAAAGAGGTGGCGCCGGAGCTGGAGGCGGAGCGCGAGGTGATTGCCGAACGCGCGGCAGCCCTTGCCGACTATGCCGACGTCAGTGTCTTCGTCCCGGAGCGGGCGAAAGACGGCACTAAGGTGCCGCTCTCTTGGTTCGGGCTAAACCCGGACGAGGGGGAGGACACGATGGAGGAGATCGCCTCCAGCGACGAAGGCACGGAGGAGAGCGGGGACGAGGAAGGCGATGACGTCACACCAGATGGCGGAGCGACCAGCCGGACTCAGCCCGACCCGGCCTCGGCCAGCAAGCCGTGGGAGACTACGTCAGTAGCCACCGACGCCGACCGGGCCGAGACCCGCCAGCCGGAAGCCCCACCAGCCGGTGCCTCAGCCACCACCGACCTGTCCGAGCAGCCTGCCGCACTTTCGGCCTAGGCAGCCTTTTTATCTTCTTAAATTCTCTGTGTTGTACTTAAGAACAAGTTAATCATGCGCAATTCCACCCACTGGGGGTGTATTAAACTCTGATGAATGCTGGCCTTGGGCCTTTTGCAATGTAAATAACTTATTTTCATATGCTAGTCTCTCTGCCGGGCTCTGGCTCGGTTTTGCCTTTGCTCTTGTTGGCTTTTTCTTTTGCCGCGTTCCTCTGGCCGCCGCCCTGCCAGCCGGATAGCCGCGCTGTGGTCTATGGTCGGGTCTGGGACTTGGCCGTTTAGAATAGACAAGTTACTTTGGCCACCTAGAGCGTAGCTAGCCAAGTGAGAAGCCGGCCGGCCGGCTGCTGGGTAGCCGGACGGGTGAGGCGAGGAGCAGGCTTGGCCTGTATTGGCATTCTTCCTTAGTCATTTTTGGTGTGGACAGCGTTTCTGGCCTTTAGCTCTTGCCAGCCGGATAGTCGCGCTACGAGCTGTAGCTGAGGCGAAGAGAGGGCCTTGGCGTCGGCGCACTACTTAGCCGACTTCGGGTGGTGCCAACTTAGGTCAAGGCGGCGAGCCCCCGGGCCGGCTGACTGGACCCGGACAGGGCGAAAGAATGAAAGAACATATTCATAGGCGAAGCTTATCATATAGATAAAAAGGTAGCCCCCGAGTGTGCCTCGGGGGACCTGTTGTCTTTGCTTAATACAAAAGGTAGCGTGGTACATACACTGCATCAACTGTAAAATGGGCGGAGAAGGTTCGCGTTCCATGGGCGCTCCGACTCTTGGCCGGCGTTGTCCCTCTTGCGCGTCCTGGGCTTTTGTGCATCGATGAGGTAGTAGGAGTCATTGCCCAGGGCCTTGCTGATGATGAAAGGCCCCTCCCAAGGAGCTGAGAGCTTGTGCTGGCCGGCTATTTGCTGGATCAGCCGGAGCACAAGATCGCCCTCGTGGAAAGCACACGGCTTGATCTTCTTGCTGTGGTAGCGGCGCAGGCTCTGCTGGTAGATGGTGGACCGGCTGAGTGCTAGTAGCCGGGCCTCTTCCAGCAGATCGATGCCGTCCTCTCGCGCTTCCTTGGCTTCCGCCTCCATGTACATGGTGATGCGAGGCGAGTCAAACTCGATGTCCGTTGGGATGACAGCCTCGGCCCCGTACACGAGGAAGAAGGGTGTGAAGCTGGTTGCTCAATTCAGC
The DNA here is from genome assembly GCA_011799875.1 of Thinopyrum elongatum. Taxonomy (NCBI): domain Eukaryota; kingdom Viridiplantae; phylum Streptophyta; class Magnoliopsida; order Poales; family Poaceae; genus Thinopyrum; species Thinopyrum elongatum. The sequence goes on along the minus strand of CM022300.1, from coordinate 263,749,781 downwards.
GTAGTCTGAAGACTCCAAAGGACAGCCAGCAGCTCCTCGATCCAGTAGCCGGCCGAGCGCTCTAGAGGCTCGACCAGCCGGGGCTTGATGCCGGACAGGATGAGGCCGTTTGCTCGCTCCACTTGGCTGTTTGACTGCGGATGGGCAACGGACGTGAGGTCCAGTCGGATGCCCTGCGTCGCGCAGAAATGGGCCATGGCGCCTTTGGCGACGTTCGTGCCATTGTCGATGATGATGTTGTGCGCGATGCTGTATCGAACGGTGATATCCGCGATGAATGTGACAGTAGTCGGACCATTCAGCTTCTTGATTGGCCTCGCCTCGATCCACTTTGTGAACTTGTCCACAGCAACCAGCAGATGGGTCATGCCGCCGCGTGCTGTCTTGAATGGGCCCACCATGTCCAGTCCCCATACGGCAAACGGCCAGGTGAGGGGAATGGTCTTGAGTGCAGATGCCGGTAGGTGCTGCTTGGAGCTGAAGCGCTGACACCCCTTGCACTTGCGGACCAACTCCTTGGCGTCGTCCAAAGCAGTTGGCCAGAAGAGACCATGGCGGAAAGCTTTGGCGACGAGGGCTCTGGAGGCGGCATGGTGGACACATTCGCCTTGATGAATATCCCTGAGGATTCCTATGCCCTTCTCCGGCTCTACGCAACGCTGGAAGACACCAGTCATGGTGCGCCTGACGAGCTCTCTGTTGACAATTGTGTATGCAGCCGCCCGGTGTTGCACCTGTCGGGCCAAGATTTCGTCGACTGGCAGCTCGCGGCTAACCAGAAAATTGAGGATGGGCTGCGCCCAAGATGGCGCTTCAACCACCGTCATGACAGCAACCGGCACAAGGGTGGCCTGGTTGGGAGGCGGCGGGTCGGACTCGGCCGCTGCTTGCTGCGTCGTTGAAGTCCCCGGGCCAACTGCAGCAGTCCCCGGGCCAGGTTCTGGGATCCCCGGGCCGGGTGAGGGTGCTGCAGCCCCCGGGCCGCTTGTAGAAGTCCCCGGGCCAACTGCTGAAGTCCCCGAGTTGGATTCGACTGTTCCAGCGATGGTTTGACAGACGGCTTGCGCAGGAACTCGAGGGAGACGCCAGCTGGGGCGTCGGCTGCTTCGTTGTCGGCCCGTGGTACGTGGAGGAAATCGCACCCGTTGAAGTGTCCGCTCATCTGCTGGACGAGGAAGCGGTAGCTAGCCATGTTGGCATCCTTGGCGTCCCAGTCGCCAGAAGACTGTTGGACAACCAAGTCCGAGTCGCCGTAGCACAGGATGCGGCGGATGCCGATCACCTTGGCTAGCCGGAGCCCATGGACGAGCGCCTCATACTCAGCCACGTTGTTGGAGGCGGCATAGTGGATCTGTAGCATGTACTTGAGCTTGTCGCCTTTGGGAGGGGTGAGGACGATGCCTGCTCCCAAACCGGTGTGCATCTTCGAGCCGTCGAAGTTTATCCGCCAATGCGTGGAATTTGGCGCTGGCGGTAGGTATTGGGTCTCGGCCCAGTCGACAAGGAAGTCGGCCAGCGCTTGGGACTTGATGGTGGTGCGGGGCTGGTAGAGGATGGTGTGGGGAGCCAGCTCGATGGCCCACTTTGCCACCTGGCCTGAGGCATCTCTGTTGCCCATGATCTCGGCAAGGGGGGTGGTGCAGACGACCGTGATGGTGTGCTCTTGGAAGTACTGCTTCAGCTTCTTGGCGGCAAAGTACACGCCATAGCACATCTTCTGGTAGTGGGGGTAGTTCTGCTTGGAGGCAGACAACACCTCGCTCAGGTAGTAGACCGGCCTCTGGACCGGCTGTGCCTTGCCATCTTCTGGGCGCTCGACAATGATCACGATGCTGACGACCCGGCTGGTAGCGGCGATGTAGAGGAACATGGGCTCTTTAGCAGCCGGAGCGGCCAGAACGGGCGGCGTGGACAGCATCCGCTTGAGCTGGAGGAACGCCTTGTCCGCCTGGTCGGTCCACTCGAAGCATGTGGTCTTCTTCATCACCTGGTACAGAGGGAGGGCCTTCTCGCCCAGCCGACTGATGAACCGGCTGAGAGAGGCTAAGCACCCGGTGAACTTCTGGACGTCCCGCAGCCGGGTCGGCTTCTTTATCCATTCAATGGCCTTGATCTTCACGGGGTTGCACTCGATCCCGCGCTCAGAAACAAGGAAGCCAAGGAGCTGGCCGGCTGGTACTCCGAAGACACACTTCTCCAGGTTGAGCTTGATCTGAAGCAGCGGAGGTTGGCGAAGGTCTCCTTGAGATCCTCCAAAAGGGTGCCGCGCTTCTCCGTCTTCACCACAATGTCATCCACATAGACATGGGCGTTCCTGCCGAGTTGCTTAAGGAGGCACTTCTGCATGCAGCGCTGAAAGGTGGCGCTGGCATTCCTCAAACCGAACATCATGGTGATGTACCAGAAGGCGCCGAAAGGGGTGATGAAGGCAGTCTTCAGTCGGTCGGCCTAGTCCAGCTTGATCTGGTGGTAGCCGGAGTAGGCGTCCAAGAAGGACAGCAGCTCGCAGCCAGCCATGGAGTCGATCACTTGATCTATCCGGGGCAAGGCAAAAGGGTCCTTGGGGCAGGCTTTGTTGAGGCTAGTGTAGTCGATACACATGCGCCACTTGTTGTTTTTCTTCAAAACAAGGACTGGGTTGGCAAGCCAGTCTGGGTAGAACACTTCCATGATGAAGCCGGCTGCCAGAAGCTGGGCGATTTCTTCACCAACGATCCTTCTCTTCTCTTCTGAGAGGCGGCGGAGGGGTTGCTTGACCGGTTTTGCATCCGATCTCACATGTAGCTTGTGCTCGGCGAAATCCTTCGGGACACCCGGCATGTCCTTGGGGGGCCATGCGAAGATATCCTGATTCTCATGGAGGAAGTCAACGAGCTCACTTTCCCATTTGTTGTCAAGGGCGGACCCTATGACAGCGAACTTCTCCGGGTGTGCAGGGTCCAAGACGATCTTCTTGGTTTCCATGGCCGGCTGGAAGGAGGCCCCGGTCTCTATGTCCTTGGGGTTAGATGGTATGGCCGGCTGCTCGCTAGCCATAGCCACAGCCCGATCAAGGAGACGCTTCTCCTCGGCGATGACGAGGGACTCAGCCAGCCGACTGCCGGCAGCGGCGCATGTGAGCGACTTCTGGTAGTCGCCGGTAATGGTTATGATGCCCTTGGGACCCGGCATCTTCATCTTCAGGTAGGCATAGTGCGGAACTACCATGAATTTGGCCAGTGCAGGCCGGCCCAAGAGTGCATGGTAGGGGCTGTCCAGGTCGACCACTTCAAACCAGATCGGCTCACGGCGGAAGTGGGTCTTGTCATCGAACAGGACATCATTCTTGATCTTGCCGATTGGGGAGCAGGAAAGCCCGGGGTTGATGCCATGGAACATGGTCCGGCTGGGCAGGAGCTGCTTCTCCTTGATGCCCAGCTTCTCCATGGTGTCACGGTAGAGGATGTTGATGCTGCTACCGCCGTCTATCAAGATCTGGGAGAAACGGCAGGCCCGCCTCTCCGTTGAGAAGGTGGAGTCCACCACCATTGCATAAGCACCTGGCGAGGGCATCACGGCCGGGTGGTCATCACGGCTCCAGGAGATGGGCCTCTCGGACCAGTGCATGAATTGGGGGACCTCTGAGGTGACAGCATTCAACACGCGGTGTTGCTGACGCCGGCTGTGCTTGTCATCGGCTTCACTGGTGAATACGATGTAGGTGGCGTTTGTGTCGGGGAACTCGTCTTGGAGCATGCCGACCGGGCGGGCCGCCGGCTGCTGAGGAGGCGGAGCCGCCGGGCCGGCCAGAGGAGGCGGCAAACCCTCACCCTTGGCGATTCTGGCGAGCCAGTTGCACTGGCGGGTAGTGTGGTTAGACGGCTTCGCGCTGCTGTGGAACTTGCATGGAGCGTCGAGGGTCTGCTCAAAGGAGAAGGCCGGCAGCCAGGCCCCCTTGCCGCCCCGCTGACGCTTGGGGCCAGGTTGGCATGCCGGCTGCTCGTCCTCGACGGTCGCCACTAGCCGGTTGCTGGGCCTTGCGCTTGTTGTCGTTCGGCTGTTGCCGTCGGTTGGAGTCACCACCGGCGTTTGGGGAGCCGGCGGGAGCACCTTCCCGGACGCGTCAACCCAGATCTCCGACTTCATGGAGGAGTTGGCCGTGGCGTACTTGTCCGCCACGACCAGGAGCTCGTCCAATGTAGCCGGCTCGTCGCACAGAAGCTTGTGCTTGCGCAAGGTGCCCTCTCTGCACCCGGCGGTGAAGTACTCGATGGCTTGCACCTCGTGCACCCCTTCGCAAGAGTTGCGCAGCTCTGCCCAGCGTGTCAGGTAGTCACGGGTGGACTCGGTCGGGCCCTGAACGCACATGGAGAGCTGGCATGGCTTGGGGGGCCGCTTGTAGGTGCTGGTGAAGTTGCAGACGAAGACGTCGGCGAAGTCCAACCGACTGTTGACGCTGTAGGGTTTGAGGCTGTTCAGCCATGTCCGGGCTGTGCCCTGGAGCATGAGCAGAACATACTTCATGGCAACGCACTTGTTGCCGTTTGCTATGATGACTGCCGTAGCGTAGTCGGTCAGCCAGTCCTCCGGCTTCACGGAGCCAGTGTACTTGGGAGTGTCTCCGGGGAGTGAGAACCCTTTGGGGAAGGGCTCGTCACGGATGCGGGGGCCGAAGCAGGCCGGGCCGACAGTGTCCTCCTCTTCGATCGCCAGGGGCCGAGCCAACCACTTGATCCGGTGGCGGGCATCATTGTCGCCGACTTCTTGATGGGGGCCCAGCTGGCCCCCGAGAATCGGGTGGTCTACCGGCGCCGGAGAGGCCGGCCTCTCCCTGCGAGGGGGAGGCAGACGCTCATCCTGCTGGCGTCGGTCCTCCACTCTTGGAGGAACTTGCCGGCTGTTGACAACCGTCAGGCAGGTGCGCCGGCTGCGGCTAGCAGCCGACTCCGGGTTCCGCTGGCCGCGGTTGCCGCCGCTTGGGGACCGAGAGGTCGCTCCATGCTCGCGGCGGGGTGGAGGGTTCCGTTTCGGAAGATCGGCCTGCCGGCCGGTTCCCACCACGCGGTTGCACGCTTCTTGCTGCGTGTTCGCAGCATCGAGGAGTTCCTGGAGGCGGTCTAGCTGACTGCACCGTTCATCGCCCTCCAGATTTTGGAGTTCTTCTGCTGCCGCTTGTGCGGCGCACAGGTTCTGCATGGGGGTGTCGTAGATCGGGCGTCCGACCCCCAGCATGCTGGCGATGGCCGCGCCGTGTTGCCGAATGGCGCCGGCTCGGCTAGGCTCAGCCGCAGCCGGCGTGCCGCCAGCTATGCCGTCGATCTCGCGCTGGTTGGCCTCAGCACGGCGCTTCATGGCCGCCATCTTGGTGGCGCTGTCGAGGAGCTTGACGCGGTTTTCTTCTAGCACCGCCGCGTCGGTGTTGGCCCCGACGGGAGCCGCCAAGTCCTGCATTGCTGCTCGCAATGGGTCCTGGATGGCCCCGTCAGAGGCCTGGCTGTGGCCTGTGACCATCACCTCCGCGAAAATGCCGGCGTCGAGCGCGCCAGCAGAGGGAACGCATGTGATGGGAGGGAGCGGGTCATCGATCACCACCACGCCATCGGGGAACCCGTCGGAGGTGTCCGCATCGGAGACGGTGGGCTTCTCGAAAAGCTCAGAGAGGGGGTCGACGGAGTGGAGGGCCTCAGCGTCGGAGGCGGGCTCATCGGAGAGGTTGGCCCTGCCGAAGAGGTTGACAAGGCAGATCGCAAGCAGGCGTGCCGGGCTGGCCGATCCGGTTGGCCGCGACGTGCTCGCCGAAGAGGAAGACGGTTCCCGTCCAGAACGTGTCTCCGGCCGACGCTGCGTTAGGCCCCATGGTGGGCGCCAACTGTCGGGGTATTCTCGCGATAGATGCCAGGGGGTGGCTTATCATGGGTGGAGCCAAGAGGACGTCATCGGGCCCTGGAAGCGGGAGTGAGTACGAGCTCGATCGCACATGAGACGTACCCAGGTTCGAGGCTCTCCGGGGAGATAACACCCCTAGTCCTGCTCTGCGGGGTCTCCGCATGATGACTATGATCAAATGGTGGCTACAAGGTTGCTCCTTGAGCTTCGCTGCTAGAGGAGGAGGAAGGGCGGAGCTGCTACCTTACTCTCCCTAGCTATGGTGTGTGTGAGTGGCCTGTGTGCTGAACCCTTTGCATGGTTGATCCTGGGGGGCTTATATAGGCCTGCTCCCCAGGGGTACAATGGTAACATGGCTGGGTGTAGGACCCGGACGTCAGTGTCTAGGGTCGCCAGGTTCTCCGCCGGCTGCTGGGGCCCGCCTCCGGAGGGCCCCGCCGACTGCCGAGAATCCGGGCGACAGGTAGGGCCCGCCGCCTACGGGCCACGCTGATTGTCTTTTGCTGTAGCGTCGTACTTGATGACGGAGGCCTTGTCAGGAGTCGTATGGCTACAGTCTCGCCGTCTGACGGGTTGGTAGCCGCTTGGTCAGCGCACGTTGTAGCCATGCTCCATCCCATCGGAGCAGGTGAGTGCGGACTTCGACGGGGGGGGGGAAGGCCGCCTGCTGGGGGCCGGTCCGCCCCCGAAGCCGCCTTCCAGGAATGTGCCATCTTCTGGGAGCTCACGGACTGGTAGGGCCCACCGCCTACGGGCCATACTGATTGCCTTTTGCTGTGGCAGGGCCCTTGCTGACGAGGGCCATGCTGAGGGTCACATGCCTATAGTCCTGCACATGGCAGGTAGGTGACCGCTTGGTTAGCTCGCACTGTAGCCATGCCCCCCTGGGATTTGGGGGAGAGGGTGGCCCTGTAGCCATGCTCCATCTCATCGTAGTGGTTGAGTGCAGACTCAGGGGGGAGGAGTGTCCGTCTGCTAGGAGCCGGCCTGTCCCCGAAGCCGCCTCATAAGAGTGCTCTGTCTTCTGGGAGCCGGCCGCTTGGGCCCAGCCGGCCCAAGGAGGTGGCCGCGTGTTTGGAAGGCGTGAGGGGCTTTGCTAGCCCTGATGCCTTGAAATGCTAAGGGGTGGTGATGAGGCTACCTGTGGTCAATCCCTCCAACACCCGGCACAGTCCGTATGGAGACCCGAGATGGCATTGAGTTGCAAAACTCATGGAACATTGAGCATCTCCGTAAGTTCAACCCGTAAGGCACGGCTGTCGGGCCCTGCGCGGCAGCCACCCTTTTGTACAAGCCTTGCCGATGTTGCATGTAACCCTTTGTACAAAGCCAAGCACAGACCCTGAGCAACAGATGAATAAACGAAGCGCTGGGGCCCCCTAAAACTTGCATGCATGCATAAGCATAGCATGATCATGTAGATTAGGGCACATGTAGCATTGTTTTCCTCTACACTAAGCTGCAGGGTTCTTGCCGTGAACCTAGTCCTGAAGAGAAGAAATGAAGACAGGCCTACATATCAGTCCCCGACAAGCCAAGCAGATAAGTTACTCCTTGTCCATACATGTTCTGTAAGGTGAAAACTTGTGCATATGAAAACCTCGTCACCTTCGAAGCATGGGTGCTCCCGTCCTGCGCCCCGAACGTTGCTTCGGTTAGGGTGGTTGTAGTGGCCTTTGACGGAGGGGGTTCAACGAGGAGCTGGTCCCTTTCCATGGTTTTGTGCTCGGCAGGCTAAGCCCTGCGGCAACAAACAAAAGGCACCAGCAAGATAGCTTGCCGGAGAAAACTTGTTTACTTAAACGTATAAAGGCATCTCGCCTCTGCATGGACATGACACATGCACAAGTACCCGGCAAGGCTTGTATTTTTCATTAATATGCGATAAGCAAGTACAGATCTTACAGGACACAAACATGGATAAAGAAGATTAATAATTTAGACTAAAGTTTGGCAAATGCCTACACATTTTAGACTGAAAAAAGATAAGTGCCCCATAATCCCTTTCTTGTCCCTCTCCTCCTAGGAACTACAGTGGGAGGTCAAGAGGGCAAAAGGGGTGCCTGAGCAGAAGCCCAGCCCGATCCCGTCAGGGCTTGCCGGGCGCAGCCTGACAAGATCGGGAATGGTGAGGCTGCGAAGGAGAGGGACAGGGGGAGCAGCTCGGCGGTGCCCTAGTCACCACCCCCAGGGCCAGCAAGAAGCCCCAGCACAAGTGCCGACGAGGAGAGCCACCGGAGCTCAGCTGGAAGACTGCTGGTGGAGGCGAAGGCACCAAGAGAGCGACCCCCTCCCCGGCAACTGTCCTGAAGAGGCCGGTGATGATGGTGCCGGGGAGGGAGGGGAAGAGCGGAAAGACGAGGCAGCGGGCCGGCAATACGAGACGAAGGCGTCGGTGCCATCGTACTCCGACCTGACGGCCTGCCACCCGCCTTCTCCGTATTCCCTCATTTTTTTCTCATCACCACCGCTCCAGGAGGACGCCGGCCCCTTGGCCCATCGCCTCCCCCGGGGAAATAGCAGACGACGGCGGCATCCGAGGTACGCGAAGAGCACTGCTCCCCACCTTGGTGGGTAGGAAGGTGCCGCCATCTTCAACGTCAACCCTGACTCCGCTAGAAGGAGCAGTGCTGGGATTACCAAGGATCCAGAACACTGCACCCCAGACAGGTGCTGGAAGCCCTAGGAGCCTCGCCATCGGGATGACGAACCTCGGCGACCTACGGCCAGGACAAGCACTCCCCGTCAGGCGGCCGGCTCGTGTGGGGAAGACGGGCGCTTCACCATTTTGGGGAAGCGTAACGCCTCCCACACCGTGTGGTTCGGCGCCCACACCTTCGACCGCCGCATCTCCTACAGCCCCGGACCAGACTCACTCCCCGAGCATCAGCACGAGCGTTCGGCATCATCGACCCCGAGCTAGAGCCTGGGGCCTGGCCCCGGTCTCTCCCCCTCAACATAACAAAGGAGAAATCAAGGAATGAAAGAGGGGAGGTGCATGGATGGACACTTCTGCTCCTTCTCACCCCCTTCTTTATAGGCGGACTGGGGCTGGGGGCTGATCCCTCACCCCCACCCCAGAGGGGTTCTTTCTGATCCGACTCATCTAAACTACCACCCACGGCCGGATCCGATTGTCGTCCCTTACACCAACCCAAGAATATCGGGGCCCTACAATGACACTCTCTCCCGCACCACGCGCCTCTGTTACCTACCCCACTCAATGCATGCGGCATATGTGGCAAAGGATAAGGGCGTGGTGGGATGAGTGAATTGGCAGTTACTCCCCCATGTGTGAAAGTCATTCACGGGCCATTACAGAGATGGCCCCACTGCAATTGGCATCATGCGACGAGCGGAAAAACCGGAAACTGACTCAAGCACAGGTTAGTGAAGAAGCAAAGAAGACCTCAAAGGATGAGCTACCGCAACCCCGTCGCCTGTGTACTAGACAGGGCCTATCCCGATGACGCTCAACACCGCGTTCAGGCCAGGTCGGCTCATGTCGGTGCAACAAAGCCCGGGCGTGTGTTGACCGGACTGTACACAGGCTCAAGAGCAAGGTTGCAACATCCAAGATGAGACCAAGCCGAAGAGATAGCTCCTTGAGAAATCAAAGGGCGGATCAAGAAGACCAAGACCAACCAAGTGAGCAAGATATCACTGAGGGAAAACCTCCCTTGCCGGGCAGGTGAGCCTGGCGGGGTCGAGGACACCCAAAGGACAAGTCTCAAGACTCCCCCAGCATGCCTGCCTGGGATGCCGAGGGCGGACTATCCCGCCAAGGCGCCACCGCTCCACCCCACAGCAACACAAGTCACCTATCGGTGCGGTGTCGAGCCCTCAAGTGATTAAGTGGCTGTTATTTGGCACGTGGCAGCCATTTCCGAGGAAGATCACCCCTAATTGACACCCGTCCAGGAGACGTGTGTCGGTGCAACAAACCCTGGGTCTGTTGCCCTGACTGTGCACTGGCACGAGAACAAGATTACAACAACAAGGCCATGCCAAGAAACAAGAGACCAAGATCTTCGAAGAACCAGCATGCTGATTAAGAAGGCCAAGACCAAGACAAAGAAGCAAGACACCACCAGGAGAAAAGCCTCCCTTACCAGGTGCACACTAACTTTTGGAGCCAGAGACGCCTCGATTTTCAGGATAAATGGATATGCATAAAGATTCATTGTGATGTCATCATGGATTTTTCAGGATTTTTGGATGTGATGTCATCAATGAGAAGATATGACAAATAGCAGGTTTGGAAGAATCCTAAGCCGGCATTTATTGACTAGGAGAAGACACGGTTTTGATTGAAAAACAAGCCGCCAGATTATGAGGTTGGAGATTGACATGAATGCATTCAAATCAATCTGGGGGCTAATGTTGGGGATATAACCCCGCAATAGGACCTGCCATACTAAGGCCAGGTCATCCAGGTGGCCGCTGATGAGCAAGGCTCAAGATAGGTCGTGGCATTGAGGAACAAGTATAGCAGGGCGGTTCACCAAGCGGGCCAGCTTACGGCCTAGTATCCGAAGATGGCGACTCAAGGCCTAGAAGCATAAGCCGCCTGGAGTTTCCTTACTTAGGAAGCAAGACAAGTCACAAACATACTAGGTCAAGGATCATAGTATGACCCGGACTCTTGTAAGCCCTGGGCCTCGACCTGTATATAAAGGCGAGTCCTAGAGGCAGATAAGACTAAGTTACAATCGATCAATAGCTAGGTCAAGCGAATCCGCTCCCTTGTAATTGATCCACAAACAATAGGCAACAAGCAAGAAGTAGGCTATTACCTCGATCGTGAGGGGCCGAACCTAGGTAAACTCGTGTCTCTCGATTCCGATCAACCCCGACAAGATAACCTCCCAGTTATGATGGCCTCACGACTAAGTCCTCACACTAGGACATCTGCCGTGACGAAACCATGACAGGGCTCGTTGCAAAGATTTGACCATGAAGAAATGGAGTTTTCCGGCAAATTCATCAACCAGGATCTCACATTGGGCTTGAGCACCAATGGGAAATAGTTGGCTAGAATCTCTCATCCCTTCCCCCGGGAGCTTGCATGGCGATTGTGGAAATGCCCAGGAATTCTGCCGGGTTGAGCTGGCCGTCATACTTTTCTGGCACTTCAGGCTTGAATGTGCGGATGGACAGCCAGCGGACTTGCCGCAGCTCACGTGTGAAGGCGGGGCACCCAACCTCATAAGGCAGGTACCTGCCAACAACGGGCGCTAGCTCATCGACGGCTGGACCGTTACATTTGTCTAATTGACGGCGCGCCTCCCGGCGTTGTTGGATGGTAGTGCGAGCATCCTCTGCTCATCTGTCTAGTAGCACCTGCCGCTGGTCTGGCAGTGTTCACAGATCTGAGGAAGCCATCGACACATCGTTGAGCTGCGCATTTTGCTGGGTCTGCTGCGTGTACTGGGGCTGCTGTTGGGACTGTTGCCGCGGAGGTGATTGCACCGTGGGCGCACCGCCTGCCACGCGGCCCTCAGTTTGAGCTATGGGTGCAGTTGGTGGGTGCCGCGATGGTTCCACCAACCGGGACCTGTTTGCATTTGCAAACTCAATTAGGCTCCGGATGGTGGCTCTCCACTCGTCCATCTTGTCTACAACTGGAGGGAAATCCAACAACATCTGGGCTCGCGCCATTGCCTCCGTCACCATCGAAGGCATGTTGTAGCACGAAGAGCGCGACGTTGCTCGACTCCTGGTAGACCCAGTAGGAGTGGTGTTACTGTCTTGCCGCTGAACTATGGTAGTGACGACAGGTTGGTGTGGCGGGAGCGCCGCCTGAAGATCTTGAACCTGATCGACAGGTGTCTTGCCGTGAAGGCGCTGTTGTGGAGGTACAACGACACCACTTGGCGTCACCTCACGCCCATCTTGTGACAGACGCGGCGTGTGTCTCGACGTTGTTCCCCCTGCCTCCATTGCCGGAGCTGTGGTAGAGTGAGGGTCGCAGCTCGCGGCTGACCGGATGGGGTCATTTCGATGGCTGCGTCCATCGGTGCATTGAGGTGGTGGGAGATGCTCGCCCGCAACATTCGCGCCATTGTTGCTATCTTCGTGGAGTGGCGAGGGAGATGTCCAGCTCTGGCGCCTCCACCGCCCGTCCTTACCGTGGTGGGCATGGCGACCACACCTCCTGTATCGGCCGAGCCCATCATAGCGTCTGCATCGCCCATGGCAGCAACGCCGCCTGCGGCGCCCGCAGACGATATAGACGGAAGCTTGGACGTGGAGGGTTTCGTCGCCACGGAGCCCTTCTTCTTGGGCGCCATGGATGATGAAGAATGAACCAAACTCGATGAAGCCGACGCACCACTTGCTACATTGGTTTACGCCAATGCGCCCCCTACCTGATGCGCCAAAGATGTCGGCGTGGAGCCGGCGATTAATCGGGCAGAGCTACCCCTTTCTTGTTTGGCGAGGGGGTGCACTCAACGCAAAGAGCAAGAACAACAAGAGGCACATCAGTTTTACCCAGGTTCAGGCTGCTGAGAAGAATAAAACCCTACTCCTGCTTTGGTGTATTGGATGGATGTGTGCACAGATACACGGAGCGCTCTCCCCCGGCAAGTCGCAAGGAGGGGGTAGCTACACGAATACCTACACGTGAGGTTGCAATGGGTTTGAACCCCTGTAATGGTTTCCCTGGCCCTCCTTTTATAGCTTAAGGGGTTACCACAATGGCAAAAGGGTCATTACAGTGGGATTAGATAGATAAAGAACTATCATACCTAACTCTGCTAGTTAGGACAAAAATGCATGAAATGCTTCGCTAGGTGTCGCAGGGAAGAGGAGCCCAGGTAAGGTTGCCGCACCGCCTGCTCAACTACCTCTTATTAGCTTGACACGCTGTTAGGACGGGTGTCGATAAAGGTAATTCCTCTTCCAGCGAGCTGCCACGTGCCCGACAAGGCCCACCAAACCATCTGCGGACTCGACACCTCACCGATGGGTGACTATCTGCTCGGTGAGGTGGAGCGCTGGTGGTAAGCGAAGCCTTGCGAGCTTCAGCACCTGCCGAGCCTTCATCTTGCCGGTTCTGCCTTGCCGACAAGGGCCTGCTTCACCTTTGTAGCTTGTCTTGGTCTTCTTTATGCTCTCCTTGATTTCTCAAAGATCTACTTCCTTTGGTATCGAGTCGTCTCCTGCCAAGGCTGTAACTTGCTCGGGGAGCTTCCACTTGTCTGTGCATAAGTTGGGGTATTATACACCTACATTTAATACACTGACGGCTGCATTGACTTCACGCGCCCACTATTTAAGTTGGTAGTGAGAGGAATGCAAAGATGCACCCTCATCAATGCACATGGCTTCTTTTGCCTTCTGGAATTCATGCTCACTGGATTCGCCATCATCTTCCTCTTCACTCTCATCATCTTCTTCTTTCTTTTCCCTGCCCGTGGCAAGCTTCTCTTTCTGCTGACAGGCCTTGCCGCAGTGCCCTCCTCGGCCACCACGACCCTTCTTACCGGATCCACCAGTAACATCTTCGCCCTTCTTGTACTCAGCCTTTTGCTTTTCAACCAGCTGTTCGACTTGCCTGCACTCCTGCAGGTCGTGGCCCTTGGTACGGTGAATCTTACAGCATAGCCCGTTAGACTTGCCGGCCTTCTTGGCCGTCACAACTACCTGACAATCAGTGCACACGGCAGCTTCCTTGCCGGAGCTCTCTGTCTTGGTTTTCTTGGCAGAACTAGAGGTGCCGGATCCTTCCACGGCCATAACTGACTTGCCCTTGCGCTTTCTACTACGCTTATGGCCTTTATTCTTCGGGGTGGCGGTGTCCTCATCCTCAGAATCGACTTCAGCGCCAGCATCTTTCCCAGGGAGCCTTCTCCCCTGTCACATCCTGATTTTCATGCCACAACATTTAGGACTAATTAGGCATAAAAATTCAATCCAACAAAAACTTTTCTATTGATTTGGTCTTTGCTTTGATTTGGGTTTTGTTGGTTGTTTTGCAAGTGCTCTAAAAATCAAATAAATCCTCCAACTCCTATACTTCTTTCCCTTGATCTGAAACTTTGCCCAATGATCATGCCATGTGTATAGGACATCAAAGTATTTTCTTACAAAAATAATTTGGCCAAAAAGTATTTTCTAAATTAGGTTTTTCAAAACCCCCTGACTTCAGGCTTGAACTACAAGTACCTAAGTAAGGATGTCAAAAAAATTTCAAAAGTTATATTTGACTCCTATTAGTTATAGGACTCCCTAAAACCACCAAAAATATTATTTTCAAAGTTATTTTTATATTTTATTTAAAGGATTTTTCTTAAGGCCAAAAAAGGTCTCTAATAGGTTAAAATTATTTAAATGTTTCAAAAATATTTGAGAAAATTTAGGAAGACTCAGTGGACATATATTGTCCATATATATGAGTTTCAACACATGGTCATGACCAAAATATTGGTCTAATCCCTCAAAAACCCTTTGTGGATATTTCAAGCTTTTGAAATGTTTACAAAGGAAACAATCTCTACTAATTCCAAGAAAATTATAGCATGTCACAAATGCCCTACTTGATGATCCTGCAAAGTCTCATGTCATGGAGAACAAAATAACCAACCTTCACAAAACCATCTCTGTCCTTTTCCAAGTTTGAATAACTTTGCACTACCAAACATGTCCAAATGATCTCAAACTTTGTACACATGCTATAATGGCCTAATCATTCACCTAGGCCAAGTGGTGCATCAAGGAGAACAAGTTAACATGATCAAATCTAGACAAAATAGTTTCTGCCCATTTCTAGGGTTTGGAGAAGTTACATTGGCAAGTTTCTCCAAATGAGCCAAAATTTGGACCACAGTGTCACATGATCATGGCCATCAACCCTGTCAAGTGGCACAAGCAGGACATGAGTGTTGCTAGATCAAACATGGATCAAACCCCTTCTGGCAGAAACTTAAAATCCAAGTTTTGGCCATTTCCACTAATCTCGTTGAGCTGAAATTTTTGCCAGAACCCCTTCTAGTCCCCCTCTACCTCCTGCATGCTTTCCTGCCCAAGGAGAAATGATGAAGGGGCACAGAGACCCATTTTTATTCTCTGGACAGAGGGATTTTCCCTTTCTCTCAGCTCCTCTCTCTCTCTCCCCTCAGCTTTCCAAAGCATCCAAGGCCATCGACCACTTTTCCCACACCTCCTGCAGCCTCTGGACGCAAGTGGCCATGCAAGGACGTGGGAAAAAACACGGCCGAAGACGCGCTCTGGAGCACGCTACCATGCTCCCAACCATTGACATTGCGTCTCCCAACCACCTCGGGCCTTCCCCGCACACCAGTCGAGGGCCCCGACATCCGCAACATGACAGGCGCGTCGACCCCCTCCTCTCTCCCACCTCCTGCGGCGCGTGGCCAGAGCCGCCCGGCTCAGTATATGCGCGCGCGAGCCCGTGGCTCCACCAAGCGCTTGCCCCACTCTCTCTCCCTCTCCGAAGTCCTACTCTACACCCTCGAATGCCGCAAACAGCCCCAAGCCTCCTCCCGTAGCCACCACAGCCAATTTCGCGGGCGCCCGTTGGCCGCGTCCATGGTGAGCCATGGCCTCGCCATATAAGGCCGCCCCAGGCCTCCCTCTGGAGCCCCTTGGCTCTTTCTCCCTCCCAGCGACCTCCTGACCAACCCGCACCTCCTCCCATGCCCTCCAACCTCATCCATGGTCGGAGCCGAGCTACCGGCCATCGCCTAAATTCTCGTCGCCCGAGCCCCCTCCTCTCCACCTATGGGTTTCACTGCATCGCCACTGCCCCCGCGGAGCTCCCCCGCACTCTGGTGACATCTCTTGGTGGCTGTAGTGCCATGCCCACCCTCGTCATAGGCCACGTCCGCCACGGCCGCCGCTCTACTTGACCTGGTCTTCTCCGGCATGCGTGTGACCCGTGGATGGGAGTGCCTCTTCGCGCTGATCATGCCGGTGGGCAGAATATCACTGGAGGCGCCCTGTAGCCCTGACAATCATCGTTGGGAGCAGCTCCTCCCCGCGGCCAGGACGTGCGCGGGAGGTTGAATATGGCCTGCCGCTGGGCCCCACTCGTCAGCGACGAGCTGGCGGGCCCGTCCATTTAAGTGGAGACAGCCTCGACCGGATTCGCTTCCCCCGTGTGAAGACGCACTGCGGTTCTCCGCCTTCGACGTCGCCTACCTCAACAGCACAGCCAAGCCGCTGGGCCGGCCCAGTATGCTCTGGCACTAAGTTCCGCCTAGTGCGTGCAGCCGCTGCCCAGATCCAGCCCATTCTGGTAAATCCTTTTCTTTTTCTTTTTCCGTAAACTTGTAAAATCTCCCAAATATTCAAATAAAGTTCAACTTTGGTGATTCAAATTACTAGTGACTCCATAAATCCTGATCTACCTCATGGTGTATCATGCACATTTTTCCAGAACACTTTTCTTCACACATATTTAATAAATCCTATTTTCTTATTTCTGTTCTGAACTTTAGAAATTGCCACAGAGCCCATCCTAGCTCCAAATGCAATGATTCAAATTCCTGCACACTTCTAAGTTCATAATTTAGTTTATGAACATTTTTCCTTATGCTTTATCTGCCACATCAAATAATGGCCCATCTCTCCATGTATGATCAACCTTGCAGATCCCTAGGAAAATCATTTAAACTACAAATCCAGTGAAACCAATTCCTAAATGCTTCTAGAATCATGTCTTATTAAATGGGTGCCATTACTCATTTTTCAAAAATACATTTTTGTAGACTCCTTGCCAATTCATTAAATCCCTTGATTCCATCATATTGAAATGTTCAAAAATATCTATTGTTCCAAATGCAATGAAACCACTCTGGTTATTTTTCATATAACCAGAGAAGTCCTAGAAAAGTCAAATTATCATTTTTAGAGCACTTTTATTTTTTTTTGCCTTGTTGTGTTACTTATTGTGATTGCTTTGACGATAGTTGACGAAATAGACGGAGTACTTGGAGATGGACCATAAGAGATGAAGACTTTGCTGAGCCAGGCAAGCAACCCTTTGACCATGTCTAAGACACCCTTTTTATGCATGTCATTTAGCACTTTATTATTGTTGCATCGGAAACATGATGAGATGGTAACCACTTTGGTGGGTTGCCTCCGTTACTTCCTTGTTGATACTTGCATTGTGCATGACCCTACCTTCCTATGAGCGTTATGCGGGTGGGAGTAGATAGGATGCTAAAGTAGTTGCTACGCAAATGGGACGGGTATAAGCATGGTGATGGAGACAAAAGTATTTTCAAAGACTTTGCGAAAACCCCGTCGGGTGCCACTAATGCCTGAGGGAGATGTTGAGCTAGGTAACCACTTGATAAAGAAGTCGTGTACTGAGCCAAGTGAGAGTGTTGTTTTCAAAAACGGATTGGTTTAAGTTGCGACTGTTACTCCAGCCAAACATGCGCAACCACATTACCCTTATGTGGGAAAGGGCATTATTGACTACCTAGTTCGTGCTAGCATGGGTGCCCGCATTACTAGTGACGGGACTGGTGTGGACACTCTCGGGACGGGGTCGTGCTTGGTAGGGCACCATGACTATTTTTACAGGGCACCAAACACACCTTTGGTACCCCCGTGCATGAGTTATGTGATGAATCTGGGAGCGAGACTCCGCAGACAAAATTGAATGTGTGAGAATGAATGTGGCACATGGGATGGTACCAATCGAGTGGACACTATGTTAGTCACGACTAGGGAAAGGTAGTGATCAGGTGCTCACCCCGGGTACTTGAGGTACCGCGGGCCGTGGCTGACACGGGAGTTCCCCGGATCTTGTGGGTAAAGTGTGCAACCTCTGCATAGTGTAAATCTATTCGAATAGCCATGTCCATGGTCAAGGATAGTTGGATAACCGCTCTTGGGTTATGTCCATTGTTTACAAAAACCTCATGTGTCTATATGTGTGTATGGGAGAGAACTACTTGAGCCGAGTCGAATGACTTGACATGTTGAATAAGCTAGAGTTCATCCAAACTCTTTTTATGTTGATATCTGCAACCTGTTCACATGGATATCTGAATTCTTATGATGCATGCTTTACAAGTTGTTAGGACATGTCGTTGCACTCAAAACTAGCTTTCTGCAAAATTACCTACTTAGTGCTATATCATGCTTCATTGTACCTTGTTCCAAAACATGGGTTGCTTGCGAGTACATTCAAACGTACTCACTGGCTTGTCCCTGGCTATTTACTTGGCCATGCCTGGAAGAGCAGGAATATGATGAAGAGTTCTTTTGTGACGAACATGTGAACAAGGACACTTTCCCAGTCAGAATGCCTGTTGGGTTAAGGCAGATGGCATGGGTCCAAGTTATTGACGAAGATTTCGGCTGCGACGATATATTCAAGACTTGACCATAATGGTCCTATTTATGTAAGACGGTGTGTAATGGATGTAAACTCTTGGTATTCAGTTCGTGGTGTACAGTGAGCATTGATCCTTGGGATCACTTTGCATGTGTAACCGGTTGCTTCGACAGTATAAGTCGGGATCCCCACAGAGCTGGTATTAGAGTTATCCTGACTGTAGGAAGCCTTAGTTAGCATGGTCGTTAGTTAGGGTAAACCTATTTTTAAAACTATTGCTAATTTTCAAAAAGTATCTACACTTCTCTTCCCTTCTAAGTTTTTCAAAAACTAAGATATATTTTCCTTATTGATCTCTTCCCCTTCAAAACTTTTGTAAACGATCGTTGAACCTGGAGACTTCTTGACCACCGGATTTCTCGTGCTTCTCGAGGATAGCCTTCAGAAGTGCCAGTTTCACCGAACCCCCACTTTCACCTACCATGAGCACTGGATCGACGACACCAAGACGGAGCACCATGTGGGAGTAGTCATGAAGGCAAATGACTCCCCGACAAGATGGTTCTTCAAGTGACCCTGGAGGGCAACATTGGTTCTCGCCGTCAAGGCGGGAACACTGATTGACGGTAAAGGATTACTGTAAGGTCTTCAGCAAACCATCGGCAAAGTAATGCTATGTAGAGCTCCTCCAATCCCCCACTCCCTCAAGTGATAAAGAAGCTCTGATGGATGACGACCAAGAGGAAGACCCAGAATATGCGATCGAGCATTCCACCACATAGGCACGGTTCGAGACTAGGATATGCCAGTCCGTAACCCCTAAGGTAGGATAGGTCGTGTATCCCCTATGCGAAGTTGAGTCCTTGAAATGGTTCAGATAAAAGCATGCTTTTGGTTGTGTTTGTTTTTGCGGTGTGATGGAAGTCACACTTTCCCTTTGGGAACTTGTGAACGACTACATCACCCATTTGGTTTTTAAATGATTTGTTCGACCCTTCCGGCCTTTGCTTAAATGACTTGCGTAGTATCAACCACCTTACTAAGCACCCTATCTATATTGCTTTCCCTATCAACTATCCCAATCATGAGCCATTGACTGCTCTGCAAGGATTTCGGTCGTGACCTCACTAACATCACTAACCAACAAGGAACTGGAGCTTTTCCCCAGGCAGGAGTCAGCCAGGATCAGGTCTAGAGTCAAGCTCCACCATCACCTCTTCCAGGAGAATGTGATCATAGCTCAGCTTCCCCAAGCCTTCCAAGAGGAGTGCCAAGACAGCACTGCAGTCCTCCCAGATGATTGCCCAAGATGTCGCCAATAGCTCGCAACAAGCAAGAAGATGACAAGGATTGTTTCATCTGGCGGAAATTCAAACAGCGTGCATCTCCAACCTTCATCAAGAATAATAACCCTTGGGTTGGAGTAGCTCCTTGCAGACCCTATTTTCTTAAGATCACAAGGTTGGACCTAGTCTTAGGAATGAGTTGGCTCTTCAAGCACCATGGCTCGCTAGAAATTGCAAACCATACTTACACCCTGACCTATGACCAAGGAGTCGAAGTTAAGTTTGCCCCCAACCCCTCCTCTACTCGAGTCACCCAAGTCAATAGTTTTCCGAAGTTGAAATTGGAACAAGTGCTAGTGGTATGAGAATACCCCGATGTCTTTCCTGACGAGTTGCCAGGAATGTCTCCTAACCATGACATCGAGTTCACCAATTGAGCTCATGCCGGAACAAGACCCATCTATAAGAAGCCTTATAGGATGGGATCCCAGGAGTTGGCAGAATTGAAGAAGCCACTGGCCGAGCAGTTGAGAAAAGGATATATTCGCCCTAGTGCCTCACCTTGGGGATTGCATGTTCTAATTGTGGAGAAAAGGGACGGTACCATCCGATTATGTGTTGACTATCATTCCCTTAATAAGGTCACAATCAAAGAACAAGTATCCACTACCCCAGTTCTGGCAACAACTGATATTCACAAGGAGTTTGTGATATACTATGATGCCTCCCGAACCGGACTGGGAAGCGTTCTGATGCAAGAAGACAAATTCATAGCCTACCTTTCAAGGCAATTGCGGACCCATGAAGAGAACTATGCTACTTGTGATCTTGAGCTAGCAGCTATGGTTTATGCCCTGGAGACATGGCGACATTACCTTCTAGGAAAGCGGTGTGAGATATACACAGATCAGAAGAGTCTGAAGTATATTTTCCACTAAAAAAGAATTGAACATGAGGCAAGAAGATGGCTGGAATTGATCAAGGATTACGACCTTAGTGTTCAATAACACCTTGGGAAGGCCAACATGGTAGCAGACGCCTTAAGTAGAAAGGCTTGCTCGATGAATGCCATGATCAAAGAAAGGCAGCCAACTCTGTTTGAGGAGCTGGAATAATTTGGCTTGGTGTTGGCTACGTATGGATACCTAGCCAACCTGGAAGTCAAGCCTACCCTGATGAACGACATCAAGGAAGACCAAAAAGGACATGAAAGCATCGAAGGTGTCGAGAGGAACATGAAGCAAGGCAAGGCCCCAGGATTCTCCGAAGACGAACAAGGAGGTTGTGTCAGATCGAGGTACCCAGTTTACCTCGACATTCTGGAAGAAATTCCAAGGAGCCATGGGAACCAAGTTGTCCGTTAGTACGACGTTCCACCCGCACACAGGAGGTCAGACAGAGCGAGTAAATCAGATACTCGAAGACATGCTCTGAGCTTGTGTCTTAGCATATGAAGCTAAGTGGGAAGATTGCCTCCCTTTTGCCGAATTATCTTATAACAACAGTTATCAGTCAAGCCTCCAAATGGCACCATTTGAAGTGTGGTATGGACACAAGTGCCACACACCCCTCAATTGGTCAGAGACCAGGGAAGGTTTAGTCTTTGGACCAGATGATCTTCGTTAAGCCGAAGAGCAAGTTTAGCTAATCAGAGAACGACTAAAGACCATCAAATCATGACAAAGAGCTATGCTGACTCCCGTCGCCGAGAATTAAACTTCATTGCCGGAGACCATGTGTATCTGCAAATCACTCCTCTCAAAGGAACCAAGCGTTTCCACGTCAAAGGAAAGATTGCACCAAGATTTATTGCCCCCCTTCAAGATCACTGCTAGACAAGAAGAAGTTGTTTACCAGCCGGAGCTACCACCTGAACTATCCGATGTGCACAACACGTATCCCAACTCCGGAAGCATCTCCAAGGTCCTGACAAGCCAAATCTCTTCAAGGACATCGATCACTAGGCCATTGACCTTCAGCCTGATCTGACCTACCGCGAGAGACCCATTTGCATCTTGGATGAAGCAGAACGACATACGCGAAGCCGCACTATCAAGTAATTCCAAGTTCAGTGGAGCAACCACACGGAAACAAAAACAACATGGGAAAGTGAAGACTACCTCAGATCCGAATTCCCGTATCTTTTTAAAGCCTAGTTTAGGAATCTCGGGGACGAGATTCTTGTAAGGGGGTAGGTCTATCAGATCTTGATTTTCATGCCACAACATTTAGGATTAATTAGGCATAAAAATTTGATCCAACAAAAGCTTTTCTTTTGATTTGGTCTCTGGTTTGATTTGGGTTTTGTTGGTTGTTTGCAAGTGCTCTAAAAATCAAATAAATCCTCCAACTCCTATACTTCTTTCCATTGATCTAAAACTTTGCCCATTGATCATGCCATGTGTATAGGACATAAAAGTATTTTGTTACAAAAATAATTTGGCCAAAAAGTATTTTCTAAATTAGGTTTTTCAAAACCGCCTGACTTCAGGCTTGAACTACAAGTACCTAAGTAAGGATGTCAAAAATCTTCCAAAAAATTATATTTGACTCCTATTAGTTATAGGACTCCCTAAAACCACAAAAATATTAGTTTAAAATATTTTTTATATTTTATTTAAAGGATTTTTCTTAAGGTAAGAAATGTTCTTTAATAGGTTAAAATTATTTAAACATTTCAAAAATATTTGCAACAATTTAGGAAGACTTAGTGGACATATATTGTCCATATATATATGAGTTTCAACACATGGTCATGACCAAAATATTGGTATAATCCCTCAAAAACCCTTTCTAGATATTTCAAGCTTTTGAAATGTTTAAAAAGGAAATAATCTCCATTAATTCCAAGAAAATTAGAGAATGTCACAAATGCCCTACTTGATGATCCTACAAAGTCTCATGTCATGGATAACACAATAACCCCATCAAACCCTCTCAAAACCATCTCTGTCCTTTTCCAAGTTTGAACAACTTTGCACTACCAAACATGTCCAAATGATCTCAAACTTTGTACACATGCTCTAATAGCCTAATCATTCACCTAGGACAAGTGGTGCATCAAGGAGAATAAGTTAACATGATCAAATATAGCCAAAATAGTTTTTGCCCATTCCTAGGGTTTGGAGAAGTTACATTGGCAAGTTTCTCCAAATGAGCTGAAATTTGGACCACAGTCTCACATGATCATGGCAATCAACCCTGTCAAGTGGCACAAGCAGTAGATGAGTGTAGCTAGCTCAAACATGAATCGAACACCTTCAGGCAGAAACTTAAAATCCAAGTTTTGGCCATTTCCACTAATCTCGTTGAGCTGAAATTTTTGCCAGAACCCCTTCTAGTCCCCCTCTACCTCCTGCATGCTTTCCTGCCCAAGGAGCAATGATGAAGGGGCACAGAGACCCATTTTTATTCTTTGGACAGAGGGATTTTCCCTTTCTGTCAGCTCCTCTCTCTCTCTCTCCCCTCAGCTTTCCAAAGCATCCAAGGCCATCAACCACTTTTCCCACACCTCCTGCAGCCTCTGGAAGCAAGTGGCCACGTGGGGATGTGGGAAAAAACCCGGTCGAAGACGCGCTCTGGAGCATGCTACCCTGCTCACGACCATTGATGCCACATCTCCCAACCACCTCAGGCCTTCCCCGCGCGCCAGTCGAGGGCCTTGACATCCACAACACGACAGACGCGTCGCCCCCCCTCTCTCCCTCTCTCTCACCTCCTGCGGCGCATGCCTAGAGCCGCCCGGCTCGGCCTATGCGCGCGAGCCCGTGGCTCCACCAGGCGCTCATCCCGCTCTCTCTCTCTCCCTCTCCCTCTCCCAAGTCCTACTCTACGCCCTCGAATGCCACAGACAGCCCCGAGCCTCCTCCCGTAGCCACCATAGCCATTCCCGCGGGCGCCTGTAGGCCGCGTCCATGGTGAGTCGTGGCCTCGCCATGTAAGGTCGCTGCAGACCTCCCTCTAGAGCCCCTTCGCTCTCTCTCCCTCCCAGCAACCCCCTGACCAACCCGCACCTCCTCCCATGCTCTCCAACCTCGTCCTTGGTCGGAGCCGAGCCGCCGGCCATCGCCTAAATTCTTGTCGCCCGAGCCCCCTCCTCTCCAACTATGGGTTTCACTGCATCGCCACTGCCCGACAGAGCTCCCCCGCACTCCAGTTACCTCTCCCGGTGGCTGTAGTGATGTGCCCACCATCGCCGTCGGCCACGTCCACCACGGCCGCCGCTCTCCTTGACCTGGTCTTCACCGGCGTGCGTGTGACCCATGGATGGGAGCGCCTCTTCGCGCTGATCACGCCGGTGGGCAGAACGTCACCGGAGGCACCCTGTAGCCCTGACAATCATCGTCGGGAGCAGCTCCTCCCCGTGGCCAAGACATGCGCGGGAGGTTGAAGATGGCCTGCCGCTGGGCCCTGCTCGTCAGCGACCAGCTGGCGGGCCCGCCCATTTATGTGGAGACGGCCTCGGCCGGATTCGCTTTCCTCGCATGAAGACGAACTGCGGTTCTCCACCTTCGACGTCACCTCCGTCGCCAGCACATCCGAGTTGCTGGGCCGGCCCAGTACACTCCGGCGCTAAGTTTCACCCAATGCGCGCTGCCGCCGCCCAGATCCAGCCCATTCTGGTAAATCCTTTTCTTTTTCTTTTTCCGTAAACTTGTAAAATCTCCCAAATATTCAAATAAAGTCCAAATTTGGTGATTCAAATTTCTAGTGACTCCATAAATCCTGATCTACCTCATGGTGCATCATGCACATTTTTCCAGAACACTTTTCTTCACACATATTTAATAAATCCTATTTTCTTATTTCTGTCCTGAACTTTAGAAATTGCCACAGAGCCCATCCTAGCTCCAAATGCAATGATTCAAATTCCTGGATGCTTCTGAGTTCACAATTTAGTTTGTGAACATTTTTTCTTATGCTTTATCTGCCACATCAAATAATGGCCCATTTCTCCATGTATGATCAACCTTGCAGATCCCTGGGAAAATCAATTTAACTCCAAATCCAGCGAAACCAATTCCTAAATGCTTCTAAAATCATGTCTTGCCAAATGAGTGCCATTACTCATTTTTCAAAAAATACATTTGTATAGACTCCTTGCCGATTCATTACATTCCTTGATTCCAACATATTGAAATGTTCCAAAATATCTATTGATCCAAATCCAATGAAACCACTCTGGTTATTTTTCATATAACTAGAGAAGTCCTAGAAAAGTCAAATTCACATTTTTAGAGAACTTTATTTTTCTGCCTTGTTGTGTTACTTATTGTGATTGCTTTGACGATAGTTGACGAAATAGACGGAGTACTTGGAGATGGACCAAAAGAGATGAAGACTTTGCTGAGCCAAACAAGCATCCCTTAGACCATGTCTAACAAACCCTTTTTATGCATGTCATATAGCACTTTATTGTTGTTGCATCGGAATCATGATGAGATGGTAACCACTTTGGTGGGTCACCTTCG